>CM062244.1:4769907-5328271 GCA_031216285.1 Syzygium syzygioides
GTCCATTTCATGTCATTATTTAAGAAAATAACGGCACTTCAAACTCTTTTTTAGAATTTTCCGATAAAATTATTGATGGGTTCAAACATTAAGGTCCTAAATTTATCCTTCTCTCGCAAAAATTGAAAGATTATTGGCTGCCAATGCAGTGCAAACCAATCCAACCCATTTTCACATTCTCCCTTACGCTGCCCCTTTCCATGATCCTCATCTTAAATAACATGATCTCTTGTGATTCAACTTGATTTTGATGAGTTAGTAGTACACTCACGAAACATACGAGTCGAGCCAGATTTGGATTGGGTCGAAAATGATTCAATCTATTTAATCCGCTTTGACTCATTTTCTAAAAAATGCAAATCTAATAACAAATACCCAGCCAAATCCATATCGTACTCAGACCCGACCTGATTCATATTTCTATGTATTTGACTCAATCTACGAAAATTCATACTTAAGCTGAGGTGAAAGTATGGCATAAGTGAGTGCGGGGTCGAATAAGGCGAGAGAGAACAAAAGGAGATTCATAAAACTAAATTGGGTCCAAATAAATTGTAAACTCGTCTATAACCTATATTGTTTATAAACCCATACATGATTTATGTACTGAATATAATTAACACATTTATGACCCATTTAACATCCATACGGGTTAAGAAATGGATCCATGACTCATTTCGGCGGGGTCTAGCTAGCAGCAATAATGCCGACTTCCGGGCGTCCATAAAAATGACCGATTGAACATAAAGAGGAGTGGGCGGATATTCACTTCGCAAAGATATTCTTCAAGCTTTGGAAAAGAAAGATCTGGTGGAGGGGGTACAACAGGGGAGGAGGGGGCCCATGGATCCTTTAAATAAATGGGGGCATTGAATCGGGCACGTGATAATGGAATGGGAGGGGGGGGGAGAGCAATTGCGGTTGGTCGAGAGAGAGACAAAGGCCAGACTTCCCATTTCATGCGCCAACGCTTCGCATGTGATCTCTTGTCCCTACACTCTCTCTCTCTCTCCCCCACTTCTTCTTCTTCTTCTTCCTCATGGTTTTTCCATATCATCGCCTTTTGCTCGTTACCACGTTTTGGTAAAAAGTTTCGATTCCATGTGCGCGCGCTCGAATTTGGCCGAGGGGCAATGCGAAATTATTGGCGCAGGATCCATTTTACCTTATTCTCTATTTGAAAAGTTTTTGGATCGAACTTTCTGACACTTACTACTCCAGTGTTTGTTCGTGGGCGATTGCCGTGCATTCGTAAGACCTTTTAGGGACCGGTTTTAGATAGAAGGAAAGCGAGAGGAGCGGAGGAGGCGATGCCGATATGGGCGGTCCTCTTTGGACGGCTGCGGATGAGTTTAGCCAAAATGGGTCGGTACTCGGAAGTCATCTCGCGGCTGGATTGGTGAGGGCTAGACGGTGAGCCGCGGGCATTTTTGTATTCCTATGTATGGTCACCCTTCCGATTCGCTTTTTTGCGAGCTGATAAAAATCCGTTGGCCTCGACGAGTTTCACGCGCAATCACCTCGCATCCTCGAGACAGATGATGTCGGACCGGTCTGCGCCCAAGTTCGATATAAGTGTCCGTACTGGAACCGCTGTAATAAATAGAAGAGTCCGTCAGGGGCCCATTTCGTACGGTGCCAAGGGAGATCGGATCACAAAGCCACTGCGAACTATCCATCCGACGGCCGACGACCGCGATGCTCCTCCTCGATCCGACGATCTCGACCCAACAAACGTTCGACAGTCGACGTCCTCAGTTCGGTGATTTCGAGCCTCGGACGATCGGGGCAACGTACGCAGCCACGCCCGTTCGTTTACTCACGGTAACGTCCGCATGCTCGCGATGGCATGTGATGAGCAACAGGAAAGGCCCAGAAAAACATCCCAGCGAGCCACGTGGCGTCAGGCCCACCGGTAGGCCCCCCCCCCCCGGTGGGGGTAGAGAGAGAGAGAGAGATGTTGGCTTTAATCGGGACATCCTCTGATGTGGAAAACCCAAAAAGCCCAGGACAACATTAAACAATTACATCACGTTTCATTAAACCCCACCCAAAAGTAAGCTGAAACACTTTCAAGCCGGTACATTCGCGTCACATTTACCCGGATTCATAGTTACTCCGCGAACGAACTAATTTGTTTTGTCGAGAAAGCCCTCCAAACGGGTCGGGTCGGGCTACGAGCGAGGGGGGGGGGGGGCCACGCGGAAGGACGGGACAAGTGGGCATCCCCCCGCCCCTTCCAGTTCCCGAGGTTAAAAAGTAAGAAAGAGAAGGGAAGAGAGGAGAGGAGAGAGAGACAGAGATGTCTTTCTTTCTTTCTTTTCTTTCTTTGCCCTTGCTGCTGCTGCTGCTGCGCCTGCGATTTGATCAGATCAATCCAATCAGAGCTCTCGGATACGGGGCCCACCCCCCACCTCCTTTCTCTGCAGATCCTCTCCGGGGCGCCGGATCTTAATTATCGAAACGTCCGAGGACCTCCCTGCAATCTTGCCTCCTCCTCCTCCTCCTCCTCCTCCTCAAGTCCCATGTGGTCCGAAGTAGGGCCGAGCACCGCTCCGGACAGCTAAAATCGGGAGCCAGAGATCCGGACCGGTGGGAACCGGTCGGATTTCGGATTTCCGGGGTAAGGTGTTTTTTTCTTTTCTTTTTCTTTTTTTAAGGGTCGGAAAGGTTACGGGTTCGGAAAATTGAGGAACCGATCCTCGACAGGTAGGTTTCGGGCTCGGGGCCGAAAACATGTCTCTCCGTTTTTCTTTGCTCTGTGTCTTCGCACGACCGTACGGTATTCCATGGCGTCCACGGATGAGTATATAATCTATATCCACCGGTCTGAATTTTCATTTTCCGGCGGTATTGATGAATGAGATTTTCACTTTGTTAATGTTTCGTATTCTTCGTATGTTTAAATATGAGTCGCGGTTGGTAAACTGTAACAAATGGTAATCATTAGATGCGATGGCTCACAACAATCATTCAATTAAAAATATAGGTGGAGTATACCTGGAATGGACCCCGTGACCAATAACATGGTAGGTTACAAATTCTTAGGCATACAGATATTCTAGATTCAAAAAATTAGGAAATGGATTTCAATGGGCGAGTTCCAGAGTGGAAACTAGACCAACTCTAGAACTGCTCACCCCTACTCCAATTTGAGTCAAATGGGGGTTTATTTGTTCGATCTAATTGGATCCACTGATCTTGATATTACGTACGAATTCATTGTGCTCACCCCTACTCCAAAGGGAGTCAAACGAGGGGTTATTTGTTCAATTTAATTAGATATGTAGAGTGCGTTTGTTTCACGGAAAATGTAACCTTTTTTAAAAATGTTTTCCTGAAAATCATTTTTCAGGAAAATAGTTAGCTTTCCTTTATTTGGTGATACGTGATCGAAAGCACTTTCTGATGTTTTGATCTCATTTGGAAAATGATTTCGATCATAACTTTCTGATGTTTTGATCTCATTTGGAAAATGATTTCGATCGCATGATTTTATCTCAGGTAAAAAAAGAATTGAATTTTAAAATATTTTTATTTTTAAAAATAAAATAGGAAGAAAATATTAAAATATTAAAAAAGTAAATGGAAGTAATTCCGAAAAGAGTTTTCACCTTCTTAAATTAAGGAATTAGTTTTTCTAATTTTTTACATGAATGTTTTCCACGGCCGGAAATTGTTTTCAGTTGACTAATCATTTTTTGCAAACAAAACAGGTGAAAGTCTGGAAAACGGATTCTCGGAAAACACTTCCCCTAAAACAAACGCATCCTTGGTGTTACGTACGGATCTATTGTGCATGTGATCGATTTTTATGTGATAACACTTCGCGGGCTGTGTGCATCCACGCAAGTTTGGATTTCTTTTAGTTGTTAGGACTCTGTGAAGGTCGTTTCGAGCGTAGATGATGTATCTGCATATTTCTTTTGTTCTCAAAATTTGGTTTGGGCAGATTCGAGCCATTGCATCTTAAGCTTGGATTGCCCTGAGCAACGAGCCTAAGATCACGGCTAGAGCATATTTAGGCTCGAAAAAAGCGGCGTTGGTCCGGGCTTTCGGGCTTTTTCTGTAACTCCCATGTATGTATTAACAGCCGTTAGAAATTCAATGATCGAGAGCCATTAGAAATTGCGTTTCCGGAGCATATAATAATTATTCGAATGATAATTATCTTTGGATGAGTGACGCATGAATGAACGAGGTCTCGCACCTATTTCCAGGTTACGCACGTCGCCAGTCGATCGAAAGTGTCTACAAATTTCTTTTATGCTAGAATCAGGCTCGATGTGAATCCTAATTATTAGCAGAATTCGATAGTTTGCTACGAGAGATGCGTTGAACGAAGGAGGCTAATGGATACTAATTTAAAAGCCGGAAAAAGCTCCGCACACCTCAAAGGAGCAAACGAAAAATGTTTTAACTTTCAAGAATATGCGCACGTCAAATCACGGATGACTCCATCTTACATGATGAAGCTGCGAAAACTTCTGGATAGGTACACCTTTTGGGCAGACGAGGGGCTCCTTATAGTAGTTGAGCATTTTCATAATCAAATAGTGTCTCCTTACGCAATGCTCCATCAGTGCTCGACGCTCGGTAATATGACTTTGAATGAAATTCACTGTATCATTCGATAATACGACAATCATCAGGGATCAAGAAACGAACTCGACACAGCGATGCCGTGCAACCTAGAACCCGCATTGATGCAAACACGCTAGGCCAATTCGAGTTTTGACGACATGCCAACAGCGGCTGAAGATGGTAACCAAAATTCACAGGAGCTTTTCTTGCAGAACGCATGGCATGCCAAACAGACACAAGATGTGGGTGGGGGGGGGGATTGAATATTGAAAACTGAGAATGATGAGATGGGGGGCCTCGGTGCGAGAGCGCAGTTAATTCTTGCTCTGGAAGAGCGAGAGAGGGAGGCAAGAATAATGACTCGTCCTTCTCGACCCTCAAATGGATATCACCATCTACATTTACCTATCTCCGCAACAACAAAAACGCCCCGCAGAACGGAAAAGCGAAAGCGACCCGCTATTCAGTACGGCATGTATATAAGCATCCCAACATTCAAGAAAAAGGGGGAGAGAAAATGTGGTGGGAAAGAAATGTAGAGAGAGAAATTTCACCACCGAGAGAGTCACAGAGCAGCAGCGGAGGGAGAGAGAGAAGTGTTGCAGGTGTTGTTGCAGAGGTGTGGCAGATGGTATTTTAACCTTTTCTCCCGAAATAATTCGCTCTCTGTCTCTCTCCCTCCCTCTCTCTCCTCATCTCTGTCTCGCCTTATTACAGTTCTGTTCTGGGGGGGGGGGGGGGGCTCTTGCCTGTGAGTGGCGAGCATTATATGCCCATCAATGAAAGAAAAAAATAAAGATAGAAAGAAATCCAGTGTACCCGATCTTTCGCTGCAGAGAGAGAGAGAGAGAGAGGGCTATGTGTGCCAGAACGATGTGATGGAACGAGTAAAAGGAAGCTAATCTCAGACTTGAAGCTGTCGTAATATCCCAGAGGGAAAAGAAATTCCCGAAACTTTCTTGTTATTTTTTCAAGGTGACCATCGAAGACCCCCCCCCCAGCAGACAAACGCTGCTCTTTCTTCGGTCTTTCCTTCCTCGCTCTTCTGTTGTTAAAACGTCGGTGAGCTTCACGTAGACTCCCGACCGAGCAAAGCTTTGCTTCTGAAGCATTGTGTTCGTACCCGAGTTCCAAGTTCGCTCCTTTGGCCTTAGAATGGCGTTCTTTGCCGCGAATTTCGGAGTTTGAAAAGTCGTGGGTTCGCTGGGAAAATGGTCATGGCATTTCGGCTTGTCCTCGTACTTGCGGTCTCTCTGGTTTGCTTCAGCTCTGATTTGGTGGACTGTGATGACGGTGAGTTTTAACTTTCTTTTGTGTGTTCCCCGTGTTCTCTTTGGTTCCTCAGAATTTAAAACAGGGAGGACAAAGTCCGCATTTTTTATGTGTAATATGGGTTAAACTTGAATTTTTTTAGTGGGTGGAACAGTCTTAGGTCAATTTTATAATCTTAGAGACTGACTGATTGAATATTTATTCTATAGACTGAAGTGCTAACCTTAAAAAGTCAATTTTTTTTATTTGCTTATGTTTAATGTTTCGCCTTTCTTAATATAAATATGTATACTGAAGTTCGTTCTTGAATTTCCTGGTTCTCTTGGAATGGCAACAAAAACGAGCTTGTCGGGTGATGGTTGGATGCGGACATTGTTTTCCCATTGATGTAGATGTTTGTGTTTACATGCCTTTGTCATGTCCGCGTTTCTACGAAATTCGCGAAATGCTTAATTTGCATTTTGTGATCGGGGGTTGGTTGGTGTTCGTTATTGATTCGTGCTTGTTTTTGCATGATGTGAAGGAGCCACACTGTTGGAGCTAAAGAAATCGTTAAGGGACGTGGACAATGTTCTTTACGATTGGACAGACTCACCATCCTCTGATTATTGTGTGTGGAGAGGGGTCTCCTGCGACAATGTCACCTTCAATGTGGTAGAGCTGTAAGCAGTTTTGGTGGATTTCTTTAATTTTGTCGGAGTTTTTCTTGTTTACTACATTGTTTGGCACATAAGTTTATGATTGGTGTTTTTGTGATGTAGCAATTTGACAGGTCTAAATATGGATGGCGAAATCTCTCCCTCCATTGGAGATCTTAAAGGCCTTCTCTCACTGTAATGTCCTCTCTATGCATTCTCTATATTTGCAACAATTTTCGTTACCCTTAATGGTTTACTTTTTGAGCGCTTCTAAATGAGGAAAATTAAGTTTAATGGTGCGAAGCAGTTTGTATATAACTAGAAATGAAATTGAGGGGTTGAGGCAAGCTACCATTATGAAGTAGGCATGAAGCTAGTAATATGCATTTTTCTGAATGAATAGACTGAGGTTGATTAAGTAGTAAATACTTGGGTTCCCCCACTATTATTTGTATCTTCTGGACAGTTGGTTATGGGTGACTGATTGTGTTGCGTTGCCCTATATTCTGATGAAATTAACTATTGCCCACCTCTCTGGATTTTGTACAATTGAGCAGTGATTTGAGTAGAAACCGGCTCACGGGCCAGATTCCAGATGAGATAGGGGATTGTTCTTCTCTGAGGAGCCTGTAAGTTCAGTTTGTTTTGAATATGTCCAGCTTTATGAGTGAATCTGAATACCTTGGAATCACAAAACATGCTTATCGATTTTGTGCGTGCCTTTTTTCATTCACTGTTAATTATGGTGATCAAACTCTCAGGGATTTGTCATTTAATGAGTTATATGGGGACATCCCGTTCTCAATATCAAAGTTGAAGCAGCTGGAGTTCCTGTAAGCCTTTTTGGCAATCATTTGTCGATGCAGTTTTGAAGAGTATGAAGTTGAAATTTTTATATGATGTTCTTTCTGATATCTTTAGGGTATTGAAGAACAATCAGCTTATTGGACCGATTCCTTCGACCCTTTCTCAGATTCCAAATTTGAAGATTCTGTATGTTCAGATTCACGTATTGTACTTACTATTTGTTATCAAGGGTAGGCTTCATGCTCGAAATAATTAATTATGGAATTTTCCAGGGATTTAGCTCAAAATAACTTGAGTGGGGAGATACCCAGACTACTGTATTGGAATGAAGTCTTACAGTATCTGTGAGTATACTGATCCTGTGAACTTTTTGTTTTTCGCTAATTATGCATCAAGTAGCAGACGCTCTCATTATATTTTTTTCAATCTCGTCCAACTCTAGCGGATTGCGAGGGAACAATTTAGTGGGCACACTATCCCCTGACATGTGTCAATTAACTGGTTTATGGTACTTGTAAGTCTTCTTCATTGTTTTGACCACAAGCCTGTCGAAAATTTCTGTTAAATTAGATCTCCTTTTGAACATTATTGTCCTTCTGACGTGCAGTGATGTTAGAAACAATAGTTTAACCGGAAGCATTCCTCCCAGTATAGGCAACTGCACAGCCTTCCAGGTCTTGTATGTATTCACGAAACTAAGAGCTGCCTGATCACTTCATTATTGCATTCTCTGATTTGACAATCATGAAATCTTCATCTTTTGTTGGAAGGGACTTGTCCTATAATCGGTTAACAGGGGAAATTCCATTCAACATTGGGTTCCTGCAAGTGGCCACCTTGTATGTGCTTGCAACTTCTGTAGAGTGTTTCAAATATTTGCATTTGATCTATCAAAACTTTCCCTAATTCTTTTTACAATCTGTCTGCATGCTAGGTCATTGCAAGGTAATCAGCTTTCAGGGCAAATTCCTTCTGTGATTGGTCTCATGCAGGCCCTTGCAGTCTTGTGAGTGAAAATCTCATATTCTCCTATTTTACGTTCAGAATAATTGTTTTTCAACACTTGCTTTAACATCTTGTTTCTCTTAATCGGCTAGAGATCTGAGCTGCAACATGTTAACTGGACCCATACCTCCTATTTTGGGAAATTTGACCTACACAGAGAAACTGTATGTTATCCTTGATACTTGCTATCATTTGTTTACACTTCTTGTATTTAAGCTTGACCTGGGTATGAAACTTGTTGTAGGTACTTGCATGGCAACAAACTTACCGGACATATCCCTCCGGAGCTCGGAAATATGTCAAAGCTTCATTATTTGTATGCTTAGCTTCTCCTATATTGGATTTTCTTGAAGCTATGCATGTGATTTCCTCTGCATGTAATATCCATTTTCTCCAACTTTTTTCCTGATTGAGGATCTTTATATCTGTCACATTCTCCTCTTCTAAATAGTTTTTCCAAGTCCGTTCCCATGATAATCTGGCATCCTCCATAAGCTTTAATAAACATCAATAAGAATACGTTCTGCATGTTTCAGGCCACTTAGAACATCTTCCTACCCCAGCTCTATGTTGAATGTTCCTTTCGGCAGATTACCTCTCTCGGAAGTGATTAATAATGTGCAAAATTCTTCTTTAACAGGGAATTGAATGATAATCATCTCACAGGGAGTATTCCGCCTGAGCTTGGGAAGCTTACTGAGTTATATGACCTGTATGTTCATCCTCCATGATTCCTAATTTCCGGAGCTTAATATTCTTTTTTAAATTTATATATGCAGATTGTTTGTAATTCTTCCTAATAATAAAGTTTTAGTATGATGACTCCATATATCATGGTTGATTCCCTCATTCATTGTCTCAGGAATGTTGCCAACAATAATCTCGAAGGACCGATTCCCGATAATATCAGCTCCTGTACAAATCTCAACAGCCTGTAAGCAGGTTATCGTAATTTTAGTTTCCTTTATATGGAAAGTTAGGTATCATGACTCTTTATGTGATCGTGCAGCAATGCGCATGGGAACAAATTGAATGGGACTATTCCCCCTTCTTTGCAGAGGCTAGAGATAATGACAAAACTGTAAGTAGCATTACTAGAACTCCTTTCAATCACTGTTTGTCACGGTGCTTCTTTCATTGCTAGAAAGAGTCGATAAGCATTCTTTGGTGACAGACGTTATCCCTTCACATAATCCTTTTCCACCATTTTGATTGCTACTATGTAGGAATGTTTCATCAAACAATCTTAAGGGTTCCATTCCAATTGAGCTTTCCCGCATTGGGAATTTGGATATCCTGTAAGTTTAGACTTCCTTAGTTTCTTTAATGCCCGTGGTCAACACATTTGGATTGTTGCTTATTTGTACTCTTACACAGAGATCTTTCCAATAATAAGCTCAATGGTTCTATCCCTTCTTCTCTTGGCGACTTGGAACATCTGCTGAAGCTGTGAGTGTCGTAAACTAGAAAACAATGGTCCCATGGAGATGGGAGGTATCATCTGATGTTGTGCTGACTTCTCTGTTTGTTCTGTTTGCAGGAATCTGAGCAGTAATCACTTGACAGGATTTATTCCTGCTGAGTTTGGCAATTTGAGAAGCATCATGGATATGTATAAAACCTATCGTCTCATGCTACTTGCTGAAATTTACTTTGAAGACATACGAATTCCTGAGTTTCTAATTTAACTCTCTATGTTGCAGAGATCTTTCAAATAATCATCTATCAGGCTTGATCCCTGAAGAACTTAGTCAACTTCAAAACATGTTCTCATTGTACGCATTCTCTCCCTTTGATGGGCCTACAATGTTTTATATAATATTCCTAAACTTGGATATTTAATTTTAGGTTTCGTGTTTTCACGCATCAAATGTAGATAATGTTATGCTTAACTTTACAGGAGGTTGGACCATAATAATTTGTCTGGAGATGTGATTTCACTGATGAATTGCCTTGGTCTGACTATTCTGTAAGTTCATTGCTGTCCCAATCCTGTCCCAATGCTGCATAGATAATAACGGTACAATATTTTCTTAAATTTTGTAGAAACGTATCATACAACAACTTGGTTGGGCAAATACCCACAAATGACAATTTCTCCCGGTTTTCACCAGACAGGCAAGCAAACTAGATACTAAGCTTCATGAATGAGTAATCCTGAACATCTCGACTTGCATACCAGCTTTTTTATTTTTTTATTTCAAATTTTCTATAATCGTTGGTGCAGTTTTGTTGGGAATCCTCGACTCTGTGGCTATTGGCTAAATTCTCCTTGTGGCAATTCTCACCTGACTGAGAGAGGTAAACATGAATCTAAAGCATGTTCTGTGGTAGCTGCTTTGCCAAATACATGCTTTTGATCATAAAGAACAACAATACATGCTTCAGATTTCAAAGAAAAGAGGGAAATTTGGTTTCTTTCATCTTCTGTTCACCTAAATCTATTTTTTCTGGGACCTTACATATGAAGAATGACCAACCATACAAAATAGCACTGGTTACGTTTTTGGGGTGATATGTTCCTTTTAGCTTTGAGATGCATTTTACATAATATTTGGTTGTGCAAGTGATTGTGTATTCTTACTATTCATATTTGCAGTTACAATTTCTAAAGCTGCCATATTGGGAATTGCTCTTGGTGCACTCGTTATCCTTCTCATGATTCTCGTGGCAGCATGCCGACCTCAGAATTCTAAACCATTCGTTGATGGATCCCTTGATAAACCAGGTACCATGCATCTTGAGTAACATGTTTCTTACTGCATCATAGAACGGAGATATTTTCTTCAACAACTATATAAGCTCATGCTTGTGAACTTATCAGTTGTACTTTAGGGACTGTACTTCTGCCATCAGCAGGATTACCTTGACATGTTTGCCTTGCCTCATGACTTATGTCCTTATTATGATAAACAAGCACGCGTTGTCACCAAAACGAGATTCTTGGTTCCGACAATGAGCTCTTTTGAAAATCCTGTGAAACAGTTTTTGCCTGTAGTGAAATCATTGAGCCTGTAATCTTGCACTTGACTCTTATATTGTTGCTCAATAGCCATTTACTACTCATCACCAAAGCTGGTAATTCTACACATGAACATGGCCCTACATGTCTACGAGGATATCATGAGGATGACTGAGAATTTAAGTGAGAAGTATATAATTGGTCATGGGGCTTCAAGCACAGTATACAAATGCGTTCTTAAAAATTGCAAGCCGGTCGCCATCAAGAGACTCTACTCTCAGTATCCGCAGTGCTTGAAGGAGTTCGAGACAGAGCTTGAGACCGTCGGAAGCATCAAGCACCGGAATCTCGTCTGCCTCCAAGGATACTCTCTGTCCCCTTCTGGCAACCTTCTTTTTTACGATTACATGGAAAATGGGAGCCTCTGGGATATTCTCCATGGTGAGTGAAGTTTCTTTCTAATGACATGGTTGTCCTGTTCAAGAGCCTTTTAGGCAGATTCACACATCAAACTTTTTCCCACCATATGTGAGAACTAGATTGAGTAAGCATGTAAGAGTAAAAATCTGAAGTGGCTTTTATTAAACTCATTTCACTCTTCTGCTAAATTTTCTTCAATTCATGTATATCGAAATCATGAGATAAACCAGTCTTAGGTTTTGATTGTATCAGGATTCTTCCGACCTTAGATCTTTACGATTTAATGATTTCTGTAGGCCCTGCAAAGAAAAAGAAGCTTGACTGGGATACTCGTCTCAAGATAGCGCTTGGTGCCGCTGAGGGGCTTGCATATCTCCACCATGATTGTAGTCCCCGCATCATCCACAGGGATGTGAAATCATCAAACATTCTACTTGATAAGGAATTTGAGGCGCATCTCACTGATTTTGGGATTGCAAAGAGCCTGTGCACAACGAAGTCCCATACTTCTACGTGCATAAGGGGGACAATTGGATACATAGACCCAGAATATGCCCGCACTTCTCGCCTCACGGAGAAGTCAGATGTCTACAGCTATGGAATTGTTTTACTCGAGTTGCTGACTGGCAGGAAAGCAGTGGATGACGAATCTAATCTGCATCACCTGGTTTGTCTTTCATCCAAAATCCTTTAATACCTCTCGTTTTCTTTTGGTTCATACACTTACAAGAACAAGTCTGTTGTGAGTAGTGGCTAGTAGAATCTTGGGCAATTGCATAATATCAGCAGTTTAGTTGCCCGACTGAATGATTTTAGATTGGTCATGGTATCAAACGTGTTCTTTGCACGCTCTATGTGAGTTTTTGAAAGGTAAGGTTGTCATATACTGGTTAGGACTCTTGGGATTCTGCATGCTTGGTCGATCTCTGCAGTTTTTCGTTGTTCACAACAATGACAACTTGCATAATGCAAAATAAGTACGTCTTGCGATTTCTCTTATGTTAATTGCTTTGGATTCTCATTAGATCCTATCCAAAACTGCAAGCGATGCTGTAATGGAAACAGTTGATCCCGATGTCACTGCCACATGTAAAGATCTCGGAGCTGTGAAGAAGGTTTTCCAACTTGCTCTCTTGTGCACTAAGAGGCAACCATCGGAACGTCCTACCATGCACGAAGTGGCTAGAGTTCTTGGAAGCCTGGTGCCGTCCACAACCCCACCGAAGCAATTGTCCACGGTAGGGTCCGCTCTTCTCCCGTGCACCAAGATCGCTAGTTACATGGACGAGTACGCAAATTTGAAGACTCCGCACTTGGTAAATTGCTCGGCCATGAGCACCTCGGATGCCCAACTCTTCCTGAAATTTGGTGAGGTGATCTCTCAGAACAGCGACTTGGAGCCGGAAAAATCGGCTTAAGAAGGACAAGTAGGCTATTTTAGGTGGGATGGCGGCAAGAGGAAAAATGGGTATAAGTATGTGGTACTTCACGTTCTCTTAGCAAGTTCTAGTACTTTTCTTTTTTAGTACCAGTTTCTAGCTGAAGTGAAAAGGTTTGAACTCTCACTGATACTGATAGGTCAAATGGGTTGTGCCCAGATTCTTCCATGAGCGCTGTACTGTGTTTAATTATGATACTAATTTTTGCACATGGTGGACCGCCGTCGCTGCCGTCTGGTCCTGTATGTCATCGAGTACTCCTGTTCTGATGGTAGAAAAGTACTAATGAGCAGACGCAGTGGAAAATACATCAAGGACCATCTGCCAAAAGAATTCTGTTCGTAGTGCATTATGCAGCATTTGAATCGAGATAGATCCAGTCTAATCCGCTGGCTGAAGGTGGTTCAGTTCAGTCTGGTTTTTCCTGGATAGAGAGGCACGTTCTCGAGCTTTTGTTGAGAGAAATCTTGTTTATGCCACAAATACATCTTTTTCGATGTTTTTGGACGGTTCATTTTTGCTAAACATCGTTTGACCCAATAATTGAAACTCAGGTTTTATTAACCTCAAGAATCTCTCTTATCTTCCATCCGAAGTTCCCTAGGGCATTTGATTTAGTAGAAAACACACGAGCATTACAAATAGACTACAATTTCTTTGATGCAAGTGAACATATTTACAAACTTCCAGTCCAACGTCCCGCAAAATACATGGGCAATGGCTTTGAACCTCAGATGTAGCGGTCGCCCTGCCCACCTCGTAGTTTTGCAATGTCCTGAAACTCTCGTAGAGAAATAAATTAGTACAAGTGGAACATGTATCCAAAACCTGACTAAAACCCATACACAACCCACCCCCACCACACCCCCCCGGGGAACACGAATGAACCTTCATGGGAAACTAAACTGAACCGAGCCCAGCACACTCTACAGATCTCAAGCTATATCCTCAAAGTCAGCTTTTTGGGTAATCGAGTCATAGACAGCTGAGCTCGATCGGTTTGCACATTGCTGCAGATCAGCTAAGGAGTACGACCGCCAAGGAGAGAAGTTCTGTTGAGGAGAAGCTATCTGGTTATAAGAACCCTTCCCACGCGGATGAAGAGGTGGAAGCGGAGGAGGAGATCGTGAAACAGAGCTGGTACTGGAGTCTTCACTTGTGGAACTAAAACTCTCTGAGTTGCACATAGCAACCGCCAAGGCCAATGTACTCTTGCTCGAGCTGAGCGGTCTCTTAGATATCCCCGCTATGTTGCTTCGAAGGGGGAAATTGCGGCTTTTGTCCCACATGTAACTGGATGCGAGCATATTTCTGCGCTTCCTGCTAAAGGCATTTTCGGGTTTCGCGATCTCTTTTACAGATGAAGAAGAAGCATCTGCCAAGCTTGTGAAAGATTTCGACTTGCCATCATAGAACTTTGATATGCCCCTCCTGAAAATAATCAACAACCATAAGCAATGGCACATAAGTGATGGTATATCTTTGCGGATAGGGAAGGACCATTTCAACTCAAAACTTTCCCCCGTGTTTGAGAAAATCGACTCAAATCCCGTTTTTAAGGTAGAGCAACCGTCTCCACATCAAGTATGCAAAAGCAGTCACTTATCTCTATTCTCGCCTAAGACAATCTAACCATTGACGAAATTCCAGAGGAACACAGCAACCAAATCCTGATAATCCCATGATAAACAGATGATGAAACTTATAATCACTACCCTTAACTGAAAAAAGAAGAAGGCCCATCAAAGCTGTTTGTCATCCTAAACCTTAAACGAGGTTCCTGCTAAATACTTGATTATAAAATTATGATGCTACCCCGGATTCAAGGCAAGCCAGCACATCGTCCCGACTTAGTTTTCCTTTCCAGAAGATCTCTAACCCTAGTCCATGCAACGACCGACCAAATTTTGCTTCAATCGAATGAACGTGAAAAGCTAGACACAGTACTCTAGCATCACGTATCAACGAGCATCAAGTCAATAAATTGATAAGAACCTTCACGACGCAACACCAAATCTAGAGCAGATACAGAGGTACAACAATCTACGAAACATCCTTCCAACACCCACCGAAGAGAATCTCCTGTAAGCATCAGACTCGCAGCACAGAGCGATCTAAACCTAATCCCATCCTCGAGTAAGCTCTCGGTCCCCTAAGAGATCGATTAAATTGACGAGCTTCGATCGATTTACCTCATAGGCAAGACCTCCTCCAGCGCGTCCATCATTTCCAGCGGCCCCTTGTAAGAGCTCTGCACCTCGTGCTCCTCCCCGTCCTCCTCCTCCTCCCCCCCTCCCCTCGACGACCGGTTCCCGGTGTCGTCGCTGTCCTTCCCGATCGAGGACGACGACGACGACGACGAGGAGCCGCTCCGCGCCGGCCTCGCCGCCGCCGCCGCCGCCGCCGCGCCCCCCTCGCCGCCGGAGGAGTCGAGCTCCGGCGGATCGAAGGCCGAGGGCGGCCGGACGGCGCCTATCGAGAAGCCGGGGGGCTCGACCTCGACCCCGCGGCCGCTGTGCAGCGCGACCGACATAGCCGCCGCCATTCGCGCGCCCGCGCGCCTGCCCGCCTCCCTCCCTCCCTCCCTCCGCGGCGGACGGAAATGGCGATCGGATCGATCGAATCGGATCGTCTCGTGTCGTCGCTGTTCTCCGCTGCGCGCGAGTGACAGGAGAAACGACAGGAACCAACAGAGACGAGCGGTTGAAGAAGAAGACGAGCGAGGGTTAGGTTTTATATTCCGGCTAAATTTCCGGTCGATTTTTTTTAAAATTGTTTTTTTTTTCCTTGAAGGAAAGAAGGGGGAGGCGGGGTCCACCGGACAAAGGGCGGAAGTGGATAGAGATTAGGAGGAATTGTTCTTATCCTTATCCGTTGTCAGAATATTACAACATCATTTTCGGGTAATAATAATAATTGTTGTTGTTATTATTTCGGGCTGTCTTTTGTTTATTTATTTATTTAATGGCTTTGCTCGATAATTATCAGAACGGGTCAGAGATAATTTGCTTCGGCTTTCGATAACCCAGGGAAGGGAATGGATTATTATCCATTTCCCCGTGATTAACGGATATTCATTTCTTAATTATCCCTTCGACGGTTAGTTTATCAGTGATCGGATTTTATCGAAAAATGAAAATTATAAAAAAAACGAGAAATACATGATGGATACGAGGAATTCGTATGAAATAAATGAGGATTCAAAAATAAAAATACTCGAGGAACAATTTGAAGGCATTTTTTTGGGTCAAAGACTTTAGAGGTTTCTTGAATTCACAAAATTCTGCCCCATCAATTTGATTTCGTGTCGAATACTATAGTTTTTTTTGTCTTTTTTCGCCGTCAGTTTATCCGATTAACTGCTCTATCACAATTTATTGAGACTACGGGTCCTTGGCGGCGAGGTCAATTCTTTATTATAGAAGATCGTTCGAAGGGATCCATCGATTAACGAATGTTATTCAAGGACGCTTCATTAGTTGGTATCCTTTTTTTTCTTAATCATCAGTTAATTTATTAAATGCACATTCTCGATTTTTCTAGAGCGGGGGAGACCACGCGGGGCCGCCGTGGACCGCGACGCACCCGATCCCGGCGACGGCCGAAGCAAAGCGGGGGGACAGGGGGGGAGGGGTAGAATGGTACATTCCGCAGCTGCCCGAGGGTGGGGCGGGTGGCCGTTAAGGGGCAGCTGCCCGTGCCCGGGAGGGGGGGACGCCGACCGCGTCGAGACACGCGACGGCGGGCGGGGGTGGAGGGTTTGACTTCCTGAGGCGATGTGGTCGGTCGGAGGGTCGGGCCCGATGACGTGGCGCCGGTGGCTCCGCTTCGAGCACGGGCACAGGCCTTATCCACAACGACAGGGGGGTGGCGGGGCCCACGCGCACACGGGAAGCGGCACACGCGGCACACGCGGCGCGATGCACGCGCCCGTTGTTTCCGTGGGAAATCTGCTGGCTCCCATGACGCTTCTCCCCTCTTTCCCTTTCTCTTTCACATCCCTTCTGAGGAAACACCTCGGTATAATTATATATAATATATATATATGTCATATGTAAGTATATAAGTGGGCTTGTCCACGTTTCAAGGGTTCATTTATTAGTATCTGAAAATTACGGGGCACGGCGAGAGGATAACGCTTTTTAAAACACAATCATGGCTGTTGAATGCTCTGGATATGTTAAAATATCCACGTACCATCTTTTGGAGATACTGGATGCGTGTGTTGGGTTTGCTGTGCAGGGATTTACTGCCTTTGGAGATCATGTTAATCGGGATTTTACAATCATTGCAATCGAGTTCGATCGTCTCCTTGCCCTGTATACGCGGGGGGGCGCTCGTACTCTCCACCTGGTAATGTTATCTCTCTTATCGTGAATCTCGACTTGGTATTGGAGCTACCGTTGTTGTTCTTATGAGGACGCCGGCCCGTCGAGCATGTTCCGCGGTGGCTGTCACGGGTGCCGGCTGCATCGGGCGCGCCGCCTCCCGTTTCTCTCCGCCAAGTCCGTAGTTATTCGGTTGTTGCTGGAGAGTCTTTCGCTATTCGTTTTGGAAAATAACCGCCGCCATGCTTGCTGTCCCCCCGGGGCGAGCCGGATACTGCAATTTCGTCGCGGACGGCCGATGGGACGCAGCCTTACGCGCCACCGGGGGTCTCAGATCTCTACTAATTCAGCCGCGTCTGCCGTTCCAACACGTCCCGGTGGTTGTTTCAGAAACAAACTCCCACCACTAAACTCATTGCTATTAACCGAGTCGGCCACTAGAATTTCGCCGCTACCCACCGCCGAACGCACCCTCAAGCGCTGTCAAAAGCCATCGGCATCACACGCAATTCCATCCGACACGACTGCTACCGTAGAGGCTTTTTCCAACAGACTGTTCGTCACTCTCTCCTTGGAGGATCTTCGTTCCGTTCACTGAAAATCTGGTATCTCTAGCTCCTCTATCCCTTCTGCTATGACTATCACTTCAAGTAATTTTTATTTTTGGATATTTTACTCCACTGGCGGCAATCACATGACTTCAAATTCTAATTTATTTAAGTCAAAACTATACCGTTCACACATATGATAATTCCCGAATGAGAGTTAGCCGTTCATGAAATATTTCTGCATCCATATTATCCTTACCTAACAACTTTATGATTTCCAAACTTTCCCTAAAGTGTATTTCAGTAGGACAACCGTGTTAACTTAGTTTTGATGTTCACTTCTCTTCTCATTATTGTCATGTGGAGGATCCACGGACAAGACAGATCACTGAGATGGGCCGTAGAGTGCGACATCTATTTGAGCTCGTTTTCTTAAATATTCCCAATCCTTTTGCTGGTTCTATTACCATAAAGTCATCTGAAATTTGGCGTTATCGGTTAGGTCATGCTTGCTTCTCTAGATTTAGATCTTTGATTTCAAGTGGTTATTTGATGTTAGTAAATTTGTCTCTCATACTCCATTTGATGTAATTCACTCTAATATTTGAGGACCCTCTCCAACGCCAACCATGGGAGGCTCGTGCTATTTTGTAAAATATATGGATGATCATTCTTGTTACACCCAACTTTATTTTATAAAAAATCGATATGAATTTACTCGTATCTATCGTGATTTTGTTGGCACGATAAAAACACAATTTCTAAAGATATCAAGGTCTATCGTATTGAAAATGCCCTAGAATATAGTGACACTAAGTTTCTTGAATTTCTCTCCCAAAATGATACTATTATTTATCGTTTTTGTTCGGGAACTTCCCAGCAAAATGGTCGACCAAAACGTAAAAATAGGCATATTTTGGATATTACAACACTCTTCTAGTGTTTGCCTCTTGTCCAGAACAGTTTTGGAGAGGGGCTTGTCTTATCACTGCATACACTATAAATTGTACTCCGTCACCTATCTCAGGTAACATTTCTCCTTATAAGCGCTTGTAAGACAATGTCCCCAATTACGGTCTTTTTCATGTCTTTGGTGGGGTTTTTTGTACATCTTCCTTGTGAATCTGTTCATTTTGCTTCCTTGGATATAACATTGAGCACAAATGGTATAAATGTTGACATCTCATCTCCATCCATCTTTGTGTGTCCTGGTACATGATGACACTCCAAATACTCGGTCTGTTGTAGTCCTTAGAAGAAAATGGTACATTGTATCACGGTCTTCAGTTTTCAGTTCATTCTACATTTGGAGTTAATAGCTTATTATAATGCTAACTAACCTGGTAACCCTCAAGTGGGCTATTGTTTCTTTTTGGGCAACTCGCTCATCTCATGACGTAGTTAGAAACATATTGCTATAGCTCATTCCAGTACAGGAGTAGAATATCAAGCTCTTACTTATACGACATCGGAGCTATTAGAAAACATGGGAAATAAAACAGTGTAATAGTCACTCGTTACAACAATCAAAGTGCTATTCAAATAGCAAATATCGATGTTTTTCATGAACGCACTAAGTACATTGAAATAGACTGTCGTTTTATTTTGGCACTATTTGACTTGTCTCCACTTCATCCGTTGAACAAACTGCTGATGTCTTCACCAAGACATTTCCACCTTGGCGTTTTCTCCATACTCAAGTTGATGTCTTTCAAATTCAAGTCATCTTATATATGTGAAAGGAGTACTGTTTAGTTTTACTATTTTTTAGATTAACTTAATCGTAGTTAAGTCTGATTGCCTTCTCACCCTATATATGTGGGCTTTGTACTCTCCATTTAGTGATGTACAGAACATTACATTTCTCTCTTTTATCTCGAACCTCAACTTGAAATTTAGTTTAGAATTTGATTTTTTCTTTAAAAATGTCCACAATACCTCTATAAATCTACAAATATTTCATCATTGCCTTTTTGACGATTAAGATAGCGGGCAGTGGAAAATGTGATTATCTTATCGTTGGAATAAGTTGACTTTGGAGTCCGACACAAGTGCCGGACCCCAAGCCTAGTGCATATAGACTAGACTCTGTGTACTTTGAAATACTTCAGGTGTTGAACATAAGGTCAACTTTAAGTGCTACACAAGTTAAGAAAAAACGAAAGCCACATCAATGAATCTCGAATGCTCAACATTTTCGAAAGATTTATTCTTTAATTAACAACTGAAGTTTTAATGCCAGTTTGGTATAACTGTAGCCTAACCGTAAGCTGTTGGTTTGTCGTACAGTGCTAAAATTTTTATGCTCGACAATACATATCTTCAAAAAGCCGGGTGAGGTAGCTTTCTAGAAGTCGTTATATGTTATTATCGAAGATTTGAAGCAATTATAGTTGAGACCCGCGTGGCGTTTGCCGAACGCCTTATGAAAACTACAGCACCCCTTTTCGACAATAGACCGAATCAAGGAAGATAAGAGCACTATGATGAAGTGGAACGAGAGGGGCCGGTACCATTCCTTCTTTTCACCTTTTATAATTTTGGTTATCAGCCCATCTTCTTTTTCTTAGTTGTAAAACAAGGTGAGGCCCAAGACGTTTGAAGTGTTTACACAATCGGCAAAGAAGCCCTGTAACACATCCTGAATTCGAACAAAGATGTGAGCTTGAGATTGTACAAGAAGGGCTCTTTCCGCAAGCCCATATGCAACCATGCATGCATCTAGGATTTTTTTGTTTTGGGTGACGACAATTTATATGAAAATATAATGACTCAAATGATAAATCTAAACTTTCGATAAATCTCAACCGCGAGAAGAACTACGTTTCCACAAAACACAATCATTGAGGCTAGTTGGGACAATATTCCTAATTTTACAGCGTGTCCGATCCAAAAACTACGTGTTGTCGTCGGCTCTTGCGAGAAGTTTGCAGCGGGTGAATACTGATTGTGCTGCGCCTTAATGAATGCTTGCGGGTCGGACCTAATGAGCTGCACGGCAGATCTACACTGACTAGGGTCGATCTTGCTCGACCCGTTACGAGCCAACGTGACGGGCACCAGCAGCTATTGAATCAAAAGTTGGACCCAACGTTGAGAGCCTAACTTGGGAGCTTGCATGGATCTCATAAAAGATGAATCACGCAGATGAACTACTCGATCAATGCTTGCAAGGCTGAGGATTACATGCGAGTTTGGTTGGGCGGAGTGATGGACGATGAGGATGCTCGCGACATGGTGCGCGCGGATAAGATGAGCAGCGTCGTCGCGCCGCTGGTGGGGTGAAATGCCGACGTTTTTCCTTGGTGTGTTATAGCACTATCCCTAGCGAATGCACTCCGAGGACGATCATAAGGATTTTAACGTGAGATGATTGGTAAAACAACAAAGAGAAAATATAATCACCACCGAAACCGCCTCAATTCAAAGGCGCAACGAATTATTTAGTCGAAGTTACATAAGAATGAAATCTACATCAATAATTCGCCACGATCGACCTTTTTGCATGCGGGGCCGCATCAATGAATGCATGGTGCATGAACAAATTAACCAACGTATCTATGGTATATGTCTTTAGTTATGCATGGGGTGAGGCGAGCTTCGCGAGAGGGCCTACGGCGAGGGAATTGACGTAGGTGCAAGGCTCAGTCATGGACGACATCCAGCGTTTGTCCTCGAAGAGGTCGTTGCGGTCAGGCCCGCCCATGATGGCGCCGGTGAGCTCGTTGACGTTGGGGACGTCTGGGGAAAGCCATTTCACGAAGCTCATGGGGCAGCTCACCACCTCGTCGAGGGCTAGTTTGGGCACGGACGAGCCTCGGTGATGGGGTTGGGTCGGAGGTTTGTTGCCGAAGCCAACCATGTACGATCTGCCTTCCGGGTTATTCCCAAGTAAGTAATCCATCTGCGGGCAATACAATGTGGAAGTAAGCAGAAACACCAATTTTATGGCAGTTTCATAGAGATGGTTCGTATTTGCTTTTAGGTTTGTTCAGGGTATTGACTGAGCCTGGGTGGGTTTGATTTACGTAGGCATTTGGATGAACTAATGATCCATCAAAGGTGAATCTCTAGCTCAACACTTGGTCTAAATCCTTGGTTTTAACTTGCAAATATTGCCAAGCTTTTTGTTCCGGGCATAGCTGAATTGGTAAGTACCTGTTGCTTGGCAAAAGCCTGGAGGCGCGTCGCATCGAACTGTTTGTCTCCGCAGATGACTTTCTGGTTGTGTTTGGCCAACGTGTCGGCATAGACATCGAACAAGAAAGATGTGCCAGTTACATGCTGCGTGTTCGCTCCACTCCTCAAATACAGCATGCCCCCTGAAATCGAAGCCCAAAAACTGGTTATTACGTTGCCACATTGCACTTTGAGGCGAAGTTCTAATGGAGACTCCCTGAAAGGAGTCGGTGTAATCAATCACATTTAAAGAAAACACGCAGAACTGATCTCGTGCGAGAGAGAGAGAGAGAGAGAGAGAGTTGCACCTGGGGTGATGTAAACCTGGTGGTAGGGGCTATCAGGAAGAATTGAGCAGACAAAGCTGTCAGCTTGTGTTTTGAAGTTCTCTAAGGCCTGGTCTCCTTTAAAGTATAGCTGCATTTACACTGGCCAACGCTCAATAAAGAAAATGGGCTAGACTTTTCTCTGTTCCACAAAAGAAAAAGAAGCTCTTGAATTGACTCATTGGATGATAATACCTCTGAGAGAAGAACCTGGGCACCCGCATATTTGAGGTCCCAGCTAAATTCAGTGACACTAGCACTGATGGACTCTTCTTTGATGTAGTTAAGGTACACACTTCTCCTCGTGGCCATGTACAGCCAAGATGCTGCCCACAGAAGCTCATCCTGCAATTTTCAGCTCCGTGTTGATCATCAATTGAGTCGATTTTTTTTTCATTTTAAGGCCCGAGCAAGAGAGGAAATTTCTCGATCGTACTCATGCCATGGATAGAACTGGTCCCTAACCATATGATGACAGGGACCTGTGATTGATTGAGGGTTCTGTTCTAGAACACACGCCGTTCGAGGTTGAGTGCGTTGGGCTAAATTGAGGGTCAATGATATTATTGAGATTGCAGTGGATTGAGATTAACAAACAAGCTATTGGAACAGATAAAGCGAGTGGGCAAGCTTACATTGTAGCCAGAGAACGAGCAGTAGAAGGGGCATTCTCCATCGAAACTTCCTTTGTGAGACTTCGCGAATTGAAATAGCTGCAGATCCATAAGCCATAAATCTTGTATCATATTTCAAAATGTGAACCATTGGACATTCCCTCCGTGCTAGAAGTTTGCACCTAGCACAGCGTGGGAAGATCATAACAGAAAATGTACATTGATGTACCAGTTTGGCTTTATTGAGGAGGCGGCGAGCGTATGCACGGTCAAAGCCTCTAAAGACCATGGAAGAAGCAGCCATCGCAGCTGCAGTTTCGGCAGCGATTTCTGTTCCAGGAGCACTCTCATCGATCTTCAGGACTGTCCTAGGAGTCCGCATATTTTCTGGTCTAATCCAACATTGGTGATCTGGTACTGGGTCTCCGACCTTCAGTCATTAAACACAGGCATCATTGCTTATTTACAAAGAAAATCTCAATCAATCACTGCTTGTAAACTTGACAAGAATGGCAACTTTAATATTCAGAACAAGCGGACATCTGTCTCGAGTCCAACAGACTGTATTATTTCAGAGAAAGAAACAAGTCGGACATATTGCAGATGTATAAACCCGCCATGTTCTTTTATGAATATAAACTTTTCCAGGGGCAGGCTTTTGCATGGGAGAAGGGAAAAAAAAGGTTCTGGCGCGTACTCAAATTTAGCACGAACGAACCTGCACATACAAACGATTTTTCCTAGAACTGGCCTTGAGAAAATAATCGGTGCCCCATTTGATAGCGGAGCGGACATTCTCCAGTTCCCCGGCTGCTTGAAGCTCTTTCTGATAAAATAGACCAGCCCAAGACAAGGTGGTGACTGTAAATGCCATGGGAAGTCCAAACTTTATGTTGTCGCCGGCATCGTAATAACCACCAACAAGGTCCACCTATAAAAAGAACAAAATTTGAGTGACTAGAATCAGACGAACTTCAAATTTGCATGTCCACTCTCAATTAAAAGGCTCGGAGAGGCAACAGAACATTGTTTACGGAAACCAATCATAGCTCAAAGAATGTTCAAATGAATATCGAAATGCCTAATGATTGCCGAAAAAGGAACAGGTTAGAGACCCACATTTGCTTCTTTTCCATCATCAAGTGCAGAATCTCCTCTCCAAGAAAGCCTGTGATTCGGAGTGAGCTTTCCAGATCTCTGAGCCTCCAGGAATATGAGGGACTTGGTGAGAGCGTCTTTGTAATCGAAATTCGCATCAACGGCGATGAGAGTGACTTCGAAGAGGACGAGCCATGCCACCGAAACGGCAGCCAATGTTCTTACGGGTATCCCCATGAACAAGAAACCTATTCAGAGAAAACTATGAACGAAAGAGAAGTGTATCGCGAGAATATCCTTGAGGATGACTTTTTGTTGTTGTTGTTGTTGTTGCTGTTGCTGAGCAATGCAGAGGAAGAGAGAGGCGGTTTTCGGAACAACCTTGTTGTTTAAGGATTGGAGGTTTGGTTTCTGGTGGAGGGAACACAGAGAAAGGAGTCAGTTATTTTCTGTTTGCATTGAAGAATATGGAGTGCTTGAATGGATGGGTAATAAGAAGAGGCCTCTTTTTTTCACAGGTAAACGTGGGGTCACAAGAGTTGCTGACTCAATTTGACTGACCGTAATTAGGTGCCCTCAAAATTTTTTGTTTCCTTACGGTTGGTGCATATTCAGAGGTTCTAAACCTGCTCCAATCTCCACAGATTTGGAGGAAAGAGAGGAAACAAAGAAACCCAAAGAAACCCCTCAAACGTATACTTCCTGAGAGTTTTTTCTGAGAGTCTATACATTCTTATTTGGGCATCATGATTCAAATTGCTGCGTGATGGACATAATCTCAAAATGAAAAAAATTCTCAGTGGAGAATTACTAATTCCCTTGGATATTGTTTTTCTTTGGGTTAATACCACGAAAAACCCTAAACTGGTACATCTATGACAATTTTACCCCGAACTAATTTTTTAATATTATTTTTTATTTTTTCGAATTTCTTTTAGTTTTTCTTATCTTTTCTTTTTCCTTTCCTTTTCCTTTTTTTCTCCCTTCATCTTTAACCTCAAACAAAAAAAAAATTAGGAAGTGTGAATTTGGTAAGGCATATTAAATTGAAATTAAATTCGTAAGTTTGTATCTATAATTTTTTTTCTTTATAATTTTTTACTATATCAATTAGAAAAAGTACAAAAAATTCTTCTTGCGTTTTATTTATTATATATTTCAAGTGATCATATTGATTTATGAATCACCATACACATATAATATCTCTCATCTTATATATAAAATACACTAATTTTATAAATTAATCTGCTAAATTAAATTGGCAAGCAGAACGTATAGAAATTGTTGATTAGCTGTACTCCAAGCTTAGGTAACAAGCTTACGTTGGACCCCATCAGTTTGCCTATCCACTTGCACCCAAAAATAAGAAAGACACGACAGTAATATAATGCCTTTTTCGCGAGACATTTAAATGTAGAAAAAAGTGGTTGGTATAAAAATTCATGCATATAAAAGAAAGTCTTTCATTTAGCGTTTATGTTTTGTTTTTTGGGTCAAAATGTAGCATTTATGTTACGTGTTACGTTATTGTGATATCAATTACAATATAACAATCCATTGTTGGTCCAATGAAGATGAAGGAAAAAAAAAAGGAAAGGAAAAAGAAAAGAAAAGAAAAACTAAAAAAATTCGAAAAATAAAAATATATATATTAAAAAATTAGTTCGGTGTAAAATTGTTACAGGTGTACCAGTTTGGAATTTTTGGTGGTCAAAAAATAGTTCGGGGTAAAATTGTCACAGGTGTACCAGTTTGGAATTTTTGGTGGTCAAAAAATAGTTCGGGGTAAAATTGTCACAGGTGTACCAGTTTGGAGTTTTTGGTGGTCAAAAAAATAGTTCGAGGTAAAATTGTCACAGATGTACCAGTTTGGGGTTTTTTATGATCAAAAAAATAGTTTTGGGTAAATCTGTCATAAGTGTACCATTTCAGGGTTTTTCATGGTATTAACCCTTATTCTTTTGACAATTTGGCACCAGTGTTTTTTCTATCCTTCAGGTTTTTTTCCATTTGATCTTCTTAAAGACACATTGAATCTATGGCCGCTCTCGATCACAGTTTGCACCAGAAGATCGCCCCGTACGTACTAGCACTAACAATCAAACACATTTGGCGATCGACACAACTTGTTCATCGATCCTTGCCTGGCATATAGTACTCAAAGGAAAAGCTTCTAAATGGTCTTGTTAGTCGAAAGCATATATTCCTAACCGTCCTCTGTCAACCCAGAGAACCGGCGGTGCCCCAATTTGAATTGGAAATAGACTGTGAAAAATTAGCAGTTAGAGTAGTAAGTTGCCGGGATTTCTGAAGTAATGTAATGCATTTCGTCTATTAAAGAAGGTAACCGGAAGAAACTTGCATGATACACGCGACCGTCTTTGCTCAGGCACCACCATACAAGCATCATTTTCAGCAGACTGGCAGTGAAAAGGCAAGAGCCAAAAGTAATTGAACTTTATATTTCATTTTACACCCTGCATCACGACTGTCTTACCCCCACCCTTCTCCCCCACGCGCCACAAAAATCTGAAGGGGAGATCGTATCCCCGAATAACCATCCTAATCTAAGATCCATAATACATAGGATGAATGAGGTAGAATCGTCTTTCCCAAGTTATGGGACATTACTCCATCGATTCCTATCACTGTTACAGAAAGGAAAAGAAAGGGCAGCATAGAACCCGGATATCTAATAGAGGTCCCCAGTCCTGGTACCCTGGCCCCAATTTAGTGGGGAAAACGAAACGGCTGAATTTCTGAACCAGCTCAGCATCTCATTATGATGCCAGCGACATTTTTACCAATCTCTTCTTTTGCTAATTCAGACACTGGGACATCTCCTATGTACATATCGAAGAAAGCCCCTGCAAGTGTACACATGGTTTGTAGACTTATTTATACTATTTAACAACAGGTGCTACTTCACACCCTCAATTATAGAGCATGACAACTAAGTCACTTGAAATATTTAGATCAAAGAGAGTTCCACTTACTGCACAAATCTCTACTCTGGACAGTTCCAACCTTGTTGCCTCCAACTGCAAATACAACACTAATTAAAACTTCAGACTTGCAAAAACTAAATTTAAGCAACGGAAGAAACTTGTTCAATGAAACCACCACGCCCATTAGGATGAACTATAGGGAAAACAACATTACAATGCACAATTAATAGAGAGTGAAAAATTTCGAAAAATTTTGCTTGACAAATATTGCAGCTATTGCTACGGGCAACGGAGTTTATTCACTTCAAGTTTAGCACTTCAACATTGTTATCAAGTACAACCCCTACTTAGAGCAAAAAATGCAGGTACCGACATCGAACTTTTTACATTATTAGTCTTCAATAAATGATCACTTACTTTCAGTTATTAGATTTCCATCAGCTGTTCGGTGAAAGTCAATAGTTGTTCCCTGCAAAATCCCGCAACTTGATGATACCTCTTTGACATATAGATACTGTACTGTGTGTGTATGAAGATGTTCATTTTGTGAGTGCAAATGACGCATGTATGCTCCCGTGTGCGTGCGTGCATGAGAGAGAGAGAGAGAGAGAGAGAGAGAGAGAGAGAGAGAGAGAGAGACAGAGAGACAGAGAGACAGAGATATTTACCATAGGCAATGGGATATCGTGAGTGAAGATTGATCCAAATTTATTTAGACAATGATAGTCAGTGTTTGGATTTGTCTAAGCAAAATGAGATAAAAGAGAAGTGTTAGCAATTGTATCATGTGAATGGAATGGAGGGCGAATCATTCTATCGCTGGTACCTTTAACAAGCGGGCCCGAAGAGACTTCTCAAAGGCACTGCGGAAATTTAAGATAAGAATAAATCAATCAATATGGATTTATTTTCAGATAGGAGTTTTGACAAGTAGTACCTAAATAAATAGCGCCTGATGATAACCATGTCAAAATGAACCGTTTAACATTAAAAATCGCAATATTACTCTAAGGTTCTAATGACATAAAACAATCCAAACTAGTTAATGAAGATTACTATCCACTGTCCTGGGTCCACTATCTCATTTGCAGGCGAAAGGATACTGCTGATAAGTTCACATGTAACATCCAGCAGACCATAACACAAAAACGTCATATAAACTCGGAAAGTGAGTTGACCAAAAAAAAAAAAACAAACAAAAACTCAGAAAGTGTGATTAAGGTGCAAGTGAAAGTATATTTTGACAAGAACGGTTCACTTGGTCATTGAAATATATGTTCCAAATAATGTAACTTACTCTCTCACGGTGTTGATTTTCATTCCATTGCAATTAACCACGAGTCTCACTGTCATATTAATGTCTTCCCTGCATCAGCTCATGAGGAAAAAAATTTAGAAAACAATCAAACTATTCACATATATGATTCTATGTAGTCCAATTAACACATATGCTCTCACAGTTCATGCAGTTGGCATCTTAAACTAGACATCTGATTACATGGCCTTTCATATTCTACCTGAGAAGATCCTGATAAAAAGTCTGGCATTTATTGACCTCACTGATTGGCATAGAAGCATATTTTGGACCCAGCTTCTTGCAGACAGAGTAAGGATGTATATCTGGGGGAAGTAAAGCATGCAGAGTAGCATATCGATGAAAAACAACATATACACATATAAACACAAAGGTAAGTATGAAGTGAAAACTGCAAATACTTACAAAAACCAAATGCATACAGCTTCAAAGACTTAATCTTGATTATTTTCATAGATCTGGATCCAGTTCCTACAAGAATCTGAAACGCAAGCAGACCGTAAACTGAATAAATAAGCATATGGAAGCACGCTTCGGAAGGAAGAAAACTGCAGAAACTTGGTCAGTATAAAATAAGTTTGACATCAAGAATATATTGCAATAATAAGACAATGAACTCCAAGAGGACTGTCATTTGACAAGAATGAGAACTTTTCATGAGGAGAAGAAGGTATTTAAGACTCTAGAAACAGCTTGAACGGCCTAAAGACAAAATGCCTCCAGCTCGTAGGGTAAGAACATGAATCTAGGTGGCATATGGTTCTGAAATCGGACCTAAAGTAGAAGGTAAACCCCACATGTATTGGATGCATATTTTTAAGCATTTTGATTGAAATCTTCGGCAGAGATATGTCAAAGAGTAATCATCAGAGCAGAGATAAGGATCAGAGGAAAACTGAAGGCTTCTCACTCCACTAAAAAACCATTTGTCCTGCGAAAGCATTTTGATCCCAATCTGGGCATTCAGATGATAACCCAAAGCCCACAGCCCCTCCTTCCTCCATCCTTCATCCTTCCAATCTCTATCATTTTCTCCAATGCTACTTTGTGTTGTATCAAGGAGCAATAATTTGCGAGCATTATATGCACTATTGCCAACGAAAGCAAGGTAGATCAAGCCCCAAGCAGCTCCTGGGTACAGCCATCCATTGCTGAAAAAATTATCCTGTTGCTTGGTCTGGAATCTTTATGGTTATATCCATAGGACGAGCTCCTAATGGAACAATTACCTATTCTATCTGCTTCGCTTCCAATACCCACATTCATTGAATTGCTATCAGTTCTATCTATTCGATCATGGCCTCACTCTAACAAGTAAGCAAGTAAACGACCTTATAACCATTCTTTAATTCCTTATTTAATTTTCCGCGTAACAACAGCCTGAATCCGTTACTTTAGCAACTGCTATAGTCATAGACCATCTTTAATCCCATTGTTTGTGCACTCCTCCAATCACTAATACACTCAAAGAATCATTCTCCATCTCTAACAACTAACAATCAATGAATAATTGCATCCAATGCTCTCTAGCAATCAGGGGAAAACAGATTTTCACAATTGAGGAACCTCCAAGTCACATCATTCAAAACCGAGTTTCATTTTGCCAGCTAGAATCAGGAAGATAGAGCAATTTAATCTCTTTCACACAATTAAAAGTCCCTTGAGTTAGGATGCCAATCAGAATGATTAGTTGAGACCCACAGCCTGTGATTTGATACAAATACAAAATGCCAGCTGCCAGCGAAAAAGCTTAGTACTGACCTTTGAAGTCAAATTGCAATTTCTCTCTCCAGCCAGTATACTATCCAGAATCATAGGGAACTCGATGCCGGTTCTAGGTTCTACTGCATGTTCTTTCCAGGATAAGTCTGGAACAGAGAGCCCGGAACATCCTCGATTCTCAACCTCACAGGGTCTTTGATCTAGGCACATATGACTTCTCACATCAGCACTCCCCGGCAAGACATCAAATACCTTGGAAGATCTGTAAAAGGCCAATGGAATTGGTAGCCATCTTTTGGGAAGAGAGAGTATTGCAAATGCAACTGTCTACAAGTAAAGTGCATAAATGACTTACAAGTTGCCAAATGGTGGTACAAGTACTGCAGCTATTGAGAGAATAGGAAGCGATCGGAGCTTGTCCGACTCTTTGGAAAGGCGTTTCAGGATGAAACTAGTAATTTTGTTAAAGAGCTCAGGGCTAACAAATTCTTTATTTGATGCACTAGAAGAAATTTGTCTAACTAGAGTAGCAAATTTACAACTTCCACTTTCTGAACCAGGTAAATTCCCCACAATCCTCTGACCCAAATTTGAAGCAGTTCCACTCACAAACCAATAGACAATAGCATTGGAGACCCTGGAGATGCTATGAAAAGTTTCTTGAAGAGCGACACTTCTGGGGACATGCAAACTTCTTGTCTGATGCAGCGAGTTATCAACAAGAGAACTAATTCGAGAACATATATGACCTCCTAAACTATGCAATAAAAAGGGCTCAGTCGGTATGATATATGGCGATCCCCCATTTAAGTCTTTGAAAGATAACCGATTTTTCCTCATACTCTGATCTATTTCACTAAACTCTGCACTCGGATGCCTCAAACTTTTATCTGTTCACCTGCACGAACAGAATCGGATCAAAAAAATATAAGTATTTTCTCGCACATAATTCTATTGAGGCTGATACAGGAGCAAATTGTCCAAGAGGCACAGCTAGCTTGTCACACTTGCAAAGTTCTAGGGGCCATGATATGATCACGGCACTAAAGCACATTACGCAAAAGAGGAGATCGCATGGATCACATAACAATTGTAGCTCAGCAACAAGAAAATGATCCAAGAAACCTTTGGAAGGAAGCTCTTTTAAGCAATTCTTGATGGCATTCACAACAAGGCGCGCTAAATCTCAACAGCGGATCACAACCCAGCTCTATCACAGCAATCCCAATCGAACCCAGATGAAGCTCAAATGCGAGCGGACCACAACGCAAAGAAACAGAGCAAAAAGGCAGCACCTTTTTCGTTTCGCCTTCCAAGAATCAAGAAACCCAAGAAAAGGAACACCCTTTATTCGCAAAAGAGAAAAAAGGAAAAACAAGAAAGGCGATCTGTGCTGTTTCACGAATCTCTCGAGTGGCATTCACATGACATCGGTTCACCAGGGAAATGGGAAATGGGAAAGCGAAAGGAAACGGGAAAAAGCAGGGAGAGCAGAGCGAATCAAAGACCTGAACCACCCGGACGACCACGTGGGTAGGCGAGAGAAGCGTGCTCGGCTTGTGGTTGCATGAGATGGACGGGCCTCGCTCGCTCGCTCGTTCCGTGCCTTGAACGAATACCCGGCACGGAGAGAGGGAGAGGAGAGAGAAAGGAATATGCTTTGAATACGGAACGGGAGCAAGTCAAAGAAAGGGGATTCCAAGCTTTTCTTGATGGAGAAAGGAGAAAGGCCGGAACTTTGGAGGAGAAAACGACTCTTCCTCGATCAATTTAAAAAAATGGGCTTTCCTTTCAACCGGGGTTTGTTCTTGATGTCCGAGTCTCGCCACTTTTCGCAGCTCGCGAGATCGTTGACGGCGGAAGACGACGAGACAAAAGCCCCTGGCGGGCGGTCTCTGTTGCCGTATGCTCTCTCTCTCTCTTTCTCTCTCCCCAGCGACTTTCTCTCTCTGCTTCCATGCCCGTCGATGCGACGCCGCGTGGCCAACCGGTGGACGGGTCATTAAATTTCTTTTGGTCGGTCCGAAAGAAATTCCGTGGCTGACTTGACATCCAATTTTGCAGATGTCGGTCGAGCCTAAACATTAGGAATGAAATGACGCGACAGTTGTCTGAATTTTAGCTCCACGTGTAATACCGTTTCATAAGCTTTTTGATTCATGAATTTTAACTCAATATGCAATATCATCTCTAAACTTTTAATGAATTCGTTATAGTCCTTGAACTTTTAGTACAAATTTAATTTTATCCCTAGACTATATAAAAATATCTATCGTTACAATTTCATTAATTCAAGTTCGGGAATACTATTGAATAACTTCGTATAATTCAGAAACTAAATTGACATGTATCAAAAGTTTATGGACCACGTTAGACAGATTAAAAATTCGAGGACAATGTTGCACGTTGAGTTAAAATTCATGGATCACATTGAACAAATTAAAAGTTCGTGGACGATATTATATATTGGGCAAAAGTTTAAAAACCATTTGCATCATTTGATATTTTTCCCTACGCACAATACTATGTATTGACTACACATAAAATGTAATTGGGAAGAGTCTTGATGTATCAAATAATCGCACAAAATGCCAATGGAAAAGGATTTATGATAATCTGACAGCTAGTATCTTCTTAAACTGCACAGAGCAACCATCAGAAGTAGGCGTATAAAAAAGCCTGCACCAACAGACTAGGAAGCACGGACACTCTCCGGGGGGTTCCGTGTTGTGTCGGACATCGACACTCGTCTGACACTCTTTTTTTTATTATTTATTTATTTATGAATTTGAATCAAATTAATTTGATTGAAATAATCATAAAAATGATCATTTATTATGTATATATAAAAATATACATTAAATATATAATGTGTCTCAATGTATCGGATTTCTCTATTTTTGAGAAATGACGTGTCGGTTTGTCATGTCGCGTGTCGCGTGTCGGTACTACTTAGCCAACCGGGTCTAGCCCAACCCTACCTTAAAATTTATGGTATTTCGGGATTGGGCCTTAGTCTTCTTGAGGTAGGGTTTTTAGGTGTGGGTATTGTCGAGGTAGGGTCAGGTTGGGTTGGGCAGCCGACGCGGGCTTTTTTGACATTACTAGGGCCAGAGAGAGTAGCAAAGAGAATTCATCCCAAATATTTCGACAGCCGATCTCCCTCTCTCTCCTCTCCCCTTCTCTCTCCTCTCTCTCTGCACGAGCTAGATTTGAGCCAGCTGATTGGTGACGGACCCGATCGCCCCTCCGCTTGCCGTGGATCACCCCTCCACTCGCCGTGGATCGCCCTCGTTCTCAAACCCTAGATCAAACCCATTTCACAAATCAATCATGAAGCTTCTTTTGCTGCAGATGCGGTTCGTGTGTCATTGTTTGTGGCTTGATTTTTGTTCCGATGCGTTCAACAGCCAAGTCCTCTCCTACCGGCGCTTCTTCAACGCGACCCATCTCTAAGGGTATATGTTGAACAGGATCTCAGCGTGTGACATCAATTCAACGGTACGTAGTTTGGAATTATATGCCCTTGGGGAGTGGCAAAAATTTCTACACCACATGCTAACAAACGTGCACGATTCGATGCGTACATTTCAGATTTTTCTGGTCCTCATGCGGGGACGAGATGCTAAGCATTGGACCATGAGGGCTTTGTCCCCTTTCATTTATTGCTCGCTTCGCACGACTTCGATAGCTCTTAGTAGGAGATTTGAGATGATAATACGCCACCTCTTCACTCAAGATATTGTTGGATTTGACCCATTTCATACCAAGCTTCACAATTATATCCTTTGACATATAGATGGGCACTTTTGCATGAGATTATCTATTCGGATAGTGCTCCCACCTAAGCATATTTATTTTGTTAAAAGGTGCCTCCATCTCCAATTTTTGGAGCAAAATTTGTTTCATTCTCGTCTCATTTGCCATCCTAGAAGCCTGCCAAGAGCCGCTCTTTATCCGAACCTTGGCTTAGGCGATCATTTCTTGCCCTTGTCGCACTGGATTGTTACATAATGAATAGTTATATCAATTGCTTGACACCCAAATCTTGATTGGACTTTTAGGTTTCAAGTTACGAGATAGATAGACATGAGGCGGACTCGAACAAAAGGGCTTGGCGACCCTATGCTCCATCGGCCAGTAAGGCAATAATGGGCGAGTCGAAACAAGCAATCTCCTTAACGGGTCAAGCTCGCTCCATGTACAGAAAAATAATGAATTGTTAAGGATGGGCCTAGGGTTGATGCTTAGGCCCGATACGAGAGTCGGCTGGTCCATTGCTAATCTAAGTCTAGCCTGCTGCTTTCTTAGGAATGTTGGAGACATGCCAAGGGGCAAGAGTTTCCTAAAACTACGTCACATCACTTTTGACAGAAGCTGCAAACATGCTCTGTTCTGATCCAAGCCCATCTCATGTTCGATGCTCGCACAAACAATGTCGTTTGCTGCACAAAAGTGTCAGAGTTTACGTGTTATTACCTGGCATCCAATGCGTTTCCACAAAAGAGACGGTCAAAGATTGGATTATTCGTCGTCGGCACGCTCCTCTGCAACTGCTACACAATGGCACAATCCATTCGCGAATTCAAGAACGGACTATTGGTCGAGGCCGGCTGGTTTTTGGCTCTGTTGTCTGATCATGACGTCTTGTCACTTAGAGCAAGCTCTTTTGGCTTAAAATAAGAAGCCCACCAACCCTTAGGATTTCAATAAACCGAAGACCGGCACTGCAAAACAGCAAAGCGAAGACCTCCTGGGTTGATTCCTGGGGCCTTCAAAATGGACTCGACAGGAGTTTTCTGAGTATAATGGCTAACAAAGAAGCATTTTCAAAACTTTCACGGATGATATACATGATGGCGGACAAAGAAGCCTTTTGAAGTCTTTAAAATGAAGTTTCATAACTAGAATTTCGAGGCACATATACTATAAATTCTCAGACGGTTTCTCTCCTCTTCCGGTTTCCTCTTTACCAGCAAAGCAAACTGTCACGGTGTTACCAATATGATTGCTGTAATGATGTGAAGACGTCGAACCACCATTCAAACCTTAAACAAAGAAAGTAAGAAAGAGGCAATATGTTTGTTTAATTTATGCAAGTAAGGAGCATCCTATTGGTAGTCTCCTGGAGTCTTCCAATCACCCGCTTCATTTCATCAGATCTGGGGGCCCAAGGAAGAGCTGTTTGAATAATATATATGATCCTTCCATGTAGCTACATGCTCATCTTAAGCATTAACCTATAAATACTCTCACTTCGCGTCATCGGTGAATCAAATTTTATTCTCCTTTTGCAGGATTGGTCGTGCATGATGATGACACTGAAGAACATAACCTGGAAATCTATGATATTTGGCTGCTACAAGACCAGGACTTCTCGGCCCAAAAGGGACGAACCAGCCACAAAGCAGGGCCACATTGATCGGGTATCCCTCACAGATGTTTGTAACCCCAGCTTGCAGGTCTCCGTCCATAATCTCTCAATTTGTCTCGTCAGCTCCAATCTTCACGTATTCACACTGGCGGAACTGAGAGCAGCGACCAGTGACTTCTCGTGGAGCAATTTTCTTGGCGAGGGCGGGTTTGGACGAGTGCACAAAGGGTTCATCGCTGACACGCTTAGGCCTGGACTGGAGGCTCGAGCTGTGGCCGTGAAGCTGCTGAACTTGACCGGGTGGCAAGGCCACAAGGAGTGGCTGGTTTGACCCTGCAATTAACTCTTCTTTGCCTTGCACAAACGAATGTTTCAGGTGATCATGAACTCCCTTTTCATTTGGCCAAGCTTGTGCTGTCACAGGCGGAAATAATTTTCCTTGGACAACTCCAGCATCCGCATCTCATCAAATTGATCGGGTGCTGTTGCGAGGACGAGCACCGACTCCTAGTCTACGAGTACATGGAGCAAGGGAGCTTAGAAAATCTCCTCTTCAATGGTATGTCGCCTTAACAGAAGTCCTGTCTCGGCTTTTGTTTAGCCCGCAAAATGACCACATTCAATAATATAGCACATAAAATTGTGTATGCTTATGCTGTGATGCGATTCCTACCAACCCGTGATTAATTTCCAAATTTTTTTCTCGGTCGATACGAAGATTGTTCCCCGGTCCTGCCATGGTCGGTCAGGATGAAAATTGCTCTAGGAGCTGCCAAAGGCCTGGCTTTCCTTCACGAAGCAGATAGACCGGTGATATGCCGGGATTTCAAAGCTTCAAATATATTGCTGGACTTGGTAAGCATCTCTCCTAGTTCCCTCAATGAACTTAAAACCGCATTCTCCATAAGAAGAAAGAGACTAGTAGAGTCCTGTGATTGCATGATGGTGGGAGTCTCGTTGATACAACCGCATAACACTAAATAAACTCGAGCTTCTATTTGTTCAAAGGACTACACGGCTAAATTGTCAGACTTCGGCCTAGCAAAGGATGGTCCAGAAGGAAACAACACGCACATCTCGACACGAATCATGGGCACCCCGGGCTATGCAGCCCCCGAGTACATCCTGACAGGTGCGCCTCGTGCTCTCTTCCACCCCGGCTTCTTTCCTTCAGCAACACGGCTATAGCCTAACAACTTAGATTTCCAGCGGCTGCATAATGTCGCTTCTCGCTGTGAGGATTTACGAACAGAGATAGAAGAAGAAGAATGAGAGAAGAAACAGAGAGAAGAGAAAACAGAGCATATCTGCGAGGATTTATGAACACAGAATAGAAGAAGAACAATGAGTGACGAAAAACAGAGAAGAGAGAAACAGAGCACTTCTCATTCACATCTACTTCTTCTTCACAAAAACTTAAAACTCAGATTACAAGACTCATCTCTCTTAAGAAGAAAACAAGCTACACAGCTCATCTAATGAAGGTAACAAACTAACTGAATAACAGAAACAAAATGAAGTCGTTTATTCAGTTAAAACAGAAAAACGATTCTTCAGTTGAAGTGTTGTACACGTGGAAAGCTTCCTGTTGACTTCGTCTCTTGCCTTTCTGGTTATACCAGCAACGTCTTCATTTTCTTTCTTTGTTGAAGCAGATTGAGGATTGTTCACCAAATGGTTCTTAACATCCCCCCGCAAATTGGGAAAGGGTGGAAAGCCTATTCCCAATTTGGTTCTGATAGTAACATGAGCCATACGTGATAAAGATTTGGTAAAAATATCAGCAAGCTGATAAGCACTGGGAACATAACGTACACATAAAGAACCTGAGGAAACTTTCTCTCGAACAAAATGGAAGTCAACTTCGATGTGTTTGGTACGAGCATGTAGGATAGGATTGGCAGTGAGAGAAATGGCAGACTTATTATCACAAAACAGAAGTGTTGGTGAGGAGAGACAAGAACCAATGTCACGTAGAACAAAGCTTATCCATGTAAGTTCAGCAGTAGTAGATGCAAGTGCTCGATATTCAGCTTCTGTGGAAGAACGAGACACTGTTTGTTGCTTCTTGGCTGCCCACGAAATGAGATTAGAACCAAGATAGGTACAGAAACCAGTAGTAGAACGTCTGGTAGCAACACAACCAGCCCAATCAGCATCTGAAAATCCATATAACTTCATTGAACTGTGAGAACGAAGAAAAATACCAAGATGAATGGTTCCTTTAACATAGCGAAGAACCCTTTTCAATTTATGAAAATCACCAACTGTGGGCTGCTGCATCTTCTGACATAGTAGGTTTGTGGCATAGGCAAGATCAGGGCGAGTTATAGTTAGATACTGCAGACCACCAACTAGACTTCTGTATTCAAAAGGATTAGTGAGGAGAAGCTCATCATTTGTCATGACAACTGGTCTTAGAGACAGAGGAGTGGAAACAGGTTTACATTCTGCCATGTGAGCTTTAGTGAGAAGATCAAGAGCATATTTAGTTTGACAAAGGAAAAGATTAGTAGCAGTGCGTTTGGCTTCAATTCCTAAGAAGTAATGTAGATGACCGAGATTTTTCATGTGAAACTGAAGACTGAGGGATTGAATCAGTTTAGTAAGTAGCTGATCTGAACTCCCAGTCAATATAATATCATCTACATAGAGCAACAAAAGCACTGTATCTGGTCCATCATGGAGCACAAAGAGTGAGGAATCAGTAGTACTGCAGAAAAAACCAGTTTCAAGAAGAAAGTTGCTAAACTTGTCAAACCAAGCACGTGGTGCTTGACGAAGCCCATATAAAGACTTCTTGAGAAGACATACAAACTGAGATTTCTGAGAATGTATAAAACCAGGTGGCTGCTCCATATAGACTGTCTCATTTAATGTGCCATGTAAAAAAGCATTTTTAACATCAAGTTGATGTATTGGCCACTGCTTCATCATTGCCACTGAAAGAACAATACGGATGGTGGCATGTTTAACAACGGGGCTAAATGTTTCTGTAAAATCAACTCCTTCTTCCTGATGAAACCCCTTAGCCACCAATCGAGCCTTCAATCTATCAAGACTGCCATCGGGTGTGAGCTTAGTTTTAAACACCCATTTACATCCTATGACATTCATTTGATTAGTTCGAGGAACTAACACCCATGTCTGATTTTCATGCAAAGCATCCATTTCATCCTGCATCGCTTTATGCCAACCTTCATCAGCTAAGGCTGATTTAACTGAACGTGGTTCAAGAGGAACTTTATATTCAGCTAGACAAGCATATCTGGGATTTGGCTTTACAATACCAGATTTTAGTCGAGTTTGCATAGAATGAGATGTACCTTGTGTAGTTGGTGGAATATTTGGCTGAGTTTGATTGACAAGACTTTCATCTGATGTTTCATTTGTGAGAGGAGGAACTCCATGTTCATCAAGAATTGAGGCAGACTGTAATTGTAGATGTGATGAATTTGATGACACACCAACAGGATGAGATGTGTTTAAGGGACCAACTTCCAAGATTCCACTATCATGTAAATACCCGAGATGTCCATTAAAGTGACATTGTACCTGTTCTGTACTTGTAGAATCCAGAAGATTAACTTCTTCTGCCCACTGTCGATATAGAGTAGAATACTGATTGTATTCTGTTGTTAGTTTCCTAGAAAAAGGAAAGAAGCTTTCGTCGAATTGCACATGTCGACTAATGTATATATGACCATTAGCAGGCACAAGACATCTATATCCTTTATGACGTTCACTATATCCCACAAATACACAGGTAAGTGATCGTGGATCAAATTTATTTTGAGCATATGGTCTAAGACAGGGATAACACGCACACCCAAAGACTCTTAGATGTTCATAGCTCGGCTTTTGTTGATAAAGTTTGCTGTAGGGTGTCTGCAGATGTAGCTTCGGTGTAGGAAGTATATTGACAATGTAATTAGCTGTCATGAATGCATCAACCCAGTATTTTAATGGAATTCTAGCATGATAGAGCATAGCTAATCCCAATTCAACCACATGACGATGTTTTCTTTCAGAGATCCCATTTTGTTCTGGCGTATAGGGACAAGAAATGCATTGTCTGATGCCACAGTTCTTTAAATGAACCTGAAATTTGTGACTAGTAAATTCTCCTCCACCATCACATTGAAAAATTTTGATTCTTCGATCAAACTGATTCTCTACTTGCTTCTGAAACATGACAAATATGTCATAGAAGTCTGACTTCAATTTCATGGGATAAAGCCAACTATAACGGGAGAAGTTGTCCACAAAGATGACATAGTACTTGAAATTCTGAAGAGAATTGACTGGTGATGGTCCCCAAATATCACAATGAATCTTTTCTAAAGGAAAAGTAGACACAGATTCTGATAAAGGAAACGGTAATGCACTACTCTTGGCAACTTGACAGCTTCTACATATAGCTTGAGTTCTTGTAGTACAATGAATCAACTGCTGAGTCTGCAGAAACTTCAATGTTTTTAAGTTGGTATGAGCTAAACGCTGGTGCCACACATCTTCTCCTACAGCTTTATATCTTTGAGTGAAGAAGGCCTCTGTGATTTGTGAATCCATTCGGTAAAGTCCTCTAACTTTCCTTCCGAGCATCACTGTTGTGTTGGCATGATTGTCCTTTATATAAACCCCATTTTTATCAAAAACAAATGAGCAAGGATAATCATCTGTTAGTTTTGATACTGAAAGAAGATTCTTTTTGATTTCAGGAACAATCAGCACATCATTTAGAGGTAATGAATTAACTTCAGTATGTAACACAGCATCACCAACATGTGTGATAGGTAAACATGAGCCATTCCCTATCATAACTGTATCAGTCCCATTGTACTTAAAGGAATTAAGAAGAATACCCGAATCTGCAGTGATGTGAGCAGTAGCACCAGTATCTGGATACCATTCACTGCCTTTAGAATCTTCAAGATGAATTGCTGCTAAAGCTATTGGATCTCCTCAGCCTGATACGAATTGTCAAAACGATACCAGCAATGAAGTGCATCATGTCCTGGGCGTTTACAGATTTGACATTCGAGTCGAATATTATCTGTTGTTTTCTCACCCTGCACATGTTTGTTAGATGTTAAACTTGGAGAGGGATATGATTTGGTATCTTGATACGGCTGTAAAGAACCTGCAAATGAGCGAAATCCTTGACCAGAGCTAGAAAAATTATTGAACTGCTTAAAACGCTGATTTTCTTGATTCTGATAGAAACTGTTTGGCCTGTAACTCTGATTTCTTCCAGGATATCCACGACTATAATTTCTGTTGTTAAATGGACGTCCTCTGCCATAACTACGTCCTCCATAGCTATTAATTCTTTGACCTCCAAAATCAAAGTTTTGCTGAACAGGTTCTCTATCAGCTTCCGCCTTCTGCTGAACTTCAGATTTTCTTTGTCCATAGTAGGCTAGATGAGGATTGTACTGGCTCGAAGAATAACTCTGTAATCTTGCTTCGAATCTTTCTAACTGTGATATTACCTCATCATATTCTGGTTGAGGTTTTAAGCAATACATGGTGGTTCTGAAATTTTCATATTCAGATCCTAATCCCTCAAGAACACCAAACATCTTGGTTATTTCATCTACAGGCTTCCCAATAGCATTCAGCTGATCACATATCGATTTGTACTCTCTAAGATACACAGATAATGCTCGATCTCGTTTCTGACAAGCTTGTAATTTTCCTCGCAATTCAAATTCTCTTGCTACAGATTTCTGTGTAAATCTATTGAGTAAAGTTTGCCATACCTCATATGAAGTTTCCAAACCAATGATCAAACTCAGAATATTTTCAGATACAGCTCCACTGATCCATGATGATATAAGTTGATCTGTTCTTACCCAATCAGTATAATCAGGATTCACAGCTTCAACTTCTTCATTACCTTCAACCTCAACCTGTAATGTTTGAGTAGGTGATGAAATTTCACCAGTAATGAATCCAAATAGCTCTTGGCTTCGCAAGAATATGTGAAACTGTGCTTGCCAAAGAAGAAAATTGTCTTCAGCTAGCTTGATTGTAACAAAGTTGGAGATATTAACATGAATCGGGAAAGGATATTTTTGCATTCTGGCTGCCATTATCGTTCTCTCGGATAGGCTTTGATACCATGTGAGGATTTACGAACAGAGATAGAAGAAGAAGAATGAGAGAAGAAACAGAGAGAAGAGAAAACAGAGCATATCTGCGAGGATTTATGAACACAGAATAGAAGAAGAACAATGAGTGACGAAAAACAGAGAAGAGAGAAACAGAGCACTTCTCATTCACATCTACTTCTTCTTCACAAAAACTTAAAACTCAGATTACAAGACTCATCTCTCTTAAGAAGAAAACAAGCTACACAGCTCATCTAATGAAGGTAACAAACTAACTGAATAACAGAAACAAAATGAAGTCGTTTATTCAGTTAAAACAGAAAAACGATTCTTCAGTTGAAGTGTTGTACACGTGGAAAGCTTCCTGTTGACTTCGTCTCTTGCCTTTCTGGTTATACCAGCAACGTCTTCATTTTCTTTCTTTGTTGAAGCAGATTGAGGATTGTTCACCAAATGGTTCTTAACACTCGCTAATACAGTCGCAAACGCGTTAATCAAACCCCACTTGCAGGTCACCTGACGATGATGAGTGACGTGTATAGCTTCGGGGTGGTCCTGCTGGAGCTCCTCACGGGCAAGATGGTGATGGACAAGACGCGGCCCCGGCGAGAGCAGGACCTCACGGAGTGGGCGAGGCCGATGCTGAAGGACCTGAGCAAGCACGAGAACGCAGTCATGGACCCAAGGCTCGAGGGGCAGTTCTGTGCCAAGGGGGCTCAGGTGGTGGCCATGCTGGCCTACAAGTGCCTCAGCCATGACTCCAGCAAGAGGCCCAGGATGAGTCAGCTGGTCAGGGTCCTGGAACTTCTCCAAGCAAAGTGAAAAACAAGTGAAGGGATCGAAATTTGCATGGAAGGAATCTTGTAGTCAACTATTTAAGAGTACAAGGTGGTACCAGATTGGTCTCCGACATGTATAGAAACACAGATGATCGGGTTTGCTTCAGACACGTTGCAGTCCTGAATTGACCGTCTTCCGCTTTCTGCGTTTTCAACAGGATAGTTTGCATTTTTATTTATTTAATCAGGTTTTATTTGTTTAGGTTTATGATCATTCCACATGATCATTTTTATGGATGAATGAATCGTAAGTCTTATTTTCCAAATAAATCGGCAATGTTTATATGTTTATTCGGAAAAACGGTATAGTAAATTATACATATTTCTTATCTGACGATGGGATGACTTATTATTTACTGTTTTCGAGCAATAACTACGTAAATTTCTTTTTTTTTCGGTTGAATATTTTGATTAACCTCTCGAGAAAGCAAGAAATATCACTAAAGCACAGAACTCAGTTTTTTTATTATCTTTGTTTCCGTGTCTGCCTGCAACAGAAAACTTAGCTCTCAAGGCAAAATAGGAAAGCACGAATAAACTACTTAAAAGAGCAACATTTTAAACTGTAAAGAAGGTGAAAATATGTGGACAATTGCTGACCGTATCTATTCGAAATATTTTTAATTTCTCAAAAATTTTTAAATTTTCGACTTTCTTCGGCTTTTTCATTCGCACGATTTGGCTCCCAATTAAGGGAGAAAAAAAATGCCCAAAAAGCCTTTCAAAATCACAAATGCCGACCAGCAAAAACCATACGCAATAGAATTTCTTTCGATTATCGCACGAGAGAACAAGCCAATTTCCAGATAATTTCCTTCTTTTTCTTTTTTCTTTTTGTAACTAACTAATTTCGGGGTTCGAGTTCCCCGCACATCGTATCAACAAATCCCGGAAAATTTTCCCAGAGCAATTCAGCGCTCGAGCCCCACCGCCACCTGCTGCGCTGCCGCCTCGACATTTTCTCTCTCGTTTTCCCGGAAAGGAAACCCAAATTCCGGGAAAAGGAAAAGGCGTCGAGATCACTGATAACAGAGAGAGAGAGGGAGGGAGAGGGATGGTGAGCGCGGGGCAAGCGGCGGCGGCGGCGGCGGCGGCGGGGGGCGGGAACCTGAGCCTGCACGATCGCGAGATCCTGACGTCGGTGAACGCGGTGGCGTCGAGCTTCTCGCTCCTGGGCTCCGGCTTCATCGTCCTCTGCTACGTCCTCTTCAAGGAGCTCCGCAAGTTCTCCTTCAAGCTCGTCTTCTACCTCGCCCTCTCCGTAAGGCCCCCTCCTGCCGCCGCCATTTGCTCTCCCTCTCTCTCTCTCTCTCTCTGGCCCTTCCCCTTTTCCCCCGGGCCCGTGCTCTCTGGAAGAGCTCGGGCCTGCTTTTCCTCAGTTTCGTGTCTCGAATTTCCTCCGGTTTGTTCGGTTGGGGAGGTTCGCGCGTAACGGAATTGAGGTTCGATCCGAGCGAGGGGAGTGAAGTGGTTGTGTTCCAGTTAGAGATCTCGCGAGTTGGCTAAATGAGCATTTTGCTTATTCGTTTCGAAGCGAGCGGCTTTGTTTTTTTCGAGTTTGTTCCGGTAGTAGTAGCGGTTGAGTACGGGGTTCGATGAGAGAGGGGAACGGCCGTGTGTCGTTTGAGGCTTTGTGGGAGACAGTCCAGTGAGCGTGATGGTTGAGTTTTAGGTGTGGCGGAGGCTTATGAGATTTTAGCGCTCGAATCGTAATTTTGTCTCTTGTTCGTGACTCCGAGCTTTGACATCATTTTAAGGTTCATGTCCCTGAGGTACGAAAAGTAGAGCTCAAATTTCGTGTGGTCTGGTGATTTGACTTTGTAGTTTGGCATGCGACTAGAAAGGCAATGAATGCTTTTTTTTCGAATAGGACGCAGTTCGATGCAAGATGTTTTGGTGTCTGTTTAGATGAAATGCTGTCCATCAGGTCTAGATGTGTATGCGGTGATTATCTTTGCGACGCTGAAGTTGAAGGGTGGGATGTATTGGAGAGGCGGCCACCCCACATTTGATTCGATAATTACGATCTCCTTTTCCCTTGACCGAATGCAAGTAATATCTCTTTTGCTGAGTCTATTTAGCGAGGGTGCCAAGCCAACTGAAGTTTGATTACTCCATGACAATGTGCCCCTGCTTTGATCCGATGTCACCTGCTATGCCCTCACTTCTATATGCTTGTCTGCGGAAGATACGATAAACTCTTGTGTGTTTTCCTAGCATGAGAGTAGGGAAAATTTACAGGGAAATCTATTTTTGATTTCATCATGATTTGAAGGCAATAAGCCCACACTTGTTCTAACCTATAGCATGATGTTTGTGCGCAGGATATGCTTTGCAGTTTCTTCAACATAATTGGGTGAGCTACACTTGTTTGCCTATTTAAATTTTTATTTGTTTTTTTATCTAGTGCATCACCTTAGATGTTGTGGTTTTATTGCAGTGATCCATCCAAAGGATTCTTCTGTTATGCTCAGGGCTATACCACCCACTTCTTTTGCGTGGCATCCTTTCTTTGGACAACAGTGATTGCATTCACTCTTCACCGAACTGTTGTTAGACACAAAACCGATGTTGAAGATTTGGAGGCTTTGTTTCACTTGTATGTATGGGGTATGGACTTATGACCTTCAATGTTGAGACTGACAGATTTTTAGTGGCTTGCTGAGACTTATTTGGCCAGAAACTGTGACTATGTTTCTTTGCACATATGTCTGCACTATGGTTTTTGTTAGAAAAGGTACAGATTTTGTCAAAAAGATCTCTTTCCTCTGTCTTCAGCATGAAATACTGATTGGCTGCCAAGTAATTCTTCTATTCTATGAATGTAGCAATTGGTGCATTGCCCCTTCAGAAGCATTTACAGGATTTGGCAGGACCATTACTATTTTTAATCAGTTTGGGAGTGCGTGACATATTCCTTAAACTTCCTAGAGACAATGTTTTTGACATTTCAATTGGAATGGAGGGAAGAGACGAGAATACCTTTTTTTTTTATAGAAAATCCTAGCGAGCTTAGGTGCTTTTGGTGGTTCTCCTACATCCTCTTTGATCACCCGTGCCACTTAGAAGGGATGCGATCTGACCACCCATTGCATAGAGCCCTGAAGTAGCAGCTAACGAAAGAACCGGGGAAAGTATAGGGAAAGGTCTCCTCCAACTTAGAATGGTTCATTTTGGGGGGCAAGATGCTTGGCAGAAGGATAGTTTAAAAAATCGAGTAACTGAGTAGGGTTGCTATGTCAAGTAGTTTTGGTTTGTTGTTGCAAGTCAAATTCTCTGACTTACAGTTAGAAGTAGTATAATATGGAGGCCAACTTTCTTTGGCTGGTAAAGTGGGCTTTGTAAAGCTGATGTCTAGGATAACTTATTTCATTGTTGTTGAGGTAGCATATAATTTGTTTAATGGTGTTGCTGCAGTGAAGCTCATCTTCCAGTTAACTTGCCATATTTTGCCATAATGAGTGTATGGCATGGCTCATATAACTTTTAAGTACCAGTGAGGATATAGATGAAGATCGAACAGAGAAATTAATAGATGGAGCAGAATATGAGTGGATGATGTAGTTCATGTAACTGTTCTACTCTCTGCTGCAGCACATTAGTGAAGCTTCAACTAAGAAATTGGAAGAAAGGAATAAATCTGTGTGGTTCTAGTTGGCTGAAGACATACTTGAACTTCTCTCAGTCTTTGCTGCTGTGATGAGCCTGTATAGGAGCTCATATTTCTGTTTGTTTTATTGTGTCAGGCACATCTTTGGTTATGACGGTCATACGCTCTATCGGCAATGATCACAGAAATTTAGGTGCATGGTGTTGGTCACAAACGGGGCGCACAGGGAAGGCAAGCTTTCAAGGACATTCATTTGTTCTATCACAATACTGCCTTTTCTAAGTTTTTTTTTTCCTTGCCTTGTAAATACAACCATTCAATTGCCCAAACAATTTTTTACTGGAAGGGCTCTCTTTCCTATACGAAGATAAAGTGAAGAATGCTAGATTCAATTTGGCTGTCTTACTGGTTTTGGAAACAGCAGTCCTGGGTCCTTATATATCTACAGATATAGAAAATGGGCACTAAAAGTAAGGAATTCAAGCAAATGCATCCAAAGCTCAATCTTTCTCCTCTATTATTGCGGTTGTCCTTGAAAAGTTGAAATCATTGTCATATCTGGCAGATGAGGCATGCTCCTCATATATGCTGTGACTGATTTTTAGATATAGTTAATATGTTTCATTTACTATCTGGCGGTATTATGTATAATTTGAGACTTGCGTATTATTAAACTTCAGATTTTTAAGGCATCTGTAGTAATGGAGAAGCCTGAGAGTTCTATAGTCCTTCAAAAATCTTAGTGTTGCATACATTTGACACCTCTCCTCTTTTGGCTGCAGGCAGTCCACTTCATTACGTTTTACGCGCCACTCTGGGGAGCCATCCTTTATAATGGTTTTTCATACTTTCAAGTGATACGCATGTTAAACAATGCCACACGTGTATGTACATATGTGTACATATATTATTTAGGAAAGTAGCAACATTTATGTTCAGCACAGACTCCTGACTAATGCTCCTTTTGAAATACGTAGATGGCAGTTGGCATGTCAGATCGAGCATACCACTCAGATGCAAGACCTGATATGAAGGTATGCTGTACATGGCAATTAGATGTAGATGCTTGGCAGGGCTTAAACAGTCTAGAGGAAACGCACGTGCTAATAGACATCTACCCTTGGACCATTCTTTCCATATATATGAGATTTCATTTAGTCTTATTATGTCGTTAAAAGTGTTCCCAAACTGTGCAGATCTGTTCATTACCATTTCTCCAGCTAGGAAAGTGAGTGGCTTCACCTGTATTTAGATTATTGACAGCCCAGTTGCTTTACCTGTTCTTTACCATTTTGAACATTGTTGATGAGAGTCAAAATGTAAGGAAATAACCATCGAACACAAATTCTTTGCTTGATGTTTTCCCTTTCCTAAATTCATGTTTTGTGATGACCGTTTCATATTTTATCCTGCAATCGTTTGATTAAATGGAAAACTGATGTGTGCGATATGTCTTCCGCATCATGCTTCATGTACTTCACAGGCTTTGAACAGGTGGGGATACTACCCGCTCATTTTGATAGGATCGTGGACTTTTGGTACAATCAATCGCATACATGACTTCATTGAACCTGGACATAAGATTTTTTGGCTGTCTCTTCTTGATGTTGGCACTGCTGCTCTGATGGTAATCCTCATTGGCCTTGAGCTTGACTCAATTTGCTGTTTGAATTAATACTTGGTAGATAATAAGTGGGGTTTGTTCAAGGTTTTGGGACAAGACTGCTCATGGGAAGTTTCTTTATCTATTTAATGAAATCTGGGAATGCATGACTGGAAAGACTTCCGCACTATGAGAGAGCTAAATTAAGATTTGCACTCTTAAGTTTTTTTTTTTTGGACATAGATTTGCACTCTGTTTTTAAAGGCCCTGAATAATCTCCTCTCTTAAATGAGCACTCATAGGGTTAACCATAACAAAAAGTTCGATGCTTCTGAGATGGAGTGGTCAAATCATCAAGATGTAGTTACTTCCAAGGTTTTTGTATAACCTTGTTTTGCATGTCAAAGCGGTGAATTGCTGATAACATTAACAGAATGGCCTGCCTCTAAAGAGGAAATCATCTTTTGATTTTCTATGATAAACAGCAAAGTGAATCAGTTCTTTTTTTCCCTTTTTCATTTAGGGCCTGTTCAACTCAATAGCATATGGCCTGAATTCTTCGGTGCGACGGGCGATTCGCGAGAGATTGGATCTGTAAGTCCTTGTCACTCTTCTTTTGGCCATCAACAAGTCCTCATCACTTATTTTTTCGGAAATAAGTCGTATCTCCTGCTTTCTAATCTTAACATTATCTCTCGACGGACTTCACAATGCTTTTCTAAACAGCCTGGGAGCTGATCTTTGAAGTATGGCTCATGCCTATAAAATTTACATAAGAAAAGCCACAAAGCAATCGATTGTTTGGTCGAACTCATACGTTAGTCTAATATCAGTAGTGGGACAAAAGGGGCGTCCATTAACAATTCATAGGTGAGGTAATTTATCTTGTAGTAGAAATTGGCGGGCCGGGGTAATTTGATATCCATGTTGCATTTGGAAAAGGTACTTTGGAAATATATGGGTTTAAACTGGGAAATGTCCTACTTTGCGTCATGTCGATACTATACGTACAGCAGTTGCTGCTCATCTTTTGTTGAATCTATTATGCTGTTTTTGTGATTAGCAAGAAAATTAATTCCTGTAAATGGCTGCATCTCCATTTGCAGAGTAATCTGGCCAGAGACGATTAGGCCATGGTTGCCTAACAGTTCAAGGATCAGAAACCAACAGCAAGAGAGTGAGCTAGTGTCACTGAAAATCCAAGATCCGCACTGACGATTTCAAAATTATATGCCCATCTTCTTCGACAAGGTGAAGTGATTGAGTAAGCCATGGAGCTACTGCTTTTGATAACCCTCATCGGACTGATCCAAAGTTCCGGTAGACGCTCGTGGGATTGGACCGTTTCTTACTTCTTTTTCTAATGAAAAGCCTAGTAATTTTTTTGTGACGAAGGGGGTAGTGTCGCCAATCAGCAACCGGTAGCCGCAATCTTGTACAATAGAAGCGATTTTTTGCAGCTGCTAGAGGGACTCGGGTTTCGGTTCCCCGTTTTGTAGGTTGATTTGTATAGAATATATTCTTTCCACAACGGACTGATCCCCGGACTGCATTGTACGTTTCCGTTCACTGATATGATCAGAGTAACCGCATCATTTTTCTCTTCTTTTTTCCGGCTTTTGGACATAGCAAATCAATGTACGTAGCTCGGATGCCAATCGATTCGTCTTCACAAAGAATCGAAATCAAATTCATCACCCGTCACAACGAAGCATTCGGGATTCGAGCACGGCGAACGGAGTTTCCCACGTTAGGAAGATGCCGTTCGCTTGTCGTGAATTGAGATTTGATCTGTCGCACGCAGTTTATATCATCAAACCTCGGGGTAAGTGGAGTCAAATGAGAATAGCAAAACGGGACGTTACTTTCCCACGTTTAGCTTAAATACAAAGCCACGCATTCGGCCCCATCGCATTATTGAACAGCCAAACCCATGCCAGAACCGACACTCCACATTTCATCAATGCTCGTCTCGAATTTCCCGTTCCAGGCTTTCTCCTCCTTCGTGCCCGACATGGAAAAATTGCAGTCTTTTGAGCATGAGAATCCTCAACCTGGGTGACTTCTCCAGCTTCGAGATTTCCGTCGTTTCAAACGCATATAAGGCAAAAATTAAAATTAAATAAAAAAGCAAAAAGAAGAAGGAGAAGATAATTCTGAAAAAAAACCCTAAAGAAGAAACAAAGGAAAAACAAAAATTGTCTCAAAGCGAACGGAGCTTCCAATAAAGTCAGAGATGGATGGACACGACCAAAACGAGAAAGAGGGAACACAACAGAAATTCTGAGCTTTCGGTTAAGCCCCGCTTCGCTTTTCAGGCAGATCCCCACAACACTTACAAATTGCCACGAAGTCCCTCATCGGAAGATCCGACGCCGATCACCAGCCAACCCAAAAAAAAAAGCCAAAAAAAACGGAGAGAGAAGAACCTGTCCCGATTCATGGTCTTCACGATTTACATGGTGATGTTATCTAATCACAACAAGGAAAAGCTTAAGCCTAGGCACAAGCGCAGGCGTTGTCGGCGGCAGCCGTCACCGTCACGGCGTCGTCGGTCCCGCTCCGGAATACTAGGTACCCGACGCCGAGCCCGCACACCACGCTCAGGAACACCCCCCCGTTGAACGACATCACCGCCAGCATCAGCAGGTACCCGATCGCCGAGTTCAACCCGAACAGCACCGACCCTCCCACCCTGGCCACCGTCCACCCCTTCTTCCCGCCGGCGGCCGCCGACGACGCCTTGGAGCCAACGAGCGGCGTCTCCAGCGGGGCCTCCGGGGCGGCAGCGGCGTCGGCGGCGGAGGGGGGCTTGGCGGCGTCGGCGGAGGCGGAGGAGGCGGAGGAGGAGGAGGAGGCGAGCTTGAGGCGGACGCGGCAGTCCTCCAAGAACTGGTAGAAGGCGGAGGCGAGGAAGCAGGCGAGGATGGTGAAGGCGTAGCTGGTCCACGAGGTGGTCTTCCACGAGTCCACCAGGAGGGTCACCTCCCTGCTCCAGTAGAAGGTCATGTGCATCATCTTCTCCCTCCCTCTCTCTTTCTCTCTTCACAGCCTTTTTTTCTCACAGAGCTCTTGACCCAGAAGGAATAGGAGAAGGAGAAGCTTTTAGAGAGAGAGAGAGAGAGCGTGTGCCTCAAAGAGGAATCGCCTGCACACCGGTGGAGGCCGACAATTGTGGGGAAGGTGCAGAAGAAAGAGCAACAAGAACGAAATGGCGTCGTACGTTGGCGTTGGTTGGTGTAGTACTGCTACTGTAAGGCCAAAAAAAAGATAAAGTTTTCATGCCGACGATGACGAGGTTGGATCGGGCTAAGTTTCCAGTTCTGCCCCCGACGTCGGTCGTAATTTACGGTTCCGCCCGCTCTTGAGGTGCGCGGGCCTCCAGGGGCAGCGGAGGGAAACTGACCGGGACTCACGAGGGCGGGGCCCGGCTCGATCCGATTTGTTGATAGAAATTGGCGGTTACTGACCGAGCGCGGGAGGGTCTTTTCACTTCTTCTTTTGCTGGGTTTGACTAGTTGTTGGGGAATGGAAAAAATTCAAAAAAAAAGAAGAAATTGAAGGAATAAAAAAAAAGGTTATGTGGAATTACGGTACGAAGTCCGAACTAATGGGATCGCATCGAGCCTCCACTCGAAAAAAGGCATCGCATTAGCGTTTTCGCACAAATCTTACGTTTGCTAATGCAACTCTTATCCCACGTGTCATTTATTAAAAAAAAAAAAAGGGTTTGATTTATCTAATGTCTTTATTCTTTTGCGGGGGTGTCTCTGGATAAGCATTCGCGTCACGTCACATTCTATAGGAGCAAACGAGAGAGAGAGAGAAAGAGAGAGTCGTCTAAGCAACCTCGCCTCGCCAAGCAAAGAAGATGCGTCGCGCGTCGATCTTCGCGAGCGGCGCGACCGTAGAAAGAGACCACGAACGATGTCGAGCCCCGATGGCACGACGCTACGGTAATAAGACGGGAATCGCGGGAGCAATTTGAGGGGGGGAGGATCGTCGGAAGGTCTCGCTCGGGATTTGAAGTACGCATTTTCGCCGCCGAGTAAAGGAGACAATTGAAAGTGCACCGCCACCCAAAATCGTACGACACCGAGGGAGACAGAGAGAGACAGAGACAGAGACAGAGATGAGGTTTTTTTTTTTGGGGGGGGGGGGGGGGGTCAAAGAGAGAGATGAGGTTTGTGCGTACCTTTTTGCTTCCTTACTTTCCTTTCACGTTTTAATCATTTCTCACGTGCTGTGTCTCGAAAAATGAAAGAAAAATGGGGGAGAATATTTAGGGGAGAGACGGGGAAACGAAAAGAGAGAGAAGGGAAACCAAAGTCCTTGTGACAAAAAGAGCGAGACATTTGTTTATTTATTTGTCGAAGGTGAGACATTCATCAACATGCAATTAATATGTACTATGGAGCTGCTTTTTCTGTAATTGTACCCTAATTTTAATTAATTACTCTTATAAATACAAGTCATGCGGCCCTACTTGGGATTAAGCTACCATAAACAATAGTATGTTCTTGCCGAATTACCGGTGTGCACTCGTAGGACTGAATTCAGCATTAGAAGCAAGATGATTGCATTTTTGTAGTTTGGTCTAGAGCGCATTTCATAGGAATTTCGAAGAATAACACAACCTCTCAAAAAATGTGGACATGAACTATTTGCTAACCTTCCTTACCAAAAAAAAAAACTATTTGCTAACCTTAACGATGCAAATCAATTTCATGCTGTTTAATTTGAACAAATTTCTCGTTATCGCTTAAAAATGTGACACTCATAAATTAACTCACTTGTTGTATTATCCGCTTTGCCTCATCCCATACCGAACCTCACGATTTAATCATTTGCCTTACAAGCATACACTTTACCATAAAGTCACCTATCCTGATAGTGTTCTAGCATGAGTTCACCCTTTGGAGCCAATACATCAAAAGGCACCTCCATGGGTTCATTTCAATTTTCACGTGTATATCCTAAACATCACTATCCCTCTATTTGATGTGTAATTTGGTTCATTTATGCCCCATTTGTCATCTCAGAAGCTTGCCATGAACTGCTCTTTATCTGAACCCTTTAGCCCCAGCAACCACGGTTTTTCCCTTTGGCGTACGGGCATGCACTTTCCTATGAGGTTGCTTGTCTTGATAGTGCTCTAGCTTGAGCACGCTTAATTTTGGAATTTCAAAACAAAGTTTGCCCATTTGCCATCCTAAAAGTCTGCTAAGAGTTGTTTCTTGTCCCAACCCTCTGGCCCCAGCAACCACGATTTTGTCCTTTGACATATAGACAAATGCTTTTCTATGAGGTTGCCTATCCTTGTAGTGCTCTAGTTTGAACACACTTAAATTTAGAGTTCCAAAGCAAAGCTTACCTTCTTCGTCATCCTATAAGCTTACCAAGAGCTGCTCCTTATTCGAACCATCTAGCCCTAGCGATCACGGTTTTATCCTTTGGCGTACAAGCATGCATTTCCCCATGATGTTGCCTTTCCTGGAAGTGTTCTAGTCTGAACACGCTTAACTTTGAAATTTCAAAGCAAAGCATGTCGTTACATTAGAAGGCGTTTTCGTGAGGTAATCCTAATTGTAACATACATACATACAAGATATTGCTCTCTTCTTGTTCGATATGCAATTTAGTTTATTCATGCCTTTTTCGCCGTTCTAGAGGCTTGCCCATAGCCATTCCTTGGCAGTGGGCCCCGTTCATATATTTCTTTTCTTAGGTGGTAAGAACGATGGTGGGAGAGTCTTTTCCTGCTTTTTGGTGGGTTGGACCAGCTGTTGGGGAGTCATAATAAAAATATATATTAAAAAAGATAAATAAAATGATAATGGAGATAAATTAATAGAAATAAATCATTAAATGCGGGGAAAACTATTACGGCATACTTAGTCTAGATCTAAAGGCATCAGCTTTCCCACAATCTTAGATTGTTATGCAATTTTGCTCGTGTTAAAGAAAGGGGGCAAAATTCCAAATCAATACCCAAAATTGGGTCATTTTCTAAAAAAATCCAAAATAGATATAATACCAAAAATTAATTTTTATTTAGCTTGAGGCCGGCAACCTCCACCGGCCCCGACTATGGCCAGAGGAGGGAAAAGAGGAAAAAACAAAAAAGAAAAGGGAAAGAAAAAATAGTAAAAGGAAAAAAGAAACAAAAAAATTTTAAAAAATAAAGGATGAAATTGCCCTTATTCTGGCTATCGGAATAGTGACGTGCTTGCCGGCCGGTGAGCATTTAACAAGTCAGTGAACTCAGGTCCTTATTTGAGACTAATTGAGCACTTTGAGCCTCTATTTGAAACTGATTTGGCACTTCGAGCTCTTATTTGACACTATATTCACTTTGGACCCTTTTTTGAGAAAATGTCCCCACTTTGGGTACTGATTTGAAAAGCCATAAAAAAATCCTAAACTATACTTACTATGACGGATTTACCTTAAACTTTTTTTTGCAACACAAAAAACTCTAAAGTTGTACTTATACGATATATTTTATCCCAAACTTGCATAGTGTAACACATTTACCCCAGACTTATAATTGTGATACCAAAAATCACAAAATTTGTATTCATGTGACATATTTATCACGAAAATTTAGTGTCGCAGAAAAAGTCTAGGGCAATGTGTTACACGGGTACAAATTTGAGATTTTTAGTGTTAAAAAAATAATTTAAAATAAATGTGTCACGACAGGTAAAATTTTGGATTTTTCGTGACTTTTTTCCTAAAAGAAATAAAAATTAATTTATCTAATCTTCTTCGTGGGCGTGGGTGGGGGATTACTACAAATCGTTAAGTACACATTTCGTGCGAACAGCAAAAATGGAGGTACACGGCACTCAAAACCGCAGTACACCGAGAGAGAGAGAGAGAGAGAGAGAGAGAGAGAGAGAGAGAGAGAGAGAGAGAGAGAGAGAGAGAGTGCACATGCATCTTTCTTTCGAGAGAGAGAGAGAGAGAGAGAGTGCACATGCATCTTTCTTTCCATACTTTCTTTCTATTTATAACGTTTTTCTCGTTTGTTGTTATGTATGTGTAACTAGACATGTATGTGTAACTAGACATGGCCACGATTCAGGAACCGCCGGTTCGTGATCATGTATGAACCGGAACAAGAACAATAAGGGGCAGTTCCGATTCGTAATTTAAAAATTAATAAAATCAATTATAAAATAAAAATTGCAAACCTGGTCCTTCATCAGTTGTTGCTCGGGTTTTGCGGCCTTAGCCACGGTGGCGGAGGCGAGGTTCAAGGCAACGAGAAGATGAAGTGGGAGACGACGACGGCGGCGAGGGGGAGAAGGAGGGGGCCAGGAGGAGGACGAGGATGGGGATGGGGAGGAGGAGCGAGGGGTCCTCTTCCTCCGGAGGTTGGGCGGGGTCGGGAGGAGGGGGCGTCGACGTCAGCAGCTGCGGCCATGGGCAGTTGCGGGGGTCAGATCTAGAGAGACGGAGAGCGGGTGGAGGAGAAAAGGGGAGGAGGCGCAGGGTAGCAAGGGGGGAGGAGGAGGGGGCGTTGGTGTTGACGGCTACGGCCATGGGCAGGGGCGATGGCGGCTATGGCGGTGGGGGTCAGATCTGGGAAGACGTGGAGCGGGCAGAGGAGAAAAGGGGAGGAACGGAGGAGGCGTAGGAGAGAGGGGGAAGGAGGGATTTGGAAAAGGAGGGCTGGGGTGGGCATGGGAACGTGGGACTTGGGAGAGCAATTTTTTTTTTTTGGAACTGGAACCGGGTCCGTAGGCCAAGGGCCGATTCCGGTGCCGAACTGCAGGCCCGGACAACGGACCGGTCTCGGGTTTGACCCGAGCCAGTTCCGGGCCAAAACCGGCCCGTGGCCATGCCTATGCATAACGAAAAAAAAAGATAATGACACAAAATGATCCATGAATTTCTATTTGATATGCAATACCGCTCTTAAATTTTCAATTTGTGAAATGCGATTCCCGAACATTGACCCAATTTGTAATGTCATGTAATTATTTTGGAAAATACACTACATTGGAGCCACTCAACGGTCCTCGATCATGCCCGTTTTCCTTTTTGTACAGATATATTCAATTAACAAAATTCTATTACCATCTAACTTTTTTTTTTAGGGTTATTCATTTTGCATGATTGTGATTCGGTCTGCATTTTTTTTAATTAAAATACACCGATGGTAAACAATTTTTTTCTTTTAAAACTCGTGTTGATCTGTTATAATATTTGGATGAGATGTGTTGGAACATGCACGATTGGGTAGGGCTTAGCAGGTGAATAATAGCCCAGCCCAGAACTCATGCTCTCAATTGGAAATTGTTCTCATATCACATTGAATTGTGATTTTCTATGATGACCATTCACGTATGATTTTCTGCCATAGCTAGAGCTTGAAGCTCAAAAAAATTGGTCTCTACACCATCAAAATGGCTTCAATAGGCCTTAAGAAACGAAGCTAGATACAAATTGGTTTCGCGGATGCCAGCCAAATTGCATCAATTACGAAAATCGAGAGCAACAAAAAAGTAAAATCGCATCAAACTTGAGGGACCACCAATGAAAATTACCCTCATAACTCATGTAACGCTATTTCAGTTTTCTCAATTTGCAAAGTTCTCGGGGGGGCCAAATGATGCGTGTTTCGTGAGTACGTCGACAGAAAATTGAAACACGATGTGATTGCTCAATTGTGCACATAGCATATTGGACTCTAGCATCACGAGCAAGAAGAAAACAAAGGTACAGAAGGTCGGTTTCTATCGTAAAGTTCAAAATAGGGCTGAACGGTTAAGAAAAACGAGTAATTTAGAAAATCATCCTCCTGTTTTGTTGCACGCACATCAAACAGCGGTCTCAATCGATTTCCTATTTTAAGTTACCGTCCGGGTTTCGATCATATTTACAGATCCATGCAAACAATGTCACGCACGTAAATCTTATAAGATCCACCCACTTGATAGTAGATGCGACCCTCGAGATTACTTTGCTTAAGTGTCCTCGTGTCAAAGAATCTAAACGCCCCGTGTCTTGTTATCCATAAGTACATTGTAATCTTTCTCTTTTTTCTATATCTAGAATAGTGATGAGCAATACATGTACATTACACATTGGCCTTTGGTCACCGGAGAAAACCGCCGGACCGATCAGATTTAAGGCCGAGACATTTGCACTCGAGACCGACAAAACCCGAGAAGAAGAATTACTTCCTTCTGAACTCATTCCAAACAGTCGTGCTAGTCTCTAGATGGGAATTGAACCCGAACTCTCGAGTCCCGAAGCCATGCTCATCGACCTGCGATGCATTTAGATTCGGACCGGTCGATACACTACATCTATTGAATTATTGAGGGGAGGGTTAGGAAAACATTAGGTGAGCCGTTAACCAAAAAATGGTTGCGCCCATCTGATTTAGTGATACATCACTGTCAAATTTTTTCTTTGTACCTTGCATGAGCACATGAATTTCTCTTGTTCTGACCGCACATGTGCATTGAGGGGTTGATCATGGGCCAGCATGGTCCTTGACCTCTTTTTCTCTTGGGGCACCGTTTGGTGGACGAAGCACATCTCTAACCAACAATGACCCGCCGTGCCTAACGAAAGACACTCAACAGCTTTGTCGTTAGCGAAGGTCAATAATCAAAATGGTCCTCTCCTGATCACAATCTTAATCGATCCAAGGCATAACATTTTTGCCAAAATTGAACCGATAGACTGGTACAGTGTCGTAGAGATCCGATCCCGTGCCCATCTCGCACCCGAATGAGCGAAAACTGGAAAGATCGGTTCACGTAACGACATGTCACGTGATGACGGGATTTGGCATCGTGCATTGCACCGAAGCGACGTCTAAGAACAAGGACTTCTTTGGTCTACTTCTGTTATGGATGAAAGGGTAAGAAGAGATCGAGACGGGGTCATGAGTCATCGCAAACCTTCCTTTTGGCATTATCATAAAAATTCCATACCCGTCCCTAGAACTTTAGGCTTCGAGCTTCGCGAAATTTAATTTGACGAGAACATAACTTCTTAACCAATAAGGCTTTAAATAATTAATTATTTGGTATTGTTCTGTACCATGTAATGCAAATAAAATAAAGGAGGTGGGGAATCATGGTACTGGGGTTGGTAAACTGCTCTTATCATATAATTTCATTTTCACAAAGATGAATGCAAATTTTTTTTGTATATATTCTTTTTTGTAAAATTTTTTATTGGCCGCATAAAGATGGAGACAATTTTAAAAAAATTATCTTCCAATGTATTATATCCTCCTCGTCCAACCTGGTGGAGACAATATCCTATTCTCCCATCACGTGAAACATTCACAGGTTTGTCCCTAGTAGGGTCCAAGGCATGTGGTGTAGGCAAAAAATGTGTGAAAGCTATCATAAATCTTTGACTTCGATTAATCACCGATCATATCCATCGAAGTAATCACGCGCGCCCCGTCTGAATTAAACATCTCTTATGATCAGGATGAACGGCGCCACGCGAGATGGAAACTAGCGGGTTTTGGGCGAGTGATATTAACATCGAGTGAGATTTAATAGCGTCCGCCGGTAGATTCATTTCTACATACGAGTTTAGAAAAAGGTTTGTTTAGATAATCGTCGCCTCTCATCGCCGTTCGGGACATGAATGATGCGAAGTTGCTGCTAGCCTCGGTTGCTGGTCAGTTCCCCGGAAGAAACTTTGACATGGTATGGTCCCATTGCTTCCGGTTCACTCAAGACCACAATGCTAGATATGATTCCCGCGTTTTCTTGAAACCATGCCATAGCCACAAGTTCTCATTCCAATGGGCTCAAACCAGTCCCAGAGCCTGGACCCGCCACCATTCGTGTTGGGCAGATCACTTTCTTGGTCCTCACATCAGCAGTTGCTGTCATGGAGAGAGCGATGCGGCAACACCACGCGTCATGAAAGGAAGTCCCCCTTTCCTTAAGCTCTAGCTTCCACCGAACAACGAGAGTGTTCGCAAAAACGATGAATCCCGCGTGGGTCTCTCATGGATTTCGCTACAGCGCGCTCGAAGCCTTCTCTAATCTGAGCACTGCATGCGGGGACATGATCAATGTTTCGAAAAAGCTTTTGACCATGCTCTCCCTCTCTCTCGCTAGTTTCCTGACAAACTAGAGATGGAGATATTCAAGAACAGAGGAACTTGTTTTTCATGAACAACAGCGAACGCTGACAATTTCACGGTTTCTACCAGCATTCCACCGTCCACACACATCGCAGGAGCGTCCTGTGGGCTACCCTTGATTATCAGAAAAAGTGCGGACCTTTTCGAGCCGCTCTGAAAAGAAGCTAATGATGATGGCAGATTTCGAGTGCTGTTCAATCTTTTGGCCGTATCAACGAATCCAAAAGGGGGCTGATCAGAGAAAACCATGTGCAAACAACTCGAGAATTTCGCTAAAGCAGCTCAGTTTTCACAGCTGTGCCGCAGACAAGGACGCATTCGAGCGCACATGCATGCATGTATCTGCATATCTACATCTCGATGATCTGTGAAATGATCATTAGGCATCAATATATATTTGAAGGGATGCTAGAGACACGCACAAGAGAGCTGTGGACTTAAAAGAACATTCGTTTGGAGGGAAGATTCCGTCAACCTTTCTCTGCATAACGTGTCGGTAATGATTAAGGTCGGAATTAGACGGATATTAGCCATGAGAAATGGACGAGTTGAGATGATTAGGGAAGCATTGAACTAGACCAAAAGCTCAGCAAATCCTACGTTAACCTGAACTTAAAAAAATTTAACTCCTACCCTGAAATCATGTTATTCTTCGTTGGTTCTAGTTTCTCTGCCTCTGATCTCCAGAAATGCTAAGGCGAGACCCGTCATTCCGACAATGCCGAGAAGCAGCTCTTGGATCGCACCATCATCGGCCGGCAAGCCGAGCCCGGCTTCCTGGGAGAGTCCAGGGTCCGCCTCAGGAGCTGCTTCACCGCCGATATCAAGTCCTCCGTCGGGTTCGCCGGCGGGCTCGAGGACCGGAACTGCTCGCAGAACTTCATGTGTCGGCCGAGCGCCTCCTCCCCGTCGATGCCCCCCTCCGACCGGACCGCCTCGTCCTTCACCGCCTCCGCGCAGAGGCCGCAAATCCACCGCCCGCCGAACCGCTCCCGCACGCGGCCGACGTACTCGGGCGTGCACTCCTCCGCGAGGCCGCAACAGCCGCACTCGGCGAGCTCGAGCTCCGGCGGGGGGACACCGCCGTGGCCGTTCCGGGGCTGCGGTTGGGAGTCCGTCGCGGCGGTCGCGGCGGCGCTAGCCATCGGATCCACACGCCCTCGGACGAAACCACCTCCCTCGATGGACTAATACCAAGAAACACAAACCGTCAGAATCAGAACCCGAGGAATCAAAAACCGAACTCCTGTCAACCCAACAGAGACTTTTAGTTCGAAAGAAGCTCCGGACAAAGCAATGATCTTTGAGATCTCGATCGTTCGCTCAGGAGAACCCACGGTCCGCCTTATCTATCTCCGCATCTCCCCCAACGTCAGCCCTCTCTTCAACTGCATCGCCGGTCGCGCGACACGCATCTCAGAGGAAGGAACGCGACACCCACTTGCCCTTCTCTCTCTCTCTCTCTCTCTCTCTCTCTCTCTCTCTCTCTAGGCGTGAAGAGAGAGAGAGCTGGAGGCCATGGCCATGGCTGTGTGCGGACTTTCGGAGCTGCGAAAATGGAGGGAGGGAGGAGGGTTAGAGAGAGAGAGAGAGAGAGAGAGACTTTGGGGGGGGGGGCGCGGTACTTATGTACGAGGACAGGAGAGGACAGGAGTGGGTGGGTCCCGAATGGTGTCCGACCCGACCCGATAAGGGAGATGCGGGGCCCCCCACCCCCAATCATTGGCGCCTCGGGGAGCGCCGTGATTGCTGCCACGTCACCCCCTTCCCCCTCTCCTCCTCCTCCTCCCCTCCCTTCCCCCCGCCGTTCGCCTCCTCTTCCTCCGCCGTCGCCGCGTTTTGTAACGGTCGGGTAACGCCGAATTAAATGAATACGATGAATCGCTCTTTTTTTAAATTCCTTTTTATTAATTACTTCCTATTTTTTTTTATTTCAGGTAAATAAGACGATTATCGTTAGTAAAGACGCTGGCCGATTGCCCCGGTCCCGCGGACCTGGCGAGCGGCTTCGAGGAAGCGGTTTTTGCAAACCGCTTCGCCAGAATTTCTTCCTCGACAAAATCTCTTTTATTAAAAAATAACTTTTCGGTTTTTATCAAATGAGATAGGTTTGGTGATAACTCCGAACAGAAAACATCATTGGCGCACAAGAAAATCGATACACTTGCTTCGAACATAACCATATAGACATAAACCGTGCCGAAATTTGATCCACGACAACATTTCGGATAACAGGGCAACTCCTATGGAATCAAACGTAAACGAGCCATGCCGGAATTTAATCGACGACGAAACTTGAAAACGCAAAAATCCTATACCGAGATTTAACCGACGACGCGATATCCGTGATAAAGATACACGCTGGAACTTAATCCGCGACACGGATCTAGAATTTACAACCGAGAAACACGCTGGAATTTAATCGACGATGCGAGTGTGAAAACTAAAAGTACAGTGTGAGAAAGTAAAGATAATTGAAAGATGGTAGATTTGTTTGTTTTGCGCGAGGTCTCTAAAGAGTATGGTGTGACTATTTAAAGCCTATCATTGATAGTTGTTAACTGCGGTTGCAAATAGAGGTTGGTTGCAAAGAGAGGTTATAAACAATTACATCAATAGTTATCTTGTTTTCAATGTCTTGATAGTTTCTTCGACTCCACTATCTTGATAGTAGTTTTATTCCGCTACATTAACGCTTACTCATTTGATTGCTTTATTCCATTACGTTGATGGTTGCATTCGAGATTGTTGACTCTGCTTTTTGTCGATTCTTTCAAGCCATGATTCATCAAGTTGTTGATACTTTAAATAACCAAACTCTAATCTCATCAGCTAAAGATTTAGCGTCGCTCTAGTACTGACACATGACGGTAGACATGATTGGCTTATTGTAATTAATTGTGTTTCGACGGTTGAATTAAGATTCGATTGTCATTTGGATTTGGCATAGAATTTTTATTTTTAATTGATTCTCGTAATCAATTTATTAAACACATCCAATGATAAAAGAAAAGTTATGTTCTTTTCTTGGCCGATGATTTATGACCGAAAATGTGCTTAATTTCACAAAGTGTTCGAAATACGGCGATCAGATTCCATCAACACGAGTTTAGAACTTTCGGATGAATTTAAACACTTATAACTTGATTGTGTGAATTTAAATTTTTCAAGATTTCATTGCACTACAAAAACGGGCAGGCTTTTTTGTACAAGTACAAAGATAATTACTTTAAGCTCTATTTATTTCGCGAAAAATGAATAATTTAAAAAGTATTTTTATAAAAATAATTTCTTTTTTTTTGGTCGGTATAAAAATAATTTCTTATACTGCTAGAAATTATTAGTCAGAGAAGAGCAATAAAGGTTATCATTCTGACCACAAGCCAAAAAAACAAGAAAATAAAAGTATTTGATTTTGGCTTATTATTCAGTTGCTGGGCTTCTAGAAGGGCAGGAAGTCAATAATTATCTTCATCTCATTCAAAGTTCACTCTTCCTCCTATGTAAAAAATGATTCGTCTGAGGTCACGTGTAGACCTCGGCATCTCTCAAATATAAAGGATAGAATCGGGTATTGGGCTCGATATAAATATAGCTAAATTAGGGAAGTTGGGCGTCCAGGCACTGACACGTTAAATAAGAAACGCAATTCCATCAATCCGCCAGATATATACACCTGAACAGGCGGGGCGGCCTATTCAATGATAATACCCTTACCGTGGTGAAATACCCTCATAACCACGCTAAGAATCCACAGCAATAATTATCTTCATCTCATTCAAACTTCACTCATTCATGGAAAAATATTATCTAGAAAATATCCAACTTTTCATAAATACCATGCCAAAAATTTAATGACGTACGGTTAAATTACCGACAAAATGGTAATTTATAGTGACAAACATAAATCTCGCGTTATCCTCTTCGTCTTTAAATTTCAATCTAGTTTCTTTCATCTCACAAAAAAGAAAACTTATTTCCTATCTTACCCCTAAAAAAGAGAAATTCTTCATTCGATTGCTCATTTGGAACGCATCGAAATGGGATTACGTCTATCGTTGACTAAACGCAACCACGCGGCAGGTAGAAGATCACGCCTAAAATAATATATTCATAAAAATGATGTAAGCGCGAAATTCTTCCAGCCAGTCACGTGATCCCACGTGTCCAAGCGTAATAAAGGCAGTGGGAATGGTATTATTAATGGGAAATTTTTTTAATATTTTCCTCCTTTTGTCTTCTTTTGGGTCGTTGGTCCATGCGTTGAAGGCCAATTCGCGGGCCATAATTAATTAATTAGTTCCCACTTTTTTTTAATGGCGCGATTTTGCCAGCTGTCACGACAGGTGCCCGCTGTGCGTACGTTGTCCAAGTCCACGGCAAGAGCTCACGTACGAGTACGCGTTGACTTGGCGCGTGCGGCAACGCGGCCTCAAAATTTGTGTTTTGTCGAAAACACGGTAAAAAAATGTGTTAATCATTCGTGGAGTTCATCTTATTTGATATTAGAAAACGAAAAATTGAAAATGCAACCTAGTCCTTTATGAATGAATTAGAACCGAACCCTAATCGAATTAATCGTATGCAATTAACTAGTTGTTATCGTTTCTTTGCAGCCGAATCGCTCTTATATATCTTACTAACGTCGAGATGTCATGTCACGTGCGATCGTGCACGTAATTGCATAAGTGTGTAGTTTCGGGTATGATCGTGATTGAGCGGGGCCGATACATGTTCAAGTTGGAAGTTGGTCATGTATTCTTTCTAATTATATTTCGTAATTACATTAGCATGTAGAAGCACAACAAAATAATCGCATCATCTCATACAAGAAATCCAAATGGTTTAATATACGTATGCTTTTTTTATACAAAAATTGTAGTTACTAAGATAATACAATGTTCAAGCAAAACACAATTACATAAAATCTTGGGAAGGGGTCAGGACCGCTTAGCACTGACGCTTTACTCTCACGCCCCAAAACTCGCTTGCTCAAAAGTCACGTTGTAAACTAAAGATCGATAACATCGCTCATCGACAGGTCGTCGTCAATATCGAAGCCCCTTAGTGGTCTAACTAACTAACCGCCAATTCAATTTTAAGCACATCTTGGTATTCATGATCAAAATACATAGGACCTCCGAAAAGCAATGGCGGTAGGGGATTTATCCGACATATATGAAAAGTAAAGCAATGAGCTGAGATCTACTAAATAAAATCTTTACATTTAAACTAGAAGATCATCTTACTACTCAATTTGATACTGACAACCAACGTCAGTTCAAAACAAGTATAATTAACTATGCATGACGAATGTAGAAGTAAATGCATCAACTTACCTATCATGATAAGTTGATGAAAATATTACAACATTGCGTAAGATTATTCATTCAAGTGTAAGCAAATGTCATATTATTTCATGATGTGCAAATATCATAAGGTGGCTTACCACTATAAACACGAGATATCTATTCTTTACTTGTCATGAAGCTCACTGACATAAACAGTGTAGTTTATACTGGTCCTGAAGCTTATTGATATACATAGGTGACAGTTCATATTTGTCACGAAGATTATTGATATACATAACTGAGTTCATATTTATCACTGGCCATGACTCATTTCAACTTAGAGGCATCCCAAACACTCCCCGGGCTACCAAACACCCGGGGCATCGTCACCACCAACTCTTAGGGAATGGAATCATAAATAAATATTTGCCATGCCACACAACCCGATCATCACGGGTCCTCTACATCAGTGATGATTAATATGCCACCGTGTGATAGCATGATGATGGTCAACATAGGCTAATATGAGCCAACTCAAGCTACGCGAGCCAACTCATATCGTGTGTAAATTATAGGGCTTTCATGTCCATTCAACCTTGTAGAAACCCGTCTCTAGATGGTAAAATATATGGCTAACTCCAGAGTCTTTCATGCATGCTCATACTAGGGTACCGGCCGTGTTAAAGGTCTTCCTCATATGGCATCATTCACGTATACTTCATAAAAATCGTCATGTAAATCACAATAATTTGCTATTTCTCATGCAATTTACGATAAACAATTAATTACGTGCACTTTAATACATATATCCTCATTTTTTCTAAGCTAAATCATCATCATTTAATCGGAAGCCATAGATAGGTAATCGGTAACTTAGGAACATATACTTATAAATCGATAAATTCCGAACATACAACTTTATTCAAAAATTGACCTTTTTTAAGTCGATAACTCAAATAATCAATACCGTGAATATCGACGATTCAAATAATTGACCATGTAATGGCAACACTTAGCTAAGTAATTCAGTAACTTAGTTGAATTACATTTATATTATTTTCAAGTTTAGTTTCACCATTTCCACATTTTTCACACCTAAAAAAATATCATCACATCTCACAAAAATAATCAAATGCCCTTAGGAAATCAATCACATACATTATAAGCATGTAACAAGCTTACTGATCCAATTTAAGGGAACACAAAACTCACCTTCACTTGAGAACAAAAGCCGTACAAAATCAACAACCATCAATCAACCAACCAAATCAAGAGCACTAAATAGATCAGTCTAATTTAGTTCCTAGAGTTTTCATTTATCTTGAACAAAGACTTAAACAGCTCAAAGACTTAACCACCTTAAAAGCAAAATAAACGAGAAAATATTAACAACCCTCAATCTTTCAACGATAAAAAAGAATAGAGCCCATAAGTTCACCTTGTAAAATTTTGAAAGATATAATTTTTAAGCTTTGCCAACACAAGAATGAAATCTTTGTTTTCACTAAAAAGATTGGAAAGTGAAAATAGGAGAGGAAAGTGACGGAATATCTCTTTTTCTTTGCAAGACCGAGTTGGAATTCTTTTTAAGCTTAATGACATATGAAGATATATTTATAGGCCAAAGGGATGAATCAATAGTTACAAAAGGATAAAATTAATTAACCAATGTTAAAAAAATAATGACTTCGAGTTAAAAACACGTGGTGGAAATTGGAGGTGGTGTGTGTCAAGTAAAAACACTATACATAGCCACATTTGGTTTGCTTGATGAAGATATTCTATAAGTTACAAAAGAACAAATAACCAAGGTTAAAGTATGATGACTTTGGGCTAAAAACTCTATGTGTTAAAGAGAGAGATAAGTGATCCGATCCAAAAACTACAAGCGGCTTAATGATGCAAAGGAAAGATAGGCGTTCCGATCCAAAAGCTACAAGAAGCTTAATGCGAGTAGCCAAATGGAGATTGCATGAACGAGGACACAAACTTATCTAGAGCATTAATGAGGTGTCCAAGTAGAAAAGTTACAAGTGGCATAATTATATGGCTTCATCCAACGGTACGGTCGAGGAGGATGAACTTATAAGACCAAGAGTTACCAAGCGACAAGAATGAATAACTAAGGTAAGGATGGCTTATAGTTAAAAACACTTGGTTGAAATTGATCGAGAAGTGTTCAAATTAGAAAGAGAGAAATGGCTTAATTATATGGTTCTCAAAGTAGATATTTTGTTAAATTACCAAGACATCAAGGAAATCTGTGTCTGTTCCAAGAACCGATAAATTAGAAAACATGCTGAACTCACTAAAATCATTAGTGAAATATAACTGATGTTAGGATTATCGTAACTCAATAAATTTTAAAACTTGAAAACTATCTAAAACTCCGAGCTAATTGACACTTAACTTTTTATTCGACCATAGAAAATTCTGAATATCACACATACGTTTGATTTATGTCTTGGAAAAATGTCACGGATGGTTTATGAATTTTGACCAAATGTACATTATTATTTTTGGACTTTCAATTTGTTCAATATACTTCATGAACTATTGGTAAATATTAAATATCATCTTGTTTGCTCAAACGACAAGTAGTATGTTGTATTGAAGACGTGAATTATTATATCCCTAGTTGGATCTTAAGAAAATGTCCATTGTTATTTGATAACATCGACTACTATATCCTGATTTGAGATAAATATCTCTTACGAAAAAGTTATGTATAACTTCTTTTTTGGTCCACCATTCAAACTCGAATGAGTAGAAGCCACATCAGCGGATTTCGTTAAATTGAATTAATCGAAAGACGACATTAAATATTTTCATATAATTTAGAAAAGATAAGACATTTGTCGATAATTCACGAATCGCATAGTATAATGTTATATATTGAGCTGAAGTTTACAGATTTTTCGTGCGATTTTCCCTCGTGTCTTTATCTTGTGATGAGGCCCAACTATACAACCTTTATTTTCCCCTCTTCTTAGTCACAGCTACAAATTTTAAATGGCCATCAATTCTCTCTTTGTATCATTCAATGAACTTAAGCATTAATTAACTAAAAAATTAGGAATTGAAGAGAGAGAGAGGGAGACGGGGGGTGGGTCAAATCGGGTGGAGCAGGGTGGGGGCGTGCTCTTTATGATTGTTTTTTGTGGTGGTGGTGATATAATAGCTAAGGTGGGCTGTTCTCAAATTTTTTCTTTTACAAGACAAAACGTATCCTCAGTTTTTCCAAAAAAAAAAAAGGAAACAAGAAACCAAAAGAGGAAAAGAAAAAGATATTGCAAAAACACCCACACGAAAAACAAAAACAAAGCAGCCAGAGAAAGATAGAGAGAGAAAACCCACACCCCCCGCACACACAGCACAGCCCAGCACAGCACAGAGAGAAGAGGGGGGGAGAGAGAGAGAGAGAGAGAGGAGAAAAGTGGCCTCATAGCTGAGATAATACTCTTTAAGCTCGAAAACCCAGAATTTTAATCATCACTTCTTCTCATATCTCCCCTTCCTTCTCTCTCTCTCTCTCTCTCTCTCTCTCTCTCTCTCTATTTCTTGGATATCTTGCTCTGATCCACCACCCCTTTGACCTCCAGCCGATGCTTCGATTCAGCTCCTTCCGCAAAGGTACGTGTGATTTGGTTCCCCTCCCCAACCGCCCCCCGCCAGATCTCTTCAACGCTTTCCCGATTCCTTCTGCTGCTGTCGTTGCTGGAATCGTCTGCTGCGTGTTGGGATTCGTTTTTTCTGTCATGGGTCTTGACGGGCTTGATGGTTTCGAATTGGTTTGAGGCCTGGGGTTGTCGGTTTTCGTGGATAATGTGGTTGGGGTCGCCTTGGTGTTGGGTCTACGTGGGTTTGGAGGAGCTGTTTGGCGTTCAGTGAGTTAAAGTTAGGGTTTTGATTGGTGGGGTTTGCAATTTCGGTAATTTCGCCCCCGTTCGTCTTGTTCTACCTGGGGAATTCTTGGGCTGGTTGGATTTTAGGGTTTTGAGTTCGAGGGTTTGAGGAAGTTAGGCCGGGGTAATTTCTATATATATATATATATGTGGTAAATTCGTTGTCTGATCGTTTGTTGGTTGCTTTTTCTGTGTTCAACCGGCACATGATTTGGTCACCACCCGGCCGATCAATATCGTTCATTCGTGGAGCATATGTTTACTGTTGTCGAGTGGTGTTTGTTCAAACTGTTTTCGGGACAGGTCAATTGTGATTTTTAAAAAGCTGGATTCGAGCGTTGATTATTCCTCTTTCAAAATTGTTTAGAATCATGTAAATTGAAGCTACAGTTGTACGTAAAGATGCATTTCTTTTTTTAACTATTCATTGTCAGTTTCTGATGTTGCATGAGACAGAGTCTCTGGGCAACTGACTTGAATTTTTTGGCAGGCTGCTTTATAAATCGAGACACTTATGGTTTGAACCTTTTTTTTTTTTTGCAGGTTTTGGTTAAAGATTGCTGGATTTCTTTGATTTCTGACAGTGTTAGTTTCTGAATGTAGATATTTTGTTTCAACTTCCATAAAGAATGAGCTTATCCAAGAAAGGATTACAATCAAGTGACACAAAGCTAGGTTCCTCAAGTAAAGCCACTGCATTGAATCCTAATGCGGCGGAGTTTGTTCCTTTCTCTCTTAGATCACCATCCTCTGTAAACTCCAGTAACACCGATGCAACAGCAAGATTTTTGTCTTCTGGGTCTTCGGGGAAACCAGTTATAAATAGATCAGAATCATCTGTTTCTAATAACTCCGATGATGAAGCCCACCAGTTTTGGCGTCGCCAGCTCCCTGATGATATTACTCCCGACTTCAAGTTCACGGGGGATGATGAGTCTCAGGGTCTTGGAGGGCTGTCTTTAGCGGGCTTGTCCTTGCATGATGATAGTGAAGCAGCGAGATACTCGGCTTCTGTAGGCAGTGGATATGTGTTGAATGACCTTCAGGAATTAGTTCCTCATCAGCTCAATGGCAATAGTTTCACTGAAAAGCTCAGATTTACCGGTTCTTCCTTGGTAGATAATTCTCCTTCAGCTGGCTTTCTGTCTATGTCAACCAAGCCCTGGGACAAGCAAGTTGTTAATGATGACCAACTTTTTGGGAGCAGCAGGGAAATGACTTCTTATAACGGGACTTCCAGGAATACTTTCGTAAATGATGTTTTTGCAGAGCACGGCATTGTTGATGATATGGATACAAGTCCTTTAGATTTTTTGGCTTTGCATTTTCCTGGTTTTGCTGCTGATAGTCTCACCGAAGTGTACTATGCCAATGGATGTGATCTGAGCATGACCATTGAAATGCTCACTCAGCTTGAGGTATATCGAACTTTGAGACAAACTCATCTATGAGGGTTTTTTTTCACTGTGTTGTAAGTCTGCCTGCGAAGAGGGATTCTCTCTTTTTACAGTTTTTTCTTTGGGGTTAATCTAATTAAAAAATGGGATGGACATGATGATAAGACAAATTCGTAAAATGTTTGATTGCTAGTATGAACTTTTGTTTCTTAAAGAAGCTTAGAGAATACAGATTGGTTAAGATGCACTTTCTAAGGTCAAAACATACTCTCTCTCTCTCTTTCTCTCTCTCTCTCTCTCTCTCTCTCTCTCATGTGCTCTGGCATGTTTCTGCAGATGTATCTGATATGCATTTTTCTGTTTTCCTTCCATTTTGCACATTTTGTGTTCATGACGGGGAATTGATTATGTCTAAATAAATTATGCCATGGATATCATGGATGATTTGAATACTTGGATGCCAAACTCGGGAGAATCTCTTTTATGCCTTCTCTTAGTGAGCGAGAGCTGGCTAATCATTATTTATTGAGGTAGTCTTGGTTTTAAGTCCTATCCATATACTTCAGTTCCGAGGCTCGTCCTCTGGTACAGGGCACTATCAATTTGTATGGGATTGTTTCGGACATTCTTTAACCTTTCTATGTTTGTTCTCTTTGTTTGTTTACTTTTCTCCATAAGCATTTTGGATATTAGGAGGAACAATGTATACTCGCAATATTGAGAGCAAGTATGTAGGAACCCTTTGTGATTGAATATATGACCTTCATTCGTGCTTTAAGTGCTCATGTGTTTAGTTCTTTATGCTGAGGGAAACCGTGTTGTACTTTTTTTTTTTTTTGTGAAATGTAGCTTCAAATTGATGGTGCTTTTACTCCAAACTTGAACTCAAAGACCTTATCGGCTCCAAATCTTAGTGCAATAGACTTTCCAGCACTTTCCTCGGCAGAAAGTCAGAATGTCCAACAAAAATATGCTGGAGATGATGTCCATCAGAGTGGCATGCCTTATCGATCTACTGACAAGGACAACCTTCTTCTGTTCAAGTCCAGTCCTTCGTTTCCATCTAGAGGTGCTATTGATTTTGCTTCAGCAGTTAAGAAAATACCATCTCAAGATTCCAATATTTGGAAATACGATAGGAATGGTTCAACCAATTCCAACATTGGTTCCAGTAGAAATTCCCAAGTGTTGGCTGGTGCTTACAATAGTGGGCATGGAAGAGGCATCTATGGTGACAGGTTGCAGAGTCGTGCTTCTGCCCGGTCATCTCCTGTGTGGCTTGAAACTGGAGAGGCAGTGGGTAATATTCTTAAGTTTAACAAATGTCATTTGCATTATGTACTAGTGGGACAGATGTCTTGTGCACATATCTATTTGGCTTAACAATTTTGAGATGGCAGCTAATATGTATTCTGAACTGCGGGAAGAAGCTCGTGACCACGCACGATTACGAAATGTGTACCTCGAACAGGTTTGCTTTCAATTACATTGTTTACTCCTTCTGAACTTTCTCTGATCATAATTTGCATTTGTCCATGAAGACTGTTACTAATCATCTGCAGTTCGTCGGGTGCATCGTGTTACAACAATGGTACAAAAAGTGCCGTGAGTAAATAAGTAACACATATTGTTGGGACCTCAAAAAAGATTGTATATGTATTAATGAAGATTTGTTGTGCTTACTGAAGGATGTGATCTGTACAGAAAAAAATGGGGATTATGGAATTTGCTACTGGTACAGATGCAATTCCTTAATTCATTAGTTGAGAGTATCAATCTGAGGTTCTCGTTTATATTCTAAAAGAGAGAGTATAAATCCGATGTAAGAGAGAGCTTCATCAAGCAGCGCAGACAGCTGTGTTGTAGTATCTTAGTATTTGCTTAGCCTTTTCAAGTTGATACTACTACTAGGCAACATTTCTTTAGGAGCAAAGTACAGACTCACACCTTGCTAGAATGTTCCTTTCACATATCTAATGCCTGTGTCTTTGACAGCATATCTAATGCCTGTGTCTTTGACAGCATATTCGATGCTTGTATTCACTGTAGTCATTGGATAGGTTGCGAGCAAGCATTCAGCTGTTTCTGCTGACTGCTGAGCTGATCCCATGTGCATTTGATTTGCCCTGAGTCACTAGTTTTATTCTATAAGGTGTGCACTTCTACTTTTTGTCTCCAAGGCGTCCCTACTGGTTCTTATGATACTCTTGCACAATGTACATCAACTAAAACAGGCTCGACAAGCATACCTCATTGGTAATAAGGCACTAGCAAAAGAGCTTAGTGTGAAAGGGCAATTACACGGCATGCATATGAAGGCAGCTCATGGAAAAGCTCAGGAGTCAATTTACCGTCAGAGGTATGTAGCACTTATTACCCTTGCCTGGTATGCGAAGTAATATGCTGCTGTTCTGGCGGTTGATATTCCTGTCATTTTTAATGGTCATGAAATGATCCTCCCTATTTCGATAGGAATTCTTATCTGGTAGGTTTGGAATCTGTGTAATTCAACAGCTTCTCTGTAGCAATGCAACTCGGAAGTTGGTTAATTTGCTTAGAAATGACAAAAAAAAAAAAACTGTCATTTAATGTTGTAAGCTTCATGTTGGCTTATGGCCTTTCTTTCTCCTCTTACATCGGGTTCTGAAGCGGGTTTCTTATCACCATTGTAACTCCAATAGTGTCAATATGCATCATCAAAAAGCCTTTAGTTTGATTACCGGGCAACGAGGCATGACTCAGAACAGAGAAATGGCTTTTCCCTTTACAAGGGGAAAACTGATGCGAATTATCGACCTTTATTCTACTTTGAAAGCTTAATTACTTTCCTCTTTAGGAATCCCGTTCCCGTGGAGCTCCAGGGTGATGGGAGAGGGAAGGAGCGGATGATAGATCTACATGGTCTTCATGTGGGCGAAGCCATTCATGTGCTGAAGAATGAGTTGAGTGTGTTGAGAACTGCGGCTCGTGCAGCGGATCAGCGATTGCAGGTTTATATCTGCGTCGGGACGGGCCATCACACTCGTGGAGCCCGCACTCCAGCCCGACTCCCGGTAGCTGTGCAGCGTTATCTGCTCGAAGAAGAGGGCCTTGACTATAGCGAGCCACAACCGGGGCTGCTTCGTGTGGTGATGTACTGAGCGCCTCGAGGTGCGAGGTATAGGAGGTTTTCTGACATGGCGAAAGCCATCAAAGTCATAGTCATTGTAGTCATTCTTGTATCTGTAAATGAGGAGATGGAAGAGAATGTAGTCAAGTTGGAAAAAAAATGGGGGAAAAAACAAAAAGGTAAAAGGAAACACCACGAACTTAATTAAACACAAAAAAAAAAAAAAGCTGGAGGAGGGCGAGAAAAAGGGGGAAAAAAAGGAGCTGTATCATCACTGTGTAGGCAGGTTGCAAGGATGTTGCATTTTGGTAGCTGGCACGAAGAGTAGGATCAGCCGGTCTTTAGCAACTCTTCTTCTTTTTGGGTTTTGATTTTGTACCTTTATTGTATTTCTTTCTTTATATTCCTTTTTTTCTTTATTCTCAGATGTAACTGATAGAATTTGATTTTACAAGATAGCTGGAGCTTCCCGAAATTTGTCCCGTCATGTCATGATGTGTATGGGAGTCTTGAAAGTCCTACTGCTCGTCCACTGCAGCCTAGTATTAGGTTCCGGCAACACAGTCATGTCTCGGCTGTGTCTCGCCTGAGATTGTTGGGATATAGTCGCTTTGAAGGGTGTGATTTTCCTCCCATCTACATATCCGAGCCATTAGAGTGTGGACGCGGTAGTGCCTTCGACATCGCGACTCATTTGTCGGTTTGCTCTGTAGATATGGCGAATTGCAATTGCAAATGGGTTGTCCTCACACTCAGCACATTATAACTTCTTGTACTCTGGAGAAATGAAGGCCACAGATCATAAATGGCCATCATCCGTCAATTCTTTTCAATTTTCCTTCGACTGTCGCGTTCTTTCCCTCGTTCTCTTCCGACCTTTAAGGGAATAACAATTCGGAAATGCACCACCAAAGAATTTCCCATTGCGGAACCAATGATTTCCAAGTATAGTACAACCGCCCAATAAGAAGAAAAGGTAAAAAGAGGACAACGAAAGCCACAACAAGATCAGTAATAGACAACCAAAATCAGGTATTCCTATCTGGGAAAGAAGCCTATGAATGTACAGCTTTATGTGATTACCCTGCACACCGAGTCTCGAGCAAATAAAAGTATTGTCTTATTCATTCCTCTTCAAAATAGAATTTGCGCTAGGCGAACCGGGGCTATTCGATCAGCTCAGCACGATATCTCCCTCTTAAATCAAATTCGCTGAGTGCTGACTTTCCAATATACAGGATGCAGTTCAAGATCCGATGCAATCGTTCCTATGCTCTAACCAACAGTTCATATACGTTGCTGTTATTGTCCCCGCTGACCCGCTTTAGCATTTCAAAGCTCCTGCGGCTACCCAAGAAGTCGATCCTTTTGAAGGCCACAAATCCACAATCAGCAGTTTCTTTACTACAGTACATTGATCTAAGACGGTCAGCATGCCTTGAATCTGTGTGAATGGCAACCTCTATTTCCTGAGCTGACATGTTATCCTGCAAAATGGCATCAGAAACTTCAAACTTATGCCAGATGAACCAGCCGTTCTATTGTTGCATTGCAAGATCAACATATTCAGCGTCTGCTAAAAATAATCCACAAACAACCATAATGGGAAAATGGACTTACGTCCTTGGTACACTACTTACCATGCAATGACTGATTATGCACTCTTCATGTGTATCATACATAAATATCTAAGCCGATAAAGTGGCCCGATGGTAAGCTGACATGTCCTTACCATACATTTTATTGCAGTCTAGGGGCATAATTCACTTAACCGTGGAACAATCGAGGACTCCTATGCCTTTACATTCTAAACTTGGGAAAAAGAATGTAAAAAGTATACCTGATAAAAAGCATAAATATGATCCAACACCCGAAAGCATGTAAAACCTTTGTCACTGAAGAATGTCCTTGAAGATGGCCCCATTTCAGCAAAGCGGTCAACCGGGAACAGAATAGTGAGAAAATGGTCTTTAAAAATCAACTCGTTCTTCTCACTGCAATACACAAACATAGACGTTTGATTGAAAAGTCCAACTCACCAATAGCTTTGAGCATTCAAAGCTAAACCAGATTGAATGAAAGACATAACAACAATCTGCCCCAACACACACACACACACACACACACACAGAGATCAACCTTTCAGTAAGTGGCCTCGTTAAGTTTGCAAAAGAAGCTTCTGAACCCTTGCCATCGCCTTTTGCATCAAAGAATGCGTGTGGATGATTCTCCCGGCCATCATCAGAACTAAACGAATCCGTATAAATGGAAGCAGTTGAAGTTGGCTCAGATATAGACCAGCAAATGGAATCCAGAAGACTGCTTGGGGTTATCGGCCGTATCGGGGTCTGGCACGTCTATTAAAATTAACAAAAGACAAAATTACAGTGCATGTTGTGTCTGGACAACCAAGGCAATAACGATTGTGGCTAATTATGCAAATAAAAAAGAATCGACAGATCATCTGTAAAGAGATCTCCAGAGCAATGGAAAATTCAAATTCCATTAATCTAGTTTCCTACAGCTACTTATGGTGTGTTCTCCCATCCGAGAGAGCAAATCACTGCACCCAACTTTTCCACTGAATTCTAACCCAATAAGGGTCCATTTGTTTGAAGGAAAACTATTTCTGGGAAATTGATTTCCAACTTTCCAGTGTTTGGATAACGAAAAACTAATTGATGTACGAAAAATATTTTCCATGGATGAAAACAAGAAACTTAGATTGGGGGAAAACGGCTTCCTCTTCTAGCAAGAAAGAAATCACTTTCCCTAAATCACTAAACAAATAAAAACTAACAATTTTCCTCGAAAATAATTTCCATAAAAAATATTTTCTTTTATCATAAAGTTTTCGGTGAAACAACCGCACCATAAATTAAGATAAAAAAGTTACCTAGCCCTATTCCAACTCAACAAGGTTTCGAAACCTTGAAACTCAAAAGTGGCTAAAGATATTATAAAGCTAGAATTAAACAAGATGCGACCATCTACCTGCATTTTGCGACCACGACGATTTCTCACACCACTTTTAGCAAAATTTACAATTTTTTGTCGTTCTTCTTGACTGGCTTTACAGCTCAGCCCTTCGGAGACAACGTCATTCTTCTTTGTTTCCTGGAAAAAACAACATTCCCACATCTTAGGATGCAAAAGAACAATAAAAGGCATATGAAAAGAGTATTGAAAATACAGTTACCGTAGGTAAAGGCATACACTCTTTAAGGACTTTATAATAATCGTCTTTGAAAAGTTTTATGCTTTCCAAAAGCAAAGGAATATGCACTTAATGACGACACAAATTTCTCCGCAAGAAAGTTTCATTTTAACACACTACAACTTTTCATATCACAATTCTTTACCCAAAAAAAAAAAAAACTTTTCATATCACAATACCAGTCTAGTTTCTTGATGCTTCAAGTGCTCTTTTGATTCTTGACATTTTTAGACCAATTTTAGTATTTCACAAGACGGGCAGCAATTACAACTAAGGCACAAATAAGACAAAGTATTAGTAGGACTCAGTGGGAAAAGTTGATGCCCTCTGTCTTAAAGAAGCAGAAAATAGAAAACCTCAGTAACCTTTTGCAATCACGAGACTTCTCGGTGTCCATCTTAAGCACAAACTTTAATTCCCAACAAGTCAAATGAGATTACCTCCTTCAGAGGACCATTATGATAATTATCAAGCATCATTCCCAGCTGCCTGGCCAAATCAGCAGATAGGTGAACAAGCCTCTGGAGATGTTGCTCTTTTGCTGTCTTCAAAAGCCACAATGGCTGAGCCACATCATTTGAAAAAGGATATTAGAGCATAAAACACAAGATTTGCGAGCACAAAAGGTCAATTAACTGGAATATCCAAAAAGTCTAAGCATCAAAGTTATTTCTTTTCCCAGAAACATGCAAAATTAATCCAAACATTCAAATGCAATGAAAAAACACTCACAGTGACGAGATTGTTGCAATGGCCAAGATATCTTCTGATGGAAGTCCCTTCGCAGACAACATGACTCGCATTGCTACCAATGTACCACTTATCTACAACTGAGGCGCCTTCTCTAGTAGCTGCATCAATCACCTGTCCAGAATGTAGACATATTCATACTACATGAGCAGCAAGCAACATGTCAAAGGAAGAGAAGATTTCTCTATTCCATGAAATTCTAATACAAAGACGAAGGATGAACTTTCAAGAACAATTCCTGATTCTGAAATTCTTACAGAGAAACAAAGACAAAAATATTGTGTTCCCAAAAGATAGTAGAGCTAACCTTGTTCTGTAGTTCAGCCGAAATGTCTGAATCTAAGTAGACAGACTGACCAGATAAATTCATCAAATCAACACTCCTTTGACATTCTCTTCCAGAAGACAAAAGGCGCGATTCTTCAGCCTTTTCAAGTTTCTTGGCTTCTTGAATACTGGCAGGAAGACAAGATTTCTCAGCACCAGTTATCCCACGAGTCCGATGCAACTCTTCTATTCGACTGCCGCTATCTCCAACACTCTTAACACTGTACAATGTTTCACTCAACCTCACTGCATGATGAAAAAGAACAGATGAAATATTAATTTTAAGCACATTCACTCCATCAATCTATTCAGACAAAATTTGCAGGTATATTTCAAACACATTGATTTAAACCTTAAGTTACTGGAAGACCTATCTCCTAATATGATATCAAAATAAATCTGATCATAGCTGCAGCGAAACAGATTCAGTTTGAAACTCAAAACAAAACAAAAAGGAGTGCATCAGGAAATCCGATTCCTAAAGTAATTGGACATCTTAAGTCAGGCGGACTACATCAAGAGATTAACCACAGGGCAGGTAGTTGATTTATCAGGAGTGTGTTTGCAAAACCTAATTGAATGCAAGCCTGACAAACAAACTCTTTGTTCTCTTCTTGCAGGGGCTAGATGCCAATGGTCCTAACTTATTTGACATAACATCACTGCAGCAAACCGCCCACACGCGTAGTTTTGTGCATATGTCTGCATTTTATTTTTTTGCATTCTGGAATCACAGCAAGAGAGAAGACGAGCAACTGTAAAGTGCCAAGTGATGATTTAAAGATAGCTCGCCTAGGTATCTTTCTCCATAACAGGTTACCAACATTACATAATGACCAATTTATAAACCTAACTCTCGCTAGATACATATGAACATAAACTCAGGGTGAAACGCTATGTAGATTCATCACAGGTAGTCTATCAAGTCAAATCCTCATCGCAAATAGACAAATCCTATCCGACGTATGTAACCGGAATGTACAACACAGCGTTCAGCCTCCATACCATTCCTCTTGACGCTCTCCACAAACCATCCCAGCGTAACGATGAAGAGACCATTTTTGGGTCCATGCTTCAATGCGTGCTCAAACTTCCGTCCACCAAAACTGTAGCCACCATTAAGGTTCACACAAACAATGAAGAGATATAATTGTCATGAACTACACAAAAAAGCACAGAGTACTGGAAAGTTCACCACAGCCAGGCATCACCATAAAGTATCCTCATAAATACTGATCTAGTCACCTAACAATAAAAACATCTTCTAATTAAAAGCTGAAACGGCGTTAAATAAAAGGATATCTGGACGATTAAATGGGTACACTGAGGATGTAAATCGGGGCTATATTTGCCACCTAATCTCTCTGTTGCATCCATGACTTGTTTCCTTGCTTCTGCAGTACACAATAAAGCACATTTGAAAGAGCCACGAATTTGAGGAAAAACGCCCAAACCTCAAACAATCACATTCAATATCAAAACCCACAACAAGAAGGCTAGAAAGCAGAATGATATGAGGCTAGCATCTCAAATGCAGACTCGACATAGTAAAGGAGAATTCACAAGCTCTTACCTTTAGAGAGACCGGTTACACATATCACAAGCCCTGAAAATGGACCACTTGATCGTGTGCTTGGCTGAGACCCGACCGACGACGGAGCAGGAGACATGGTCGGCTCCAACGGTTGCAGAGCTCTAAAAGAAGGCAATGAAGCCGAGAACCCAACCACTAATTTCGAACACCCCTTGCTACTGATCACCTCCACTCTTCCACTTCCCATGATCAGCACCGACACTCACACTCCCCTCATCTCAAAAACTCGCTGCTCCGAAACACCCGCATCCCTCAACTCCTATTCAATGCGCAAATGTTCAAGAAAGCACTCATTTTGCATCGCGCGGGCACCGAAGTGGTCGCCTAATCTCAAAAGGGTCGTCGAGAAAGACGCCCAAGAATCATTTTCTAGACAGAACCGATCCCGGGTCACTCACCAAATACAATCAAATGTCGTCTCACGACGACCCGGAAACGAATGCCGACAGAAGTTTAACAAATTGGTCAACTTTAACGCGCGAAGAAGCAAGCAAAGCTCCGAGAAAAAAAAGGGTAGAGCCTGAACATGCACCGCTTCGTTCCAGTGAGAAAGGAGGGACGAAAGAATCGGACAAAGCAAGGATTTTTGAACAATCCCTCTGTCTCGCTCTGGTATATGCACAAAAGGGTGTGGGTATATCGCATGAAAAGCGGAGTTTTTTTTGAATCCTGCGCTCGGTCGTCGCCCGTCACCACTCGCGCATTCGAGTGCTCTGGCCTGCCGCTCCACCTTTAATCTTTCATGCTGTTAAAGCTTCAAAAGGGAGACGGGAATCGCAACGCCCGCACCACCAAAAATTCAACTGCCAATAGTCGGGGCACGGGTTTGCCTCTTTCCTTTACACATCGCCCTTTTTCTGTGGACTCCTCACTTCGCGTTCAAAAAGCTCGTTGAAATGAACGGGCATGGTTTCCCGCGGAATTACGGTTGTGCCACTGAATGTTCACGTTCTCTCCTTTTTTCTCTCTCTAGGTCCTTGAACTGACACCTAGTTCTCACTTCAGGACCAGAATTATAAAATTTTGGCAATCTGGTCCTGTTCGGTTTTCTCTTGTTTGTTCCCAAAACTGATGGTTTTTGGTCGCATGTGTCTCCAACCTCGAATGCAGTAGATTCCATTGCGCAAAAGTTTTTTTGAGCAAACCAAGTTTCATTAACTCGAAAAGCCAAACAAGAATTGAAATGCATTTTATCGAATGAACTGCAATGTCGGAAATCGAAGCTAAACCAATATATACTATTGCAAAAGAAGTATAGAATATCTACGCTAATATCAATAAAGGTTGTGTTAGGTGGTCTTGGGACTCTCTCATCCCAATAACTAACTCAAAAAATAAGACTTTTTCTCACAATTATAAATTGACTACCGGCATCTTTTACAATCGATGTGAGACAATCTCAACATGTAGTCAGGTTTGTTTCTCATGAGCCAAAAAAGTTCCTTATTTTTCTATTTTGTTTATGCCATTTTCGTATAGCAATTCGCTTCGGCTTCGTCCCCAAAGAAAGTACTGTCCACGTGCTCGGATGCTTGCCTTCGAATTGAGTAGACCCAAGCTGTCTTCAATCTTCACCCCTACGCAAGAATGCATTGAGATTTGAAGCTTGACTCAATGCAACTTCAAGGACCAGCTATGTAATCAAATTTGCGGGGGAAGCCTTTGCAAAATGAGAATTGGGGAATGGGAAGCCCCACCCTGCAAGCAAGCTGGAAATGAGTGAAAGAGGAAAACATGGGCCATGCGGGGCGGTCCACCAAGAACACAGCGTGGGGGGGGGGGTGGGGGGCAGGGGGCAAATCGGTAAATAGGGTCAACTTCAATTAGGACAGGGTGGAGGGAGATTTTAATTTCATGGGGAACATCAACTTCAAGTCTTCAACCATCATCATCATTTCTCCTTTGAAAGAACGGATTGGAAGCTACATGACAGTGACCTTTCCTCACTTTTTTTTTCCTCATAGGAAATGCCAATTAAGAACTTATAGCTCGGTAGGCACATGATGTACGTTCGATTTTTCACGTCATCAAGATCGATCAATCTAATATTTGAGTCGCACCCGTATGAGTTTTGATTCGCATATTTCCCGGTCACGAATATACTGGACTTACCCGAGCATCAAAGATCACTTGGGAAAGGGAAGGAAACGTAATTCTGGTCATCTCTTTAACATGAATATAAAAAGGCACCTAAATTTACCCTCATGAAACAGAAAAGGAAAAGAGGAAAGGCGCCTCTTTTTACGAGCCAGTCAATAAATGCGGGATCACGGGTCGAATTCATACGGTCCGCATCTTCCTCGTCATACCTATTATATACAAATATAACCAAACTCAATACCCAAAAATAAAGAGAAAATCAATGCGGCAGAAGGCAAATTGGTCAATGAACAGCGAGGAAACTCATAAATGTGATTCGGATGGATTGATATGCTTGATCAGAAAACGACCGAGGCAGATGAACGAAAGGAAACTGCCATCCTCCTCGGATTTGATTCGTTTGCGCTCTTAATCGCGTGTCCTGTTTGACAGACTCGCTCCGCATCAATGATCAATGGCGTGGCTCGACATAGTCGAAATCGCTTGAAATTTATTGAACCCCCGCGGCGTTAATCGAGTAAGTTAATCATATTCCGATCTTTACGGCGATCTCGATAAAATGTGTTACTATTTACTTTGGCCCATAGGTCATGTCAGCTTCACCTCTTTCTTTAATAGCGTGATTCGAAAGCATCTAAATTATCTTTCTCATTAATTTTTCTGTTTTTTTTTTAACTTTTTGGTTGGTGTGCCATTCAATTTTCTCACGGATGTAGACGTCCCTTTCCATGCAGCATCCCGGTAGCTACCCAGACGTTGACCTGCATAGTTTGATCAGCCCCTCCACAACCCCTATAAAAGATCATTATCGTTGACTTCATGCCCACATGTTGGCATGTCATTCTGCACTAACTCTCTACTTACCCAGATAGTCACGGTGATCGAAGATGAGCATCGCTTGCGCGCTCAGTCATGCGCTGGAGGAGCTATGCGCGGCTGTGAGAAGGATGCTGAGGCTTGCATGCTTGGTTGGTCCAGCAGACTACTGATATTATAATGTTGCGGCAACTGATGGCGTTGGAGAACTGCTGAAGACGTTGTGAGTAGTTTATTGGCTTATGAAAAGCGGCACTTTGGAGTCGTGTGTGCGGACTGGAAATGCCTTTGCTTTGTGAGGAATATGGAAGAGGGTAAAAGGGCTGTTTAAAGGAGGAGAAACAGACGCGCGTGCAGACACCGGAAGGAGGAGGAATAGTCAATGAAGCTGTCAACCTCCGACAACGAAACGGAGCAGGCACATGAAGTGAAGGTAGCCCCGTTCAATTTGGCCGACTGATGGGTCGATGACAGCTAATTATATAATAGCCCAATCTTTCAATCAGGAAGTTGTGATATATACCGCAATCTGTCGCTTTGATGGATGGTTAAAGGTGACTAGGAAGCGAGAGTTACTGGAAGATGAGAACAAAGAGATGGGGTCTTACCAATTTCTGTCACTTCAGGTTGTCACCTCTCGAATCCATGAGTAGCAGATATTTGACAGTTAAAAAAGTTCCTTGGAGGCCACAGGATTGTCGACATCATGAAATTTACTCGACAGCGCAAAATTACACACTGACTACACCTCACTAGTGTCTGAGAATAAGGAGTAAAATCTTAAGGCAAGTCATATTTTGTTGACAACTTGACAAGCAGCGAACAATATCGAAATATCACCATAAGCAGTTGAATGTGAACTATAATTGGAAAGTTCATTCTGAGATGCATATTACTGTCAAAAGCTCATACGAGGAAGTTTTGCTAATTTGTAAGCATGAAATGCTTGTAGTAGGCAGTGAAAAAGTCCTCTTAGGCAGTGAAACTTACAAACAAAATAAGAAAGCTTGATCTCAAACCAGAGCCATAGTACATTCGTCGTGCAATCAATAATCAAGCACATATCCCCAGAGAACCAAAAATGTGTTGTTTTGATAACACAAACCGCAAGAGACCAGGAAAAAAAATGAATCCAATAAATTTTCCCGTCTCTCCCGTTCAAGGGCAGTGGTTCGGAAAGAACAGCCAAATATCCTATCGCACCTGGGCCTTTAGTGGGAGACCGAGTTTTAACCATTCTGTTACAGAAGGACAGGCACGCCAGAAGAAGAGCAATACCAAATGCCAACACTTGCATTTAACTTCTATCAATCATTCTTCTTAGCATTTAGGAATTTTGCAGGAATGCGGGACTTACATTTGCATCCAAATGAGAGAGCTTCCAAGACTATTGCATCGATTTCTTGTTCCTTCTTCTCATACACCAAGAAAGCTATGAAGGCGACAGGAACCCCTGCAGCGAGATTTTAGACAGGCATTACTTTCAATTTGAAGTGAGTCCCAGAGCCAACGCAGCAAGATATGAGGAGTTAGCACAAAGTTGCTTTCATGCAAAACACTGAAATGAGAAACATTGAGACAGAAAATTATTATATTGTCCAGACATGTAGTTGGAGAGTTGTCCCTCAAAGATTATCCCGGCCGTATGGCATTTCCATTTTGATGGACTGGAGAGAATCACAAGATTTTCTTTTTTCCAGTATAAAGAGAAAAATCAAGGGACTTTCTTGAGTCCATCAAAGTGGATACAAATTGCCTAGTAATTTGACTCTCACCAAAGAGCTGGAGCTGAAAAAGAAAACGAATAACTAAGCCAAAAAAAATCATGATAGAGAAATAGTCACAATGGCCCCATCATATTCGGACTAATGGCACTAAAGATGGTCGATGTCAGGCAATTTCTCTTTTTCCATGTTGACTTAACAACAATGACAATCAACTTCAACAACGTAGTGGCAACACTGGGACATTTCAAAGATGCCCCATTTCATTTTACCCATCAGTATTAGCATCAATTTTACTAGCAAGAGTAAATAAAACAGCAGACTGTACTTTCCAGAATTCCAAGCGTGCCATTGGCAGGAAAACTGCAAAAAGGAAGAGCATTGCATCCAAATTGGCTGGCATTAACAGCCATATCTTGTACATCAAGTACAGAGAAAAGTCTTGTCTTTGTGAAAAAGGACCCATCCATCAGCGCACAACAATCACAGAAGACAACACAAACAATCAATACTAACAACAACCAAGCATTAACAATTTTGAATGTCTTCTCTCGAACTTCTCTACATTTTCTTCACGATTCTCCCACTCTCTTCAACATTGCATCATAGCTATTTCTCTTCAACATTGCATGGCAAATACCAAAAATGTTAACATTTCCAAATCAACTTAACCAAATTTCCCTCAACTTAATTAAGCATCAGTGCAGTGTCAACTTCAGAAACATTATACTTCAAATCTTTCTCATAAAAACACAATCAAACTTCTTCACATTAGGCTCATTCATTTATTATGCATGAGCAAATAAGTGGCAGAAGAAATACTGATATACCTCTTTGTCCACGTACTTTGTGTAAAATATGAGTATAGCATGTTCATGCATGGATATATGTACATTTGTGTGCGAGAGAGAGAGAGAGAGAGAGAGAGAGAGAGATCTAACCTATCGCAAATAAACTCTGCACAGGGATGGCTCCAATGATGCTAACAATAAGAAGCACACTGATGACCTGTTTCATTTAAAAGGCAGAGTTCATTAGCAGAAACTGGCTATTGGAACAAGTTTTTCACTCTTAGGTACCACGATAGCAATAAAACAAAGAATTGCACAATCAACATTTAAAGCCACGTGCAGGATCTAGGTTACTGCTCCCAGAAATAATTTATTATAATGATGGGCGGGAGGATGTCCAGCAGCTCTGCTATGGATCAGATACCTTTTGCAGAGTGCAACTGACCCCAATTGGTGATCAAATTTACAGCCATAATAACCCAGCGACTATGAGAAATGAGGAACAGTCTTTTCTAATTGTACGAGAAGTTGATCCCTGGTAATATACTAATATCGTAAGAATAAGTCTTTCGTTTGGGGTCGGTAATTTAACTTAGGGCTTCATCCCGAAAAGTAACAAGAAGTCATCACCAATTCCAGCCAGTTTTGCTTGTCGCAAGAGTGATATCCTTTGAAAAGATATTTACACTTAACTATTATTTTTAAGAACTTGATTGTGCTATTGCACGCATGTCACGTGTCCATTCCCTTCATTATCATCTTTAAATGCAAGAGGATAAAAACCATGAGAAGGAAGTGGAAGCAAGCAATTAAATATAATCAACCAAGAGTTGAAGTACCTTAAGAAAAAGTATCCAATCATTACCCATGGAGAGGGTTGCCAAAATTTTTACAGCATCGTTCCATGATGAGGCCACTGACAAAGCAAAACTTTGAGATTTCTCTTCTGATATATAAAAAATTGATGGGGAGATTTTCTCAATCTTTAATCCCAATCTGCACAAACATAAAATTTTACTAACAGTCAGATTTGGCTTCCCTCAAGTATGAAGTTAGGGATTCCGCACTGTCATATTAAACTAGGCCCAGAATTAATCAAATTCCAACATAGAATGAGTTTCTTCCTGTTTTCCTGTGTAGATGAACTATTGACCTCAAATCGCTCCAATAACTCTTAGCTCAAAGAATTTCAGTTACTGCTAAATGACTTCAGTAAATCAAGTCATTTTAAAGTAACACAATCACCTGCATATTGTGATCTGGTTACATTGATATTACTGCTTTCCGAATGAAAAATGGACAGAACCATAAAGCATGTGCATAAGGTAGAATAATGTGTTCTTCGGGTAAAAATGAAAAGCAAAACAGAAATGGCTTACATCTTTGTTGGTAAGATGCCATGAACAAACAAGAATATGGATGCCACGAGAAGAAACTTTGAAAGAGCAGTGATGATAGTTGACCCCGAAGCAATAAAGTTGTAGTAGATTGCAGCCAAAACTACTAGTGTGGTTAATGTCATTTTCTTGTCCTTCCAGAGCAATGTGTCAGCAACTGCAAACAGTGAAGACTAAAAGATATCAACTTGTCGAAACAAGATATTACAGCTGTCTTACATGAGAATTTCCAAGGGGCAATAAGCCTTGTAGCAAACAATTACATAATCCAACAGTAATGACAACCGTTATACCAATTCATGACACCAGATCCTCATGCCCACATCAATTTTGTCCAAAAAATTGCATCATTTTAAGAAAAATACTATGATATTATGCATCAAATAGAGGCAAAAATGCACAGAAGGCAAACAAAAGATAAAAGACTGAAAAGTACCAAGGTAGTTCCTATTGCTTTCAGCTAAAATAATATGTTAGATTCTATAGCCATCCATCTCACATACCTATAGATTGCAATAAAGTTAAACCTCCCGCTCTTAAATCTTTTATCTCATTATATGCAGTTTATACCCTCGGGATGCAGTTTACGGACTTCCATCACCAAAAACCAAGGAAAAAAAGGCTTGGATAAATATTGAACAGATCTATCCAAACTAATTGGCTAAAACGCTTCTTCAGATACTCTGTATCTTTCCTCAAACACTATCCCCCATCATTAATAAGTTTTTCCTCCGCTATTAGCTGCACACTGCAAAGTCTTTAGCATGTTTTTCTTTTTTGGTCGAAAAGTCTTTAGCATGTGGAAACCAGCTAAAAAGTCTTTTTTTTTCCTAAAAAAGTCCCATGGATGTTGAGGAAAAGGTATGCTTTAGATAAAACCAAATTAACGCTGCCTTTAACTCTCTCATTTATTCATACATTCTAAATGTTCCTGATCAATCAGTCATATCAAGATTATCATAACCCTTTACTACTTTAATGGTAAAGAGAGAGCATCTTAAGCAATAAAAATCAATAAAAGATATATTTTGCGCAATTGACTGCAGCATAAATATTCTCCATAAGCACCACATACACCATTGTTCGATCATATATCCCAGCCAACGACATCCCAAAAGCACCTAATCTAAGGCAAGGTGACACGTGGACAGATACAGCTACATACCCCTTCCATTTCCAAGATATATGGATGCTTTAGATGGCCTTTCTCTTCTAGGCTGATTGGCAGCCCTGAGGTGTGCATATGACTCTATAGTTCGCTTTATACCCTCCTGCAAGAGATCTATGAGTCCAATCACATCACACAAGTAAACAACCTGGTGGCACCAGATATAAGCACTCCAAAACTTCGTCATGCATAAAAGAAATTAATGCAGTTGAGGTACAAGGAAAGTATTGGTCTATTCTCATGTAAGTTATCCTGTAGTATTGACACAATATGTTTATTAAAACTACAATAGGAAACTCAGTACATAGATGGACAAGATCTGACTTATTTAAACTTGGTACAACAGCACTTCGCATCTTCATCATGCAACAAATAGAGGACAGTTTAAGAAGCGACAAAACTACCATATGCCATTAAAACAGCACCTTAGTTTCAGTAAATGCAAGCGACTCTTAACCTATCTGATAGAAGAATGAAAACCTGAAGAGGTACAATGGGTGTGTAGCCAAGTCGATCCTTTGCTTTCGAACAGTTAAATGATCTGCTGCAAGAGAGGAGTCTAATGCGTGAAGGTGTAAACTGTGGAATCGGCATCCCATACTGGCCCAAAAGTCTATAAGTTAACTCCACCATATGTGCAATCGGCATTATAGCAGCAGCAGGAATCTTTATCCGTGGCCTGCAAATCATTACAAACTCTAAAAAACTGGTATAGCGTACAACGTACATTAGGTTTGAAGTCAAAAACCAATGCACAACAGAGAGACAAGAACTCTGTTTGTTCGTTGTTTTTTTTTCAACTTAGATGGGTAGGAGACCTGAGATATTGACTGCTTAACCTAAATTGCCCCAAAGACAAGGTCGCGACATCAACCTGCACTAAAATGTGAGACACAAACAGAAGCAGTGGAAATATTCTGAACAACGAGATCAATAAAATGCTCCTAAATTTCCTTGAAAGCAGTTCCAGCGAACATATCCTTTAGAAGTTAGAAGAGTAGAACCTAGAGAATCATGTAAGCCGCAAGTTCCTGATTTATATAAGGTTGAAGACATGAAATCAATTAGCGTTCATGATAACAGCTATCCATTAATTGCAACTGATCAGTTCATGAGAAGCAAAAATAAATACAATAAATGCGCACGAGTATTTCACAAAAAATAATCGACTCACAGTTTGGAATGGTAGCCTTCACACCTATTTTTAAATTATGACTAGCTTGTCAGGATATGCATTGGATTCTAGATTTGATGTTTCATGTATCACATCAGCAGCGTCATTATTACTGGTGATGTCAAGAAACTTAAAACAAGCTACATCACAACTCTCACTCTGGGCTACTGTTAGAGCAGCAAGACTTGTTGTCTCCAAAATCACGGTATCAAGGATGGTGGCAAATTCTTTTACCAAGAAACAACAAGAAGTTTCTGTGAACTTAAACAAGAAAAAATCCTAGGAAAGAACGAGAAAAAAAACAGTACCTTTCATAGCCAAGACCTTCAAGAATTAATGAGACAAACTCCCAAAACTTGATTGGCTCCATATTAGTTATAAAATACGCCTGCAGAAAGCAATTCTTTTATCTAGAGAATGCGCAAATCAGAATCATCTCCTAGCTAGAGACAGCTCTTATATTATCCAGTACGATTGCTATGTCACCTTATGACTTCGAAAAGAAGGTAATGCAGGTATATCCTTGGAAACAGATTTCTCAATTTCCTCTATTACAATAATCAAAGCAGCAATTAAACTCTATCTCAACATTGCCATAGCCAAGAATAGCAGCCATGGCTTTAAGAGAAGCGCAAGCATTTGCTTCATTTCAAGGATACTCAGTTTGCATGCATCAGGCCTGTAGATAAGGCAACTAACTGGCTGATGGTCAAAACAAATTTTTCTTAGCCCAAACTAATCTTTATCTTCAGATTTCAGCCTTCCTCTACAATCCTTCTTTTAAGGTAGTACAGCACCTGTTACCAACTAATAATCAAGAACAGTCTACTAATGCTAGCAGCAGGGTCTGGAAATAAAAACCCTTGGTGCACTTGAGACGCTACCATTCCAATGCAGGTCCACAATACAGACGTGAAAGAACACCAACACAATATAGAGTTCAAATCCAGGTTTTTTCTTTTCTTTTCTTGTCTTTAACAAGTTAAACTAAGTCAAGATGGATTTTGATGAGAAGCAGATTGAGTTGATTCAGGCTCAGCCAATTAATAAAAGACCTTTTGACCAGAAATATGCAAAATATAGAGAAGATTAAATGCACCTGCCCTGAAGCCTTTTCTGATACATCACCCCCTGATGCTAGAGCTCTTTCAGCACATATATGGGCATGAGCTACATTTTCAACATAAGTGAAGTCGTATAGATTGTTGCCATCACCTATAATGAACTGGTCATTTACAAAACAAGCAAATAAGTACGTAAAGAAATAACTCAGCTCATAATTAGCTGGTCATAAGAAATTTTTAAAGCAATTACATCAGTTTCTACACATATCCTTTCTGTATTCAGCAGACAGAAACACTAAAAGACTTTTGAAAGAGTCCAACATGAAAAAGATTAAGCAAAGAGACTAGAGATGAAACCACAGAGAGGGCAACAATAAGAGAATTAGCGATTAGAAGTTCGTGATAAACAAGGGGAGAAATTGCAAATTACCAGGAGAACTGCCAGGAAAACTTTTTCAAGAAAGTAATGGTACTGACAGTGCTGACGATGGACTGGAGTTCCAATGAGATAAAATAGAGGACGACATAGTAGTTTTATTGCCACGACATCACATTTGAAACGCTAAAGACAGTTTAGAATGACTCAAATTCATTTATTCAGCCATATTTGGAATGCAACATAAAGATAAACAAATTACCTTTGATTTTCCCACTCTAGCAGCATCCACTAAAGATGGAACCAACAACTTATCACCGGGACCGAAAATGCTGCTAGGACGTATGCAGCACGTCAGGAGCCCATCCCTACCATTTGACTTAATCACCAAGGTTTCTCCTTCAGCTTTAGTCGCTGAATATGAATCATTGTGCTAAAAGTTCAAAAGTATGTATTCAAAGTCAAAAGATGATATAAAAGGCAAACGCTAGCTAAAGGTTCTACAAACAGACACATGCATAAGTCTGTATGTACAAACATATTACATGCTACTTTTCTTCTAGATGCTCATGTTAGAAGTCAAATTGCGTTCCTTTCATGCAATAAAAAGTATAGGCAAGCATTTATGTTTGAAAGGGTAGTTTTCAATACTTTGAAATTTAACCGGGTTAATACCTTTGGTGGATAAGACAGCGATTCATCCCCGTTGATTATTCCATGGACTCCATCAAACACAACACTGGGGGAGCTAGTATAAATAAGTCTCTTTACTTTCAGCTTGACACATGCGTCAATCACATTCTTCGTTCCTGCGAGTTCGAAAGAAAGTAAAGACAAGAACTCCATTACAAAATAAAAATCTCGGAGACAAGCAAACTGTACAAGATGGGCCAAATTACCTTGCACATTGACCGAATAATGGAGCTGCTGGTTATTGATGGATGAATTAGGAGCAGCCATGTGGTAGACCACCTCAGCTCCTTCAAATGCTGTGGAACAAAATGAGATAGCTTATATAACCGAAAAGGAACAAAGTTATTTCCTGATTAAATCTCTCAAACTTAAAACCCGTAAAACACTATAGATTATACCACACAATGAGCAAGCCCACCAGCGATTTCATATTGCAATGAGTAAGTAAACAGAAGCAACAGTATTAAACATATTGATACGAAGACGGAAAAGTTGCAACCTTTAAGCACTTGGGCCTTGTCTCGGAGATCAACGGACACGTATTGAGCGCGGCCAGACCTCAAAGCCTCCCCGAGGGTCCCGTTCTCTTCGGACTGGTCGAGCTCGATCTTCGACCCCAAATCGGCGACGCGGACCGAAAACATCTCGTACTTGATGACCATCTCCACCAAATGCCGCGCCGCGAAGCCTCTCCCACCGGTCACCACGCACCACCTCTCCTCCCCAGCCATTCTCCTGCAATGCCCTTTACTGCACACACACGCACCCGCTAACCGCTCAGAATTTGCACGCTACATGCTAACTAAAAACTAGTAGCAGAACAAGAAGCGCAAAAAAAACACAACTGCCCGTTTCTTCTACGGAGAGGGTCAGCACCGGCGGGGCTCAGGCGTATGGAGACAATGCGGGAAACATTCGAAAGGGAAGGAAAAAAAATCGGAACTTGACGAATCCGACGCTTCGTTTCTTAAGAGGGTATTGCCGAATTCGATCGCTCTAACCTTTTCGGAGCGGAAGCGCCGGCGGCGGAGACGGACGGGAGATCCAGAAGCCGAGGAACGTCGAGAAGATCGAACTGGGGTATATGGAATGCGAGTGCGACCGTTCGAGATTCGATGGGTATGTGCAACGGATGTCAGATGCAATCGCGGGGACAGAGAGAGAGAGAGAGAGAGAGAGAGAACGAGCGTGTCCCACTCGTTGTCTTCTATCGGTTGTGGAATCGCGCGGTCCGGTCGGACATGGCAGAGACTGTCGCTGGCCATTGGTCGGAGCCGCGGATACTCCCGGATCCGGATCGGAGCTTTTCGGGTCGGGCGACGCCGAACCGGCTCCACGGGCCCGCCCGCCGTTCGGGCGGGCTTGGGAAATGTTGGGTTTTTGGGCTCTAAGCCCTTCAAAAAATCAAAACTACGCAACATTCAAGCTGGCAGGAAAAAACAATTATAGTTTAGGCTCGGTTTGTTACCCAGAGTGCTCATGAATTTTCAAGGCATTGCACGTCCGCCACCGAACTCTCAACAATTACGCAACACTGCTCCAAACTTTCGTTCTTTTATTATTTTCCCGAGAAATGATTGGGTGATAGTTTTTAATATACCGTGAGAACAACAGTCTATTCTGTAGACCTGTCAAACATGTAGGTTGGATCGGGTCGGGTCTGGATCCGGTCAAAAATAGTTCGACCACATAGATCCATTTAACTCATTTCGACCTATTTCCATGTAATGCAAATTTAATGATCCATATCTGACCCGACCCATATTGCTAAAACACTTCCATATTTAACTTAATCTAGGAAAACTTGAATCCAAACTTAGATGAGAGTGCAAAGTGAATGAACGCGAGATTGAGTGAGGGCGAGAGAGATGAATTGAGTTTAAATAAATTATAAACCCATTTATGACCCATTTAAAATCCATTTATGACTCATTTAATACTCATATTATGTTTATACCTATTTATAACTCATTTACTGATATATGGGCTAAGAAATTTGTTTATAACCCATTTTAATAGGTCTACTATTCCGGACCTTAAAAAAACAAGTAATGAATAATTATAAATTGTTGCGAGGTCCACTCATTTAAGAATTTGTAGTTTACAACATACTATTACTCTCGCAGTGGCCCAATGACTGTTGTGCTAACAAAGCCACATTTTTCTTATTTAATTACTTGACAGGTGCTCTAAATACACTTTTTAACGAGATCCTCTACAAAGAGAAACGGGACTTCCGGAAGACTTGAGATCTTAAGGAGCTAAACACTTCAATTGGAGAATCAAATAGCAAAAGGAGTTAGAATTAAGTTATAAGTTACCAAATCATCGACAGCGAGCTCGAATTGATATGAATTCCTATCGTCTATTCAGAATCCATTTATATCAAAAGTAGTTGTGATATGATGCGTTCGGCCACGAATTTCCATGTATGCAATTGGAAGTTCGTCTGAATTATTGGATTAACTAGGACGAGTGTATGCTCACCTAATTATGCAACCTATATATGAATACGATCGATTGTATCGGCTGTGCTTAATTACTCTACTTTGATCCGATGATATTTGCTAACTTGAAAAAGCTCGCAAAGTTTTCATTGTCGTGATACCCAGAAACCCGGCAACGCCGTACCAGGAGATCGCCGGTTTCTCGTGCCCTAGTCTTCAACAGATTCATGCACACCAAATGCATGTCTTCAACCTCTTCCTAATTCCTAGTACCTAACCAGACCGAAGTCTCATATAAGTTCACTTCGTGCCTCGGTGTAATTTCCATCATCTTCGACCAGAAGCTATTAACAACGTTTGACATTTCCGAAACCTTTGGACACCAACTATGTCTTCTCGCAAGCCCCTAATGATCTTCACTCTCTCTTTGCTCTTGCTTCTTGCAGGTCCATACAAAGCCGATGCACGCCTCCGGCTAGGATCGGTTCCTACCATTGCTACTAAGCGCGACACCTCCGATCAAAGTCTAACCCAGAGGCTGGTGGCTCAGGACATCATCACCTTGAGCATCGGTGAAGTCAAGAACGCGAAGAAGTTCGTCAACATGATCCCGAAGCTCAAAAGCGTCCAGCAGACCCCGAACTCGGACCCATCGAAGCTGCTCAGCTGCGTGGACGGCCTGACCAATAACTTGAGCAATCTCGAAAACGTACTCAAGAGGCTAAGGCATCTGAAGGACCCATACATCGCTTACGATACACGCGAATTGGGTATGGTTGAGGGCCGCATCATGGGCATCTCGGGCCCTTGCCGCAACGCGTTGAAGGATGCGGATGGAGTCGTGACCCAAATGCTGAATAGCAATCTAGCAAATGTTGTTATGCTTGTCGGCAGAGTTGAACGCGCCATTTTCGGCATTGGCATTACCGACAAGGGGGCAAGAGATCCTTAGTTACCACGCGATCTTCATGCTCTTGATCACGTATAATTACGTCAAACTTAGTGCCTCAGATAAATAAATTGGGTTATAATAAATAAGACTTATTACCAAGTGCCAAAATGCAGAAGCTGTGTTTTTCTTTGTGGAGAAATAAATAATGACGACCTAATCGTATCTAGATTTCGTCAGAAGCACCCCATTTTTCATAAGGAAGCATATAACTTTGCGACAGACATATTTATTTATGTACGTGTGTGAATACGTAGCTTTTTATATTTTTGGCGAGTTTCAATGTGAAGTTGTCAAATGCAATCGAAATATTCATTCAGGAAGTCGTTCTATCAACTAAGATCAAGCGGTAAAGTCAAATCCATGTTGCAACTGAAATAGTACGTCAGACATATCTGCATCACCTCCAATCAATCAATGCCTAAACATCACCTTGAAAAGGACCTTTGAGCCAAGGCTAGACAAGGGATTACAAAACTCGACATTCTCAGTTAAATGATGTTATCGGAACCGCCCGAGCCGAAGATTATCCGAACCGGCCGATCATGAACGGTTCTCATGGGAATTGGTTCAGTTCCCAAAATAAAAACCTTATTCGCTAGTTTGCCCTAATCACTTCATTAGTTAGAGTATCCTAATTCGCTTGACTCTCCTCTTGGTCAAGCAGCACACTCGCACAGGGACATCAAGTTCAAAATCCTAATTGCCATTTGCTGCTTTCTAGTTTCTTCACTCAAGTCTCATGCCTCTCTCTCGCAACTCGCTCTCTACTTTGACATCAGCAAAAAAGTCAAAGGTCACTTCGTCTCCTTTGTTGTCAATTGTCTCGAGCTCATTTCTCCTTTCACGCACATCCCGCGGATTTTCTCATCTGTTGTTCTGTTCAATCGTTTGAGGTTTTTTTGTTATTTCATGTGCTCATTATTGTAGTTGTTTATGGTGCAGATCTTCTCTTCAAGGACTACCAGAGCAACCACAGGTTCATCATCACTACCTCTTTGGTCGAGTTGTGAGTTTTCATCCGTTTTTCGGAGACCTTTGCATGTATATTCACATCCTTTGTTTTCCTCTATTTTTTTGTATCAAAACATTTCCCATTTCCACAACATGGCCGATTCTTGGACCCTTGAATCGGACCGACAGGGCCGTTCCGTCTATCAAGTGGGTCCAGGACTAGGTGGGCAGTTCCCCATTCCACAAACCGGGAACAGACACCGATCAGCTCTTACATGTAAAACCTCTTCAAACATGTTAACCTAGTATGCCCCACTAATGCGCATGTCAAAGCTTGACACCGCATTCAACTCAAACCGGTCGGTCATCACTCGATGAACCTAACATTACACACTACAAAAAAACACCGGATTAGCGACGAAATTTGCGACAGAAAATTTAGAAAAATCCGTCGCAAATCGAATTTTGCGACGGAAAAAATTCTGTCGCTACTAGATTGTCGCAAAATTTTGTGATGAAAAATTAAAAAGTTCGTCGCAAAATTGTAACGAAAATAAATTCGTCGCAAATTAGCCACGAATACAATCCGTCGCAAATTTGCGACGAACTCTATCCATTGCAAAATTCATCGCAAAATCCGTCGCAATTTCGTCGCAAATTTCGTCGCAATTTCGCGACGAACTCTATCCATCGTAAAATCCATCGCAATTTTGTTGCAAATTTGTGACGAACTCTATTCGTCGCAAAATCCATCGCAAATTTCGTTGCAAATTTGCGACGACCCCTACTGGTCGCAAATTTCGTCGCAAATTTGCGACGAACCCTATCCGTCGCAAAATTTGTCGCAAAATTCGTTGCAAAATTCGTCGCAAAATTTGTCGCAATTTCGTCGCAATTTTTATTGCAAAATCGTCAGAAAATTCGTCGCGAATTTCGTCGAAAAATTTGTCGCAAATTAGCAATGAACTGTGATGATAGCAAAATTCGCCTTAAAATATTCGTCACTATTTTTACATCATTTCGGCCATAAATTCTTATCCATATCAAACAAAGGAGACAATGACATATAATTGAAACAGAAAAATGAACAAACTATAGATTCTGACAAACCAGCCACAATGACATATAATTGAAACAAATAACTGAAGGAAAGTTGCAGAGTCTGACATGATGTTATTTGATATCCAATCTTACAATACATCCAAAACATGAACTAAGAGATGGGACAACCATAGAAAACGCAAAAAAATCATACACAAGAAGACGCGGCTTTGGTACGATGGCAGGACACCAAAAGTAGTCACTTTTGTCGAGACCTGAGAAAATGTCGATACATAAATCAGTCCAGAATATAAAAGAAGCGTTTATGTATGGATGGGGACCTAAGTGTAAAATAACAAGAGGGTTAACAAAAATACGTTTCAGGACGAACATAAATGTTCTTACATATGAATATCAGTGAAATTATAAAAAACCAAGATTATGAAGCAAGCTTACCCCCGATTTTGAGAATTTTAACTAGAAAGTCTGGAGAAAATCATCATCATCAGCATTCTCGGCATCAATGTGTTGGTCATCATTGTGCCCATCACCTATTGGATTGGCTGGAGATACAAGAGGATCGTCATAGCGATTGAGGTTAAGGTGTTGCATAACGAGTCTCATTTACTGTTCCAAGTTATTTATTTGTTCATCCTTCTTAATAAGTAAATTATTCAGACGATTCACTTCTTGGGTTAATTGCTTGTCTTGTCGTGACCTCCTTCGACCAGTCGCAGTGGATGATGAACTTCCAGGACTATTCGGCATGTACATCCTTGACAAAGATCCCATCCCAAATATTTTCTCTTTTTTCACCCCACCCGTTGCCTCCATCCATAATGTTATATTATCACTTGATGACCTGGACTCAGAACAATCATACTACCACTAGCACTGCTCATTAAAAGTTCATCATATTTTTCCTACATTAACAATGTAGATGAAAATAAAATCACTATATATATCTACCATAAATATTGAAAGCATTCACAGTTTTCATTATAGTTTACATATAAGCCAAAGTATAACCTTACGTATCTTAACAGTTTTTGCTCGATCGTCAGTCCATGTCTTATCTTTCTTTTGAAATGTGCGTTCAAATATAGCTGCAAATGTTGGTTCTGTCCCCAATTCTTGTGCCTACAAAATGTAAACATGAGTAATTGAATTAAATTAACTTATAACTCATTTAACAGACTTACCGGTCGTTTGCAATGCTCCACAATGTTGATAGAGCCCCCAGCATATGTGGCTGACTCATTACTAGAACTAGAAGATCGATTCTTCTTATTCTGCTCACAGAGTTGCCGACTCTGTTTTTTTTTTTTTGGGTAAAGTAAGAAGGAGTTGCCGACTCTGTTCAGATGCCCAAAATCTGTTAATTGCCTCCCAATTGTCAACTGTAAATAAAGACGGCTTCGCTTGCTTACTTTTTGTTCTATTCATGACATTTCGCATAAAATCACTTATTTTCTTATCGAAAATTCTTCTCACTTCATTGTCTTCCGCTTCCTCCCACGTGAACTTCCGCTGCAATGAATAAAAACACAAATTGAAGATTATTATGATGATCACATATCCATAATCATGCACCAGACAAATATAGACAAATTTTGTAAAGTTCATGTCGAGGAAAATATCCGGTCCTTTAGGTATCGAAAACTACAGAGTTGTTCCATCAATATACTACACCAAACTTAATTGGTGAGAAAATAAAATATGTAAAACTTACCTTGAACTCATTCCACCATATTTCTTTCACTTCTTGTGGAACACTTCTGTAAGTAATATACTCTCTCATCCAAAAGTTTCTTACTATTTTGTTCAATTCCCTCACAACAGACGGAGCATCCATGAATCTGCATTCATACGGATATTGTGCAAGATGGACAATTCAGTTGACATCAATATCTAAAGCCCTAAATATTACATATACTAAAATAAAAATGAAGTACTTACGAATCTCCAAATGGGCATATGAAGAATCAGTTATCTTCTTCACCTCTGTTTCCGTCAATATTTGATTGTTCTGCCGAATAATAGGGTGGAACGGAAAGAGAGGGAGCTAAAGAAGATTGAACTGGAGAACGTTCAGTTCGCATGTGACCAAGTCCCGTAACATGTTGTTGAGTATTGGAGGAAGGGCCAACGTGTCCATATTGTGACAGACCATATTGTGGTTGAGGGTTAGATGCCGGGACAGGGGAAGAGAAAAGGGACGGGGACGAGGACGAGGACTCGGAAGAGGCTTGTCTTCTAGGCATGTGACCTCCATGTTTATATTGACAAGTAAAAAGGTTATGCGAATATGTAAAGAACTATTGACACGTATTACGGATACATAATGATGTACATGACGAAACTTACCATTTTGATGGAAAGACTGAGAAAATGTTTTCTTGAAATGAGCCAATGTCGAGTGTTTATGACATGTAATTTTCTACAAACAAATATACTATGAATCCCATTCATTTTGATATGAAACATCAATGTATGAGCACGATATAGGTGGCCACAGGTATCAAACATCACTATATGAATCGCATTCATTTTGATTAAATTTTTTTTGACCACATGCAAAAATTTAAATTTCACTGAAAGTGGGGGCATAGGTATTCTAAATCGTTCTGTAAAGTTTTGTAAGAAAAAAATTATTATTATTGTTAAATTTTTTTGGGACCTAAAAAAAATTTCACTAAAAGTTGGTGGCCACCGATATTCTAAGACATTCTGTAAAATTTTGAAATTTTAAAATTTTAAGAATTTTTAAATTATTATTTTAATATAAAATTTTTTCTGTGAAATAAAAAAAATTTTCCATACTAAAATTAGGTGGCCACAGGTAGTCTAAGCTATTAGGTAAAATTTTCAAATTTTTTTTTTGGTAAAGAAGTTTCCAAAATTTTAGTCCTTCTTTATTTTAATAATTTTTACGGCACGTTAAAAAAATTAAATATAACTAAAAGTGGGTGGCCACAGGTATTATAAGCTATTCCGTGAAGTTTTAAAAATTTTTAAATTCTAATTTTTTTGACCATCTAAAGAAATTTAAATTTCACTGCTAGTTGATGGCCACATGTTTTCTAGGCAATTATGTGTAATTTTGAAATTTCATATTTTTGTAATTTTTTTTCACCAAAAAAAAATAAAAATTTTCCTCACAATGGGTAACCACATTTATGTTAAGCCATTTTATCAGGTTATGAAAATTTTTAATTTTTTAATATTTTTCCCCGGAACGTTAAAAAATCTAAATTTCACTGAAAATGGGTGGTTAATATTAATTTTTGCAATTTTGTGATATTATGAAATTTTAGTTTTTTAAAAATTTTAAAAAACTTTTACGGTCAAATTTCATATTTGTTGTCAACATATACCGTTTTTTTTTTAATTTTCCATAATTTTTCATGATTTTTTTATAGAATTGTTCAATTTTCAAGCATTTTCTGTGAAAACGCTTAATCAATCACCCTATCGTCATTTAAAACTTAATCATCCACATAATAGATAAATTAACCAGTCGACCATCGATCAAAGCCACATGCAATCCTGAAATCGACCCGTAACTTAGTCAACAAAAAGTGATCCTAAATAATCCCTAAACAAGTCCGACTAATTACCTAATTATACTAACTAGGGTTTAGGGAGTTGGCTTACTTGGTTCAAGGACGATAAAAACCAGCGGATCGGACAGTGACGGTACCGGCGCAAGCGTGGGCGACGGCAAGGGCGGCGGCGGCGATGGTGACGACAGTGTCGGTGGCGGCTGGCCGGCGGGGACGGTGGCTGTGCTCCGGCGAGGGTGGCAACGGGCGGGGGTTGCTCCGGCGAGAGCCTCGGCCGGCTGATGGTGGGCGGCGACGGGCGACGCGGGGGCAAGGGCAACGGGCGACGGGCGGGGCAGGGGCGAGGGCGTGATGGGCGGGGGGCTGCGGGGCGGGGGCGAGGGCGCGACCGGCGGGGGCGGCGGGGCAGGGGCGAGGGCGCGATCGGCGGGGGGCGTGCGATAAGCGGGGGGAGGGCGCGACTGGCGAGGGGCGGGCGATAAGCGGGGGGCTGTGAGGCAGTTGGCCCGCGACCGGCGATGGGCGGGGGGGCCTGCTGGGCTGGGCGGCGACGGGTGGGGGAGCTGCTGCGCGGCTGCAAGGCTAGGCGGCAATGGCGATGGCTGTGACGGCGATGGCAGCGAGGGAGCTACGCAGATCGCAGATCGGGGAAGAGGGGCGTCGGGGAAGGGGGAGGAGGATGGAGAGTACAAATGTCGAAAATTTGCGATGGACATCTAGGTTTGTCGGAAATTTTCCACCGACAAAAAATTTGCGACGGACACAATGTCCGTCAGGAATTTGCGACGGACATTCTAGATCCGTAGTAAATTTTCGATAGACAAAAATTTCCGACGGAAATAAAAATCCATCGCAAATTTGCGACGGATGAAATTATCCGTTGCAAATTTCGAATGGTAAAAATTCCCTCGCAAAATTTGCGACGAACCATTTTAGTTCGTCACAAATTTGCGACGGATTAAATTATCCGTCGCAAATTTCGAATGGTAAAAATTCTCTCGCAAATTTGGGACGAATTAAATTATCCGTCGCAAATTTCGAACGGTAAAATCTCATAGCAAAATTTGCAACGGACAGGTTTTGAGTCCATCGCAATTTTGTACATACTAAATGATCGTTGTAAATTTGTGACGTCTTTTTTTCGGTCAAAAATTTAGCGTCTCATTTATTTGGGTCCTAAATTTGCTACGTCTTTTTTTCAGTCCAAAATTTTGGCATCTCAAATTTTGCAATGGAAATTAGAATATCGAAAATGTTAGGGCACGTTAATAATATTTGACTTGTCGGCATTTAGGGACAATTTCGGACGATCAATTAAAATAAAAAAAATAATCGACAATAACAACAATAAAAAAGCACAATAACAATAATAACAAGAACAATAATGATAACAACCAACATAGCACTTGTAGCATTAATAATTACACATCTATAGTGTTTTGTGACAAAAATTTTAATCTTCATCTTCGTCTTCGTTCTCGTCTTCGTCATCTGTCTGAAAATCAAATTCTGAATATTCTTGTACATTTAATTCGCAAATTTTAGTTGGATCCACATCTATCATTACTCCACACGGATCTCGTAAAGTTTGTATGTTATATTCCTCAATTTCAACAGTGTTACACACTTCCTCTTGTTGGTAGGCTCTATCCTTCTAGTGTTCCTCGATTTTCCTCCATGCTTTGATTTTACATACATCCCACCAATCAGTTTTGTCACGTTTCAAACTAGGATATGATACATAACATACTTGAATTGCTTGTTGTGCCAAGACAAATGATTCATACTTCATATACCTTTTCTTGTGATTTATTTCAACCAAATTGAACTTCGTATGCACCTTCATTCCTTTAACGGGGTCAAACCACGTGCACTTAAATAACACAACCCGCATCATTAATGGTCCAGGGTACTCTATCTCTATGATTTCATCCAACAAGTCATAAAAATTATCTTTCGAACTGTCACCATTGAATGACCGAACAGACACACCACTATTCATTGTGGATTTTCCCATTCCATATTCTTGAGTATGAAAATTATATCCATTTATGAAATATACTGGCCAACTTCGAACTCTTAACTGTAGACCCCATGACAGATGATATAGCAATCTCTGTCTTCCAATTTCATCATAATTACTATGAACCTAAGGTTACACATGCAAATTCAATAATATATATTTTACTAAATGATGTATATAATTTTAATAACTTGGTTTTGATCCATAGGCAACTTATATATGTCTTGAACCATGCTGCAAATTGTTCATCGCATAAACAATCAAACTCATTTGGTTGTAGTCCAAACATTGAAGTTTGGAAAATCCTAATATTAAAAACCATATCATTATTAGCAAATATTTGACACGCAAAATATATATTTGCAAATTTACACTTACTTGAAGTATGGCTCAATTTCTTGGCAGTTCAGTAAAATATAAGTATGGGCTGTATGAAATTCTTCACCTGATAAGTAACGAAACTAACATGTATCGCTTGGTCGACCCAGATAATTGAAAATAGAGAATGCTGTGCAATTGGGATCAATGGGGCCCTCATCATTTCTGCCTGCTTTCCGCCTCTTGCACTAAACGTGCGGCTCAAAATAGTATGATGCAAATGTTGTCACTTCTTCCACAATATATGCATTACAAATTGAAGTTTCAACACGTGCCTTATTCTTCACTTTTTTCTTCAAATGATATAAGAATATAGTTGAAATAAAAAAAAGCTTATCGGAACATATTATATGATAAACTAATTTGAACTGTATTTTAAAAAAAACATTACCTCTCAAATGGATACATCCATCGAAATTGGACGGGACCTGCAACTTTGGCCTCATAAGGAAAGTGAACTAAGAGATGCTCCATCGAATCAAAAAACGCTGAAGGAAATATTCTTTGTAAGTTGCAAAGAATAATTGGAATATCTCTCTCTAGTTTTTCTATGTGCGATGCTTTTAACACTATCGAGCAAATATCATGGAGGAAATTGCTTAATTCTGTAATGGCACCCCATACAAAGTTCGGTAGAACTTCCTTCAAAGCTATTGGAATTAGTCTTTCCATTAAGATGTGACAATCATGACTCTTCAAACCTGTCAACTTGCATTCATTCAAATCAACACATCTCCCAAGGTTCGAAGCATATCCATCAGGAAACCGCACAGATTTCAACCATTGACAAACAACTTGCCTTTGCACCTTATCCAATGTATAAACTACTTTCAGTTTTGGTCCCCTGCTGCTTGCTTCCACAGCTAGTATTGGCCGATCGCAAATATCTCTCATATCTTTTCTTGCGTTCAAGTTGTCTTTTGTTTTTCCGGCGACATCCATCACAGTATTTATGACATTGTCGAAAACATTCTTTTCTATATGTATAACATCAAGATTATGATGAATAAGATGGGGCTTTCAATATGGTAGATCCCAAAATATACTGCGTTTTGTCCACTTATGTGTACTTCCGTACGCAAAAGTCGTGCCATGTGGGTTCTCAACAACAGTTGGAAAGTCCTGCACACGCTCCCAAATTTGATTGCTGGTCAACCTCAATGGTGGACGCATTCTTTCATGTCAAAATAGCTAGGCTTCTTTTCATGTTTTAATCTAAATGACTTTGACCTCTCCAAACATATCGGACATCCTATGTACTCCATCCAGATAACATTCCGTAAGCTGAAAAGTTATTTATCGTCCAACGAAGGGCAGCCTTCATTATAAATGTTTGATCGGTAGAAACGTCATACGTAGGGACACCTTCAACTCATAGCTATTGTAACTCCTCAATCAATGGTTGCATATAAACATCTATCAACTTTTTTGGATTTTGCAGCCCTGTCACGATCAATGTCAAAAACATATAAGGTGTCTTCATGCACATACCAGGTGGAAGATTGTACGGCGTTAAGATAACTGGCTAGCATGAATAACTTTTTCTTGTTTTTCCAAATGGAGCAAATCCATCGGCAAAGAGACCTAACCTGATGTTCCGAGGCTCCATTGCAAACTCAGGGTATGTTTTATCAAAATGTTACCATGCCTCCGCATCTGAAGGATGACACATTAGACCCTCTTCTGTTTCATGATTTGCATGCCAAGTCATGTGTTCAGCAGTGGCTTTAGATGCATAAAGCCTTTGCAATCTGGGGATTAAGGACAGATAAAACATTTGCTTGCATGGTCTACGCTTCTGATTACGACCCGGTCTTGTGTTAATCTTGTACCTAGGTTGGCTACAGAAATTGCAAGATTATGCATTTTCATCATCTCTCCAATATATCATACAATCCCTACTACATACATTAATCTTTACAATCGGAAGACCTAAGTTATCCACTAGCCTTTTCATATCATAAAAATCAATTGGCATGTTGTTATCACGAGGCAATGATTCTCGTATTACTTCAACAAAAGAGTTGCAGCAATCCGCAAACACATTATGCTCTGCCTTGATATTTAATAGTCAGGTTGTCACCGATAACTTAGTGTGGTCCTCACAACCTGCCCATAAAGGTTCATCTACTGCTTTCAACACATCTCAGAACTGATTAGATTGAAAAGTTTCATTATAGACTTTCTCATCGAAACCCGTTACTCTTATATCTTCCAATTATGAAGCATGACTAGTACCCACTTGTTCAAGTGTAGGAGTAAAACTAGTACTTACATGATTTGATTCTGAAACTAGTACTTACATGATTTGATTCTGTGACAAAATTATAACTAGCTGTATCAATCACCATCCTCTCGTATGGGTTCAATTGCTCATAATAGCCACATTCTTCCCTAATTGAAAATTGATCACTTCTTCCATATCCTTCATCAGATATAAATGGTTCACCATGGGAAGTCCAATTATAATAGTTCAGAGTAAACCCAAATCTAGTAAGGTGTTCTCTAACTTGATCACACACAAGAAATTTACCATTACTGCACTTTTTACACGGATACCTTAACTTATTTCCATCCATAAACTCATATTTGCTACTAGCAAAATCTAAAAATAGTTCTAACCCAGTACAAAACTCATCTGTCAATCCTTGACGTCCAGGTAAGTTCTTATTATACATCCAAGCCCTTTCTCTTTGCATTGTGTCTGTATTAAAATAAAAAACTCTAGTAAAATATTTAAAATATCATATCTATTGTTCTTAATTAAAACCATAAAATTTTGAAAATTATAATTTTTGTTATTCACGCAACAATTAATATGAAATTGCAAAAATAGAAAAAATTACCATGTAAAGAAGACTTACCCAAATATTTGACTGAAATATTGGTAGGAGAAAGTGATCAATTTGATGAGAATTGCAACGTCCACTTGGATTGCGAGACCTTCAATTAGGCACATACCTAAAAAGAATAATAACTTAAGAATCATTTTTAAATAATTTTTAATGTGCGATGGAAACGGAATTCATCCCTCGCAAATTTGCGACGGAAACTATTTCCGTCGCAAATTTGCGATGGAAACTATTTCCGTCGCAAAACGGAGTGGCCGTTCGGCCTCATCCAAAGGCTGGCGAGGTGTCGCCGGTCGTTAAACCGGTGATGCAGATACAAAGAAAAACAAACATAAACATATACAAAAAAAATTACAATCAAACGACGAATAGTCACGAAGCTAGCTATAATACTTACCAGTACAAAAGCTTCACCGAGATTAATATGTGCGTGCGCGAATTTTACTGATTTCAGACATATGAAAGAGGGAAAAAAGCGAGAGAGAGCGAGAGAGAGATAGGGTTGGAATATCATGGACTAATAAACTACAAATTTGCAACGAACGTTTGTTTTCGTCGTAAATTTGCGACGGACTTACTTTGCCGTCGCAAATTTGCGACGACTTTTTTTCCGTCGCAAATTTGCGATAGATTTGGCGACGGTTTTTTTTTTCGTCGGAAATTTGCGACGAACTTTTTTGCGACGGTTTTTTTTTTCCGTCGGAAATTAGCGATGAACTTTTTTCCATCGCAAATTTGCGACAGAATTAGCGACGGTTTTTTATTTTCGTCGCAAATTTAAGACGGATTTTTCATCCGTCGCAAATGCCGTCGCAAATTTGCGACGGAAAAATGTTCGTCGCTAATTTCCGTCGCAAATTTCATGTTTTTTTGTAGTGACATCTCTTCAAAGTCAAATACTAGGAATTTTCATCTTATATCATAAGAGAAATTAAAAATTAGATTGACCTGGTAGTTCTGGTCCGTTCGAGTTTAGTTTATCTTCATGTTGAGAACAGTTGTTACAAATCATTTTCCTAGGAAAATTCAGCGAGGTTATACGATCTTGTCTCCACGTTGATGATTCCTCTGGGGAGGTTAGATAGAGCAATGAGTGGGGAGTTTCTCAGTTGACTCTCTGAATACCGATGAATAAAAGAAGTCGCTCGTATTGCCGTCCTAGATTCTGACATCCCACTGCATAACAATCTTGACTTGTTCATTATCCCCAAATATAAAAAAGACGAAGAAGAGAGTGATTAGGTTGACTTTAATACTGATAACCAGCATTTGTCCCATTAATAATGTTGCAAGCAGTGGTTAGAGAGACTTCTTCTCTTGGGTTTGCAAGTTGCAATTTCTTGACGATTGACTGCATTTCAGGTCAACCCTAGCTTTGTCTGTAGACTCTTAGACACTTTGAAACGTGAGCTCTCCAAAATTTAGTAGTCATAAATGGGAAATCCTACAGTGACCTCACGTAATATAAACATAAGCACACTTTCTCCTTTGATATGCATAGATGCATCAGCTAGTTCAACATGTGGAGAAATTCTTAGGTGCATTGGTCGGGATGCGTCGAGCCCAACCCGGAGCATGCAAATCGTTGTCTTAGCCTGCCTATCATAATAAACGTCTTCCTTAAAGATTTATGATGAAGCCGGATCTGGTTAGACTCAAGTAGAGAGTCGGACTTCCTTTGAAAGATGCCACTGCCAAACTTGTTTAATTACGTTCGGTTAGGACTAATCATCAAGCCAGGATCGACCGGCAAAATAGTTTGCCCGAATGGGGCAGCCCCATTAGACAACCACGCCCACGAACAAGTCCAGCCAGAGAGTGATAGGAAAACCTAATCAAGAACCACTTTAATTTGGAGTTTCAAATTCAAATAGATCTTCCCATGATCATACAGTCACTGTGATGAAGATCTAGCTTTGTTCGAGCCTTGTATCAATTAGTAATGTCAAGGGATTTCGAGCCTTGAGTTTATGGTGTTAAGTTGAATGAGGCTACATGCACAAAGTCAGGATACAACCTCATAAACCAGCAAGTTGCGATTAATTATTTCCACGTTCTTCTCTCACTGACAAACTAGGTTGGTGGAAAAAGCAAAGTCTAGTCAAGAACTGCTTTACTTCGGAGTTTCGAGCATAAATAGGTTTTGGCATTATCATAGAAAGTCACCAAATTAAGATCTAGCCAGTTGGTGGCGTATGTCAAAGGATTTCCCCGCCTATAATATTAAGATGGTACGAAAAGATTGTTGAGTTTTGACTCAAAACCTCTTATAAGAAAGCACAAGTTTATCATTATTTAAGATCACAAACAACAACATAAACAAGCAATATGAAGTTAATTGCTTTTGGAAAGATATTTGGTACGAAGAGATCTAAATAACTTGTCCATAGACAATCTTTCATGCAAGTGGTGTACGATATAAAACTCGAACTTTTGATATATGATCAAATGTTTCTAGTATTTTAGCTATGGAGCAATAATAATCTTAGTGGGGAACTAATTAAACAAAGAGATTAGAAAACAAAAAGAAAAGGTCTTTCTATCTATAATGCATAGCAGACTACAGCGGCGATTTCAGTACTTACTATGACACATGGGCGGCGAGATCAGCATGCTTTAGTGGAAAACCCGAAGATATATCTCTATCGTTCGTCCTTTCTTTGTTCAGGGTGTGAGTGATAGACATCTCTTTCCTTGAGAACACGCATGCATGTGGTTTTCTTTTAGTCCACTCCCAAAAGCAAGTGCCCTTAAGCCGGTGGAAAATGCATGGGGTTGGGCGCACTGCTCTCCGTTCAAAAGCTTAAGTTGTTTGAAAATAACTCGGAATGTATTTTTGCATTGTGATGATCCTCCTCGCATGAGAGCAACTCGGCAAAAAAAAAGTCTCGAGGGTGAAAACGGCAATGCGAGTGTGGACCGTGGGCGAAAGAATCGTCAGATCCCATTTTTCCATAATTCTAAGGATATGAATTCAGGATTTTTTAGTTCAGATACTAGTTTGGAGTTGAGTGCATGGTCATATTTATTCTAAAAAACTTAAGCTATTCGAGAATAAAGGGTATTTTATATTTTATCCCTTTTTAAAAAAATCGTGCATGTTCCGTAAAGAGTGCTTAATAGTTTGTGACTATCAGAAATCACCCTACGTGTTGGCAATGCTAATTACTCCTTAGACCCGTCCTATGGATGATATCACTACGGTATACAAAAGCAATAGCGTTGAAAGAATAGGTAAAATAATTGTCTAGGACCCATTGTGCATCTTATTGTTTATGAATCTCTAATCAGCTTGATCTAATAGAAAATAAATCTATAATTGCTCCATGATGTTATCATACTATAAGGTACGTACACCCCTTTTTTTCCCATGAAGGTACTTACCCCTTTAGGAATAATGGCGAAGACGAAGAACATAAACTCAAAAAGCCTTCGTCGGCTTATGATACATCGTAGTCACAGAGAGGCTTAGTTAAGTGCTTAGATTCCCAGCTAAATACATGCACATGCACACTCTCGCCCTCCACACGCCAAGCTGGCCACGGGAGTATGTTGATCTCATCTCTCTTTCCATAAAATTTCCCACTTTCTTCCCAGATGCTGCCCTACGAATTAAGTCTTGCCACGACAAGAAAAGGACTGATGTTGGCCTTAGCGTCCCATCTGTTAGCAATAGAATTTGGCAAAGTGGCATTGGAAGTTTGGCTAATGGACAAAGTGGCAAACTAGGGGTGCAAGCGAGTCAAACTGCTCGAACTTGACTAGGTAAGTACTATTCAAGTTCGATAAGACTAAATTTCAAATTCAAATTGAGTTCTTTTCGACTATTTGAGTGGGTATCACTCATTGAACTGATTGGGGGGTAAAGCTCAAAGTGTATTTGAGTTGAGCAAGTTGCTAGCGAGCCTAATTGAATGTTTTACTTATTTGTGAGTGCAATTAGCATATACTTGTACTATTCTCCATACTTCTAGACTCGAGTTTGAGCTTAAGTCGAGTTCTTGAGCTTGAGCTATGTACCGAGATTTAATTTCGGTAATCGACCTTACGAAAGTCCTCTTGAGTTACACAATCGGAGGAATCATTAGGCAATAAGAGGTGTAGCAAAAAGATATGATGTTGGCAAGCTTGAGCAACATCATTTAATGATAACCTCAACCCTTTCTTCTCCTCCCGGGTAAATTACGATCGTTGCATACTTCTCAAATGCGTCATATAGAACCAACTTCCTATGACAAGTCTACTACATATAATCTCGATCTTCTCGCAGTTAGAGCAAACTTAATTTAATGAGCCGGCCAATTGAAAATTCAAAAAATGGACCAACGCGAATAAAATTAGTTGGAGAGAGACAAATGCTCCACTTGGGAGACATATACGAGTCGAGACATCATCATTATATTATTTGTACCATCGCTTAACTACCTAAATAATGTTAATAAATGAAAACTTAGATCTGAAAAATTTTGATATGCGTTGACCCATAACCGAGAAACGCGCCTCATGCCAGGAAGGTTATATCGCGGTCAGACTCCAGATATGGGAACACAAGAGTTCAAACTGGTCTTGTCCTAACTAACCCATAAAATATGTGAGCAAACTATAGTTTATTGCGATTATAATCGAATTCACCACGAGAGGAAAAGACCTGGCTATGCAAAATCAGTATTGTATAAGTATCGTGTAAGGGAAATGAGAAGCATATCGTGTGTCATGCCATGCATTCTTGTTTCTCGAGCAATCATTTTTCAAAGAGTTTGAAGGATATCATTTCGAGGAAAATGGGCAAAAGAAGACTACCCTTTAAGTTAAGTACAAAGTTCAGAATAGTTTTTTTCATAATTATAATGATATCCATGGTGACTAACCGAGAAAATGTCAAATGGTCATCCTAGAAACTCTACAAATAGGCCCCTCATGCCATAGTTTCGAAGCACACACAAGAAAAACAATACCGATCATTTGCTTTTCTATCCATATATCAAACCCTCCCGAATCATTCGAATCACATACTAGCCTTTGTACCAATATGTCTAGTGATCACGAGCAAACCCTTGTCCGAACGTCGAGAATCGGCATCATCGGTGCTGGAATCAGCGGCATCGCAGCTGCTAAGGAGCTCTTGAGCTATAACCCAACCGTTTTCGAGGCCACCGGCTCAATCGGTGGCGTCTGGAAGCACTGCTCTTTTGCTTCCACGAAGCTCCAGACACCTAGGTGCGACTTCGAGTTCTCAGACTACCCATGGCCCGAGAGAGACAACGCGAGCTTCCCCTCCCACGTCGAGATACTGGACTACCTGCATGGGTATGCCACGCACTTCGACGTGCTAAAGTACGTGAAGTACAACTCTAGGGTTGTGGAGATTCGTTACGTTGGTGAGCATGCAACGTCAACTTTGCCCCAGCATGATCACGGAATGCTGAGCTCTAGCGAGTATGGTTCGCTGTTGAAAGGCCAACCCGTTTGGGAAGTTGCCGTAGAGACTGGCCCTTCAGAAACTGTTCAGGTTCTTTAATCAAATTTTTTCTCGAGAGCGTTCTACTTTCATAACACAGTTCACGCGATCTTAGGTCTCGTCTTCTTATTTTAGGACAGTATGTCCCTTGATATAAACTCTCATTTCAGTTTGAGTGGCGCTTCTAACAATCGGACATGCTTGGCGTGTGTTTATTGCAGTGGTATGACTTCGAGTTCATTGTGATGTGCATCGGGAAGTATGGCGATGTGCCGAGAATGCTGGATTTCCCCCGGAACAAAGGCCGAGAAGTGTTCCAAGGCGAGGTCTTGCACACCCTGGATTATGCGAGGCTTGATGAAGATGGCACAAAGAACCTACTCAGAGGGAAGAAGGTGGCTGTCGTTGGCTACAAAAAATCCGCCATTGATGTTGCCATGGAGTGTGCGGAGGCCAACCAAGGTATATTCCTTGAATTGCATCCCAACTTACTAATCATCTAGTCCAATTTAGAAGATTTCGGTTTTCAATTATTGAGTTTTTGTGAATATGATTATATATATCCAAAGAGTTTTTCCGAATTCGTCACCTTTTTAAAAATTGAAGATTTCAAAATAAAATATTCTTGAATTCTTGATATGATTTTTCATATTGATATGAGCAGAGTTTCTCTTATAAGGACATATTTACAGTACATTCACGTACCGCACTGCGTTAGAATTCGAAGTTAAGATGATTGCAGGAAGGCCGAGAAACAATAACTAAGGACTATAATATCAAAATGACGAGCGATTAATTAATCAATAATTATTCTCGACGCTGACTTTGTGGAAGGCCGTCAATTGGTTTATTAAGCGGACGGCTGACATCTACTGAACAGGAAAATTGACTCATTGACCACACGTTTCCTCTGTTCTGTCCCTTTCTCTCTCTTTTTCCTTTCCTACTCTTCTTTTTTTCTTTTTCTTTTTTTGGGAGTTGGGCCATACTTTTCCTCGTGCCGGATAAAAACTTACCTTAATTTGTTGCAAGTCTATTGTTGTACGAGCGCAACACCTTGATGTGGACTGGTCGACAAAAGCGCAAAGTCTAATGTTGTCCAAAAAGCTAAACTCGTTAAATCATATCGTGGAACTTTTTCGGTCCTAATTCTTGATCAGTTTTATTATTCCTGAAGAATTAACCTTGGGCTTCCCTTTCAATTCTATGTAAAAAAAAAAATATCAGGGCCTGAGGGAAAACCATGCACGATGGTGATAAGGACACTGCACTGGACAGTCCCTTCGTACTGGATATGGGGACTCCCATTCTTCCTGTTCTATTCAACAAGGTCCTCACAGTTCCTCCATGAAAAGCCCGAACAAAGCTTGCTCTGGACCCTCTTGTGCCCTCTTCTCTCGCCTATGGTAAGCCCAGTTTCTGCTCACAAGCAATGTCACCAACAAAAATCCCAGTTCCAAAGAATGATATGGCTTGACTAAACACGTCCCTCTCTCTTCCTTTGGTTTGACAGAGGAGGGCCATCTCGAAGTTCATCGAGTCGTACTTGGTGTGGAAGCTGCCGCTGGTGAAGTACGGGCTGAAACCAGACCACCCATTTGAGGAGGACTATGCATCTTGCCAGATGGCCATATTGCCCGAGAACTTCTTCTCGGAGGCTGACAAGGGCAAGATTCAGTTCAAGAGGGCTTCATCGAGATGGGGTTTTTGGAGTGGAGGGATTGAGTTCGAGGACAGGTCCAAGCTGGAGGCGGATGTGGTTATCCTGGCCACTGGTTACGATGGCAAGCAAAAGCTCCAGTCTCTGTTGCCTGAGCCTTTCAGGAGCTTGGTTGTGGACTCTTCTGGAGTCATGCCCCTCTACAGGTAATTCGCACCGACGCTAGTATTAATCATTCGGGATGCGCCCGTTAAATCACGTTGGTTCCACTCAAACAAGGTATTCAACAACCGTGATCAATCCGGAGGACGTGCTCGATTGTAAGTGCACGAAATGTATTGCATACCTCATGATCAAGACTATAAATTCAGTAAACTCACCAAAAAAGGTCACACGAGAAATTTTACCAGACATGATAAAGGTGGGTACAGATTTAGACCCGAGCCTAAAATTCCTTGCTCAGGTCTGCCCATGATCTCAAAAGTCATCGAGGTTTCTTAAAATTGTGCTTGGGGCCCGATAAGCTTTGATGGTCACAATGGTCTGCCACCAGACCATGATGATCTGGTCCAGTTACTATTTGCTACCGGGCCCATTATGGTTCAAACTTCCCATCTTGGACAAGATCTAACTCTGATATTTTTGGCTGCAACAGAGGCACAATCCACCCCATGATCCCAAACATGGCCTTCGTGGGATACATCGAGAGCGTGTCAAATCTCCACACAGCAGAGCTGAGGTGCAAGTGGCTGGCTCAGCTGGTCAATGACAGGTTCAAGCTGCCCACAGTTCAGGCCATGATCAGGCAGGTGAGCCAGGAGATGGAGGTGATGAAGAGGGCCACCAGGTTCTACAAGAGGCACTGCATCTCCACCTTCAGTATCAACCACAGCGACGAGCTTTGCCGAGAGATGGGCTGGAGCCCATGGAGGAAGAGCAACTGGCTATCCGAAGCCTTCGGCCCCTACAGCAGCCAGGACTATGCAGACCAGACGGTGAACAAGAAGAATAACTAAGCGAGAGAAGCAATGGAGGGTTTGTTTTACTAGTGGCGATTAGGACAGATGAATAAGGGCAGATGAAATGGGATTTGGTTTGCTATATGACTTTTGTTTTGACCATTAGAGGTCTCGTGCATTATTCTACTATCTGTGATATTTTTCCTATTATATATGGAATATTTCATATGGGAATGATATTTAGTCAACAAATTATACCTATGGATATGTTTTCTGTGAAAAATATATTCAATTTTCATTCTCCAGTTTGACCCACTTGCTTGAAACTTCGTCGAAATTGAGTGAAATGACGAGTAAAACCACAAATGAATGATATAAAGAAGATTTGGAAACAAAAAATTGCTTGGTATATCTGAAAAGGCAATAGAATCCCAACGGAGTAACATGCTGAATTTGCTGGGATGGAATTGAAGTTGTCTATCACATGTTTCCCGGGATAATTACCAAAAAAAAAAAGTTCTAATTTTATAGTACGATGACCAATTCAGTATTAAATAATTTAATTTTATCAATTTAGTCATAAATCTGTTGACAATTTATCAATATAGTCCTTCTGACCAATTTTGGCTCGCTAATGTATATGAATTTTTTTCAAATTTTTAAATTTTTTGAATTTTTTCATTCTTTCATTTGGATTTTGAGCCGATGAGATTGCCAGGCTTCGATGACCCTTGCCGGCCAATAGGTGAGGGGCTGGATCTTGTGATCGGCAAGAGCGCAGAGGCCCTTGCTCGTGGCCAACAAGGGCGTTGCTGGCCGCCGCTAGGGCTCCACCAGCAAAAAAATCCACAGAGGGAAAGAGAAAAAGGAAAAAAAAATCCACAAAGGGAAAGAGAAAAAGGAATGAAAGGAAAAAAAGGAGAAAAAAAAGAAAATTTTGGAAATTTTCAAAAATTTTCAAAAATTATCCACGTTAGCATCGATCTTGCCACGTAAGACGTCTAATATTAATGTCAACGATTTGTGTCCAAAACTGGGTTAATAGATTATATTTGCAAATCGTCAAAATATTTAAAATTAAATTAATAAAATTGAAATGTTTAAAACTGAATTGATCGTCGTATAATAGAATTATGACTTTTCTTATAATTTTATACATTTTTCCCTGATAACAAGGTTGACTTGAAGGAATGATAAAACTTAAAAGGAAAAAAAAATCGGAGGACTCTTGGGCTTATTACAATCAATGAGGGGTTCATGATGTTCCTGCATGGCTTCCATTTGGCCGCAATTCTGCAAAAAAACTTATGATGGATAGAAGAGAGCAACAACCACCTGTAACCCAGCAACCTCTCCTTAATTCAATGGAGTAAAGCGAGGGGACAAAAGGCAGAAAAATAAAAAATAAAAAATTGATTTGTTGAATGAGCATAGTCATCATCCTTTCTTTTCCGTTTTTTTTTTTGTTATCTGGGGCTTCAGATCTGATTTGTTGTCTGCAGTTGAACCAAATCTCCATTGCTGTATACCTAGCTAATGTGAACATAGGCAACTTGGAAATTATTGGTACTTAAAGCCAAATTGAATGCTGGAATTTTTTATCGTTTTAATTGGTGAAATATTATTATCACAAAAATGTCAATGTTTACATATTTTTAGATGATTTGAGGTTTTTAATGTCAGATTGAAATCAAATTTCAGATGTTAAAATAAAAGCAGGAGCAGGATGCCCTTCCAAAACACCAGAAGACTGACAATGTTTGGGTTGTACCTTGATCTCATTGGATAAAAGCAATGTACAAAAGTGTGTTGTAGCCTGATTATCATGTAAAATATATGGTGTGAGTGCAATCTTGCAAAATATATGTCAACTGGTCAAGCACAGTTCATCATGCTGTGAATTACAGAGTTAGGCAGTACCCAACATCCTCAAAAGCTGTGGCACACGACATAAATCCATCTAGGCAACATCTATCAGTATTTCTCGGTCCTTATCTCACTCCTATTTTATTCATTTCCTTATGCTTTTTTTCCCTTCTTTTTCATTATGAGGTGAGTGAAATATGCCTAGCAACAGTTCAATGCCAAAGAGGAAGGCAAAGTTTTAATATGAAATCCAGCCGTGGAACAAAAGAATCTCATCATGTACGGAATGATGATGTGGAATCACTTATCTGGTCGATTAAAAAAAGTATATCTATTATATGTAATTTATGTATACATATTAAAACTACAAAAATTTCCCAATAATTGGACCTAGACTGAGGAAAGCACATTCACTTCCTTCCCTAGAAGTTATTCTTTCCTCTTGTGGCTTTGCCAACTTCAGCTTTCTTCTGCAAGCCTTATTAATGTGGGGGAGGAGGAGGGAGAAGAGTTTTAAGAAACAGACTACAAAGTACAAAAAGAAGTAACTTGATCCTCAGAAAAATATGCATCTGCAAGATGCAAAGATTTGATTAACCAAAAAAAATCAATCTTTGTCACGATAGCCACTCCCCATCAATTCCTTCGATTTCTCCTATGTCCATGCTGTTCCATCAACACAAAAAAGGAAGGACAGAAATGAGTTAGCACAGGATCAAAGCAAAAATCAGATTGAAATGAAATTAAACAATCAGAATATGATAATTTGGTGTCATTTCTTTGTTTCTTTTTTTTCGCTCCACTAAGCTAATTGAGTCGCATACCGCACCCATCACTGTTTATACGGGCCAGTCTGGATCTTCAAGACAAGGACAGTAAACTCCTACACAGAATACTCGTTGTTCAAATTTTAAGAGAACTTTGGAACTGGGCCTTACACGAATACAATCTACTTCATTGTCGACTAACCATGCCATACAAAATGCTTAATGTTATAAGAAGTGATAGTCTACTTTCTTAGTTAAATTGCATCAATTTGATTAGGGTTTCCTGAGAAAATTATCAGTTTTCGCACTTAAAGCTCGACACTGATGGTGAATAAACGAAGCTGATCCCAACCATCAGGCAAAAGGACTACCAGAGAAAAGTATATGTATGTCCTCAATTTCAGACTTCTTTTAAAGATTTTTAAAAAATTGTGGTCTCTTACCAAGGTAAGGCAGGATCTTGGTAATAGTCCTCTGAGAAGCAATCATTGAGATGTTGCTGCAAGCAATTCTCATTTGAACTCAACCAGGAAGGGAACTCCATGACCTCATCAAAGGGTTGGTACCCATCATCCTCAGCCTTCACTTCAGGTCCAATGTCCAAATCCTTCAAGCACTTGAACCACCAGGCTGATGTGACCAGGTTCATGGCATCATTCCACTCCATCTGATGCTGCTCCCCAATTGACCTGATCTCTGCTATCTCCTCATCGGCCACCACCTGGTGCAACCCTCCACCACCACTAGGTGACCCTGACTCAGTGGCCTCAGCCACAGCCACCATGGGAGGGCCCTCAGAAGAAGAAGCCCCCACTGAAGGAGCAGCCTCCTCTGCAGCAACAGACAAGGTAGGAGAGGAAGATGATGATGGAGACGAGGCTGAGTAGATGGATGGTGGTTTGTTACCATTGTGGTAAAGATTGGCCTCTACGAGGTTGTCAAAATCATGGAAATTCAGATTGAGCCCTAAGGGCTGGTTTGGAAGTATGAAGTTCAGGCTCTCAGCAGCAGGTAGAGGGGAAATTGGAGAAATTGGCGAGGAGGAAAAAGGGTTTGGAGGAGGTGGTGGAGGATATGAGAAAGAGGGGTAGGCAAGATTTCCAACATAATTTGAGGAAAAGGCATGGCATGATGAATGGCTAATCTTTTGGTCCATTCTGGGCACTATTTTTCCTTCTTCAGGACATGGCTGAGGTTGTGGATGAATTGGCAGCGGCGGCAGTGATAGCTGCTGCTGATGTTGATCTTTTTCTTGTTGTATCTGTTTCTCTTTGGCTTGTTTCATAGCTGCTCTGTGGAATTTCAGTGCAGTGACAATCTCTCTCCTAGCCTCAGCCATATTCAGAAGCCTTTCTTGGTAAGGCCTACTGGTATGGAGTCTCCTCCTGACCTGCTTTTTGTGGGGTGGTGGAGGTTGCTGAGATTGCTGTTGGGTTTCACCGAAAGCCTCTTGAAATTTGGATAAACTTCGGGCAGAGAAACCATCGTTATCAACGGATTCTGGATCCTGTTGTGAGCTCATGGGATCTTTGGTTCTTGATGAGGTCAATTGTTTCACCAAGCTACGGATGTAAGCACCAGAAAGATGAGCCTCGTCCTTGAGCTTACAGGGCTTACTGCCTATTTCCATTGCCTCTCTGGTCTCTTGTTTTGAGGATCTGCCCATAATATGCCTTTTTGTGTGTTTTGATTCCTCAGAGTAGGAGGAAAGGTAATACAGAGAAACGGTGGTTAAGGAGAATCATGGGTTTCTTTTTTCTTACACTCTGAAAGACAAAGTACGGTATGCAGAGAGAGAGAGAGAGAGAGAGAGAGAGAGGAGGCAGAAGCTGATCCTGAGATGTCCTAAGGAGGGTCTCATGTATGTGTGATATAAATAGCTTGGGCCAGTCTAGAGTTTTTAAACTTTCTTGGATTTTTCCCTATTTTAGCAAACACGTTGGTTACCATTTTATTAGCAGGAATAATGAACGGGCAGTTAGGAAGGGTATTCTTGTTCCTGAAGTACCCTACTCTTTCACCAACATCTTGTGAAACACTAGCTTCTTTACCTCGGCAAAGGTTTATCCCAAAAGAGAAAACACAACTCAGGGAAAGGGTAAACACAACCTAACCAACTCGATGCTTTTAAATAAAGAAAAGAAAATGACTGATAGCTCATTTGGCAGTCCCGTAGCTTTTAGTGCTGAATTATGCCGTGTTGAGTTGTGGCAAAATTGTGCCTATTAGGTGTTCGCAAGCATCTACTTTTAAGTGCAAGTCCATATCCTAAGCTGTTGAAAGGACAGTATCTGAAATAATAAAGCTATTTTTGCCAACATAAAGCTAAGGTGATAAACCCTCAAATCCAAGTTTTTGCAAAATCACCTTGGCTACTGAGACGCCAGGACTTGTGAAGTGTCGCCAAACACCTTATTGCGCTGCCTAATAAATTCAAAAGCAGCAAATGAGCTACACATATTTGTCAACAAATTGGTCCTAATACCGAACTCCATTCACCAAGATATGCAGAAGCTTCGTCAAGAATGCATGTTTTTCTACCATACTGACAGTGAAAAAGAGAAATATGCATTCAACTTAAATGTATGAAAGATAATTAATGCATGGAAACAGAACGCAATGGATGTTGGTCCAAGATCATATGACTGAAGCATCAAACCACGCACACAAGAACTGGTAATCCTAGAAAGGTAGTCCTCTTTATGCAAAGGTGACGACCCTTTGATTCCTAGGTTGTCGGTACACCTTAAAGTTGGATTCTGGGGTTGATGGGAAAGTAGGTTCTTTTTAGTACCATGGGTGAATCTTGGTTTGCAATTTTCAATTCCCGCAGTGATTTTTTTTCTCGCTCTAAAAAGAGTATTTTGGGGCGTGAAACAAGGGTGGGCACCCTGAGATTTTGGCTTGAAAATAACAAGGGACCGGGCTCCAAAAGGACTTCAGCAAAAGCCTAGAGAGACTGACAGAAGAATCACCATTACTGCTGTAACCTTCTCTATTTTTTTCTTTTCATATAAATGAGTTGGGGAAAAAATTTCATCTTTTTTTCTTTTTTTTCTGTCTAAAGGAATACTCTAAGATGATTAAAGTCTGTTCAAGAAACAACGAATTTGGACCTTTTCAAAAGACAGTATGTTAAAAGACAGAAATGCTCCATACCAGTCTCTCTCTTCCCTTTGATTACTATTTTCCTTTTCCTTTTGCATCTTTCTCTACATATTTTGTTTTTTAATGGATGTTCCAATTCTCGACTCTAATTGGAGGAAGCAGAGGCAAGGCTTCTGTCTTTTAGCAGAGGTTCCAGACAGCAACAGTAATGAAAATTAAAGGCTAAAGAGAGGAAAATTACTGCTGCAATAGGTTGATGGCCATGAAACATGCACCCTATAAATGGGATAGACAGAGTAAAATAAAAAATAAAAAACAAGAAAATGGTTCACCAAACTTGTTACACGAGTGAATTAGTAGTGTTCAAAGGGAGCAACTATATCATTAGATCAGCAAAAACAAAAAATATTAATGTCCAGAACAAGACTAAACTCTACTTTGATTTGTCAACTGGTCCATTCCATCCGATTCAAGCAAGTCAAATTTTTCATGGAGAGAGAGAGAGATTGTTAGGTTGGAAAGCAGTCTGCCCCAAGAGGGTAAACTAAGGTTTTAGACTATTACATCAACAAAGGCAAGGCAATGTATCGGAGTATCAATCAAATCATTGTCAGGCAAATGAAATTTTCCCGACAGTGTTACTGAAAAGAGCCAGTTTTCTTACTGGTTGTGACATTTGCCGACTCTGAAGCCCCTGCTCCATGAAGCGTTAAGCAGCTATCCTCAATGTCCAATAGGAAGCCAAGACACTTGCGCTTCCCTTCATCACCAGAAAATTAGAAATACTAGCAGACTCTGCACTTAAGAAATTGAACCAACAGCTTAATCGTAGCTATAATGTAGTCTGGAGGTGGAACTGTATAAGAAGTCTAATCCTTCTTGAACAGGAAATTTAAGTGTTCTGTGCTATAATAAACCTTGTAAAATTAAGAATTGCCTAATGGACCAATTTGGCTCAATACTTTACATGATCAACCTCAAGCTCCTCATCTGCCTCCCGGACAAGCCAATTTTTGTTAAGAGCAAATAATGTCAACACGAACAATGGTAATCCAGCTCAGATCAAGAGACACAACCATACTACAAGTGACTGGACTGGTATCTTTGAAGCGAGTGTCTATATATTGTAGCTACAAATAGTTGAAACCATCTTTCCTATAGTAGATAAGCAAGTAATCCCCAATAGTAGTAACCGGCCTGCCAAATCATCATGCTTCCAGGCGCAATAACATTCTTCAAGATAAAACTGGTGTAGCTGTGAATTTGTAATCCTCGTATGCCAGCAGAAATCTTTGATGACTTTCAGATTTTTCTATAAGATAAAGGTTCAAAAGCGGACCGAGCTAAGAATATCCTAAAAGAAACATTGAGCATCACACTCGATCTCCCTTCTTTCTCCGACAAGAAGTATCCAAGAAGATGCACCAATCAAAATTTGTCCATCTTTCACGACCACAAGATTCAAACTCTAAATACTCTGAAACAAGTTTTATATAGCAGATCAAAACCTTAATTTAACAAACAGCATCATCACAGGGTAGTAAAATTTGAGCCTCCTACTTTCTGCCTCTAGCCATAAATCCTCTGAGTATCATAGAGGGCGAGTATTTATTTCTGTCAATGTCTCAGCTTCGACACTTGCACTCCTTCCCTGCACGACACAAAGCTTTTGGCTCTCTCTCCAGCATCTCGCCATCTGTTAACGATAGCGAGCGAGTCCCGAACTTATTTCCCTTTGCCCAACTAATGCAATTTAGCCAATGTGGTCCTTGCATTGACAGCTTGATTCTTGCTGAGACAGACCCTTCTGATCCAATTTCAATGTCCTGGCTTCCACTACTACAGTCTAACCTTTCCCATTATCACCAAGAACAAATTTTTTTACTTGGGGCTACTTTTTTCCACTTACCCTTTTGTTTGAATAACATAACCAATTGATAATTAGGCACCAAAAGGATTTCCAGTATCAAGAAATGACAATCACTCAATCAAGAACTAATTCTGTGCCTGTTTTTTTCCCTTGTGACGGTTAATTTGAAGCCTTCAGCAGGAACAAAAAATACATAAAATTCCAAAAGATCGTGATATGTGAAAATACAAGAAACCAATCATGAGGCCCCCCAAAAATGAAATTATTATGCACGGGGGAAGAAACCGAGGAGTGTAATGGAAACACAACGACATCTGAACAGAAACAAGTAGCGTGAATTGCCGGATGAGAAATGCAAGAGGACAAATAAATAATTATGTGAGGAAATCATACCAAAACTAATATTTTTATAAAGGAGAAAAAAAAAAGTGCAGTAAAGAGAAGGAAGAGGGGGACTCAGCTGCTGGGTTTTCTGCTTGTGGACAAAGGATGGAGGATGGCTTCTCTCTTTAGAGAGAGAGAGACAGAGAGAGACAGCGAGAGACAGAGACAGAGAGAGAAGCTTCCACCAATCGGGTTCACGCGCAGGTGGCTCTCCCTGATTAACAAAGAAGATGACTTTGACGAATCACTCTTGCCCGCCCACTCCCCAACAAACAGTCAAATCTCTCTCTCGCTCTCTCTCTCTCTCTCTCTCTCTCTCTCTCTCTCTCTCCAGTCTGAAAAAGAAGTGATTTTTCGTATACCCTTTTATCCATTTTGCAGCAGGGAAATCGTGAGAGAGGAAAAAATAGTGGAACTCGCACGATCTTGGGGGAGGAAAAACCATCATTGATTACTCAACTTGCTGATGAATGATGATGACACAGGCTGAGACAGAGAGAGAGAGAGAGCTCTGCGTTCTTGCTTCCCCTCTGTTCCCCCGAACGTGATGACAGGAGTGGAAGCGATTTAGAAGCTAGAGCTTGTTTTGTTTAAGGCACGATTAACATCGTTACGATATTGCAATGCAGAAATTGGCAGACGTATTTTGCAAATCATAACGCACTGTACTTTCAAGAATCTCATAACTCTTGTAATATCACTACCAAATTTACTTAACGTTCCTAAAACACGTGTAATTATCTCGTGTAGGTCATGGCATACGTCGAAGTAACTGCGATTTAGAATACTTTGCTCGATTAATAGACTCGGTAGAAGTTGTTTGAAATGAATTACATTTAATGTGCTAAAGATAAGTTTAGTTTTCTCTACTTTCTGCTTTTCCATTTTCTGCTTCTACTCCCCCCCCCCCCCCCCCAAAAAAAAAAAAGAAACAAGTGGAAAATAGTTGTTTATCACACAAACGGTTTGAACAAAGATACTAAATTGATATACACAATAAGAACACGATAAGAACACAGTATTCTTAAACTATGAACTCAAGCCCGCAAATTCAATATGAAAATATATTATTAGGCAAGTATATAGTTCCGTTTGTTTGAAGGAAAACTATTTTCAGGATATGATTTTCCGACTTTTCGGTATTTGGATAACGGAAAACTAATCGATCAGGAGAAAAATGTTTTCCACGTACTGAAAACAATAAATTCAGATCGGAAAAAACGACTTACCTTTTTGCTGAAAAGGAAATCATTTTTCTTTAACCACAAAACAAATGAAAATTATCTATTTTACTTAAAAAGTATTTTCATGAAAAAAAATTTCCCTTATCGTGAAGTTATCAGTGAAACAAACACGCCCAGAATGAAGAAATTCACAAGCAGAGGATTTTTCATTAGCATTTTGCAATTATATTTTAGTCAATTTGAAAACCCAAAATGGAATTGTTGCTTTAAAATAGCCGTAACTGTTTCAATCTAATTTCAAACGGTTCCGATTGAGCCGCGATTGGAATATTTTCCGCGCATCACACCTTTTTGGAACGAATATGATCTTCAAGATCACACCTTTCGGAATAAAGATTATCGAGATTTGTTTTCATACTTTTTACTACGGTAAAATTGCCCTCCTGTCACAAGAAATGATAGAACCGACGGTCCACAATTGACCCGCCTAATCTTCTTTTTCATTCTTTCCTTATCCAACGGAATACAATGTATACACAAATATTACCCCAAGTAAAATTGCAAAATTTAAAATCATTATCAGCAAGTGCCTTCTTTTTTCGGGTAAAATTCTTTTTACCTAGGGTTCATAAAGTATACAGCGCATAATAATAAGGTGAGGGCCAAAAAGCACTGTACGAAATGACGGACCTGATGTGACTGGTCAGAGTCCCGAACGGCCATATTTCACCACCGGGAGGTGCCGATGACAGTGATGACACGTGGGAGCAGATTGAAGGCTCCAATCAGAAGGAGCTCTCCACGTGGGAGTCAAAGCTCAAAGACGAAAAAACATTTTACCTTCGTTCGGTCCCTCCCAGTCCCAGGCAGGCCGCAAATAATTACTGCAGCCTTAAATTCGAGAATGAATCATTAAATTACGTTTTTTTTTCCTCCTCTTGCTGAACAATAATCTTCTGACAGTGCTACGTAATGGCCCATGAAAGTTTTTTTTATTTTGTTCTTTATTATCTGCAATTCATTAGGAAATCATACAAATATTATCATGGGAGAAAATATTTTGGCACGAGATCTAATCGTGCTCCAATCTGTCGAGTAAATTTTGTTTATTCTTTCATCCGCGATTATTCTTTTTGCCGTCAATTGGACCAATTTAACCATTTTGCATTTACCCAGCTTTTATATCTATAAATATATATTAATTTTATTTTTCCTTTCCGAACTACCGTTTCATAAAAAAATTAAAAGTACCCACTACTCTATTTTCATCAACTAACTATTTGAGTCATAGACATTTAACAACTGTCCATTTACAGGTCCATTGAATTCATTAATCACTCAGTTACTTCCAAAAAAATGGTCAATTTATCTTCATACGCGAGCCACCCGCAACCATGCGCGTGCCTATTCCAACACTAGTCGATAACGAGGGAAAATCGGTAATTCCTCACATGCCTGGGGCAAGTCGAAACTATTCGAAGAAAGGCGTGCAGGTTACTCCATCTAGCGCGTCGATCGACATCGAGAGCGGCAATAGAGAACCCAAGTCTCGCATCCAATCAATTTCACGAGAAAAAAATCTCATGCCCACATCAACAGTCACATGCAACGTGTCGAAAAGGAGTTACTTAGGACATGCATCCCACCATTTATCCTTTAGTTAAATATGCCGAGCTAAACACGGTCACCCCAAGTAAAAGTTGTGTTTTCATCCTGCATGGAATGGACCATCAAAATATAAATTCATCTTCCTCACCGCCTCAATGTGAATGTATTTATGATTTCTTAATGAAGAGAGACAAAAGACAGCAAGGGAAGGTCAACTGTGTTGCCTCCATAAATTCACGGGGCAAAAGCTAGAAACCACCCAAGAACTCTGAGGCAAAAGGACACATCTCGTTGACGACGAACAACTGGCGAACGGTCTGAATCGAGCATCATCTTCGTCATGTCTCCTTCTTTTATTGGATTTATATATTTTCTATCATTTTTCTAAATGCCGTAAGGCTTATGTAATTTGGAATTCGGGTCCGCTTTGGGAGTTCTTCCATCGCAAGGGACAATTATAGAACGAAATCCTTTCACGCATTCAATTTAGTTAAGGAAAAATTATCCAAAAAGTCATAAATTTATTGTACTTTTGTCAATTCAATCATAAACGTTTTAATTATGTCAATTGAGTTTTAAAACTTTTCTCATTTTGTTAATTGAGTCAATCCGGCCGATTTTAGTCGAAAATCGCTAGCGTGAACATCAGCTATCCTACGTGATATGACTAACGCTGACGTAGACAATTTTTAATAACATTTTTCGATTTTATCTTCTTTTCTTTGTTTTATTTTTGCAACTTTGCCAGTAGACTATCGCCGGCCATAGGCAAGGGCCAGTGACCCTCACTTGGTACAGGCAAGGGTGTTGCGGCCCTCGCTTAGATCTGGTGAAGAGATGACAGAGCAATCATCTAGCTGGCGCACGGAGAGGATGAGGCGGTGGGAGCGGATGGGGATCCTGGAGATCTCAAAGATGCTGCGCTCGATGGAGAGGGCGTCAATGTGCGAGGTGTTGAAATTGAGGATGAAGGTTTTGGCCGTCGATCAGCTTCACGAAGAACTAGAAAGGCTTGGAGGATTCTGTGGAGGTTTCCATGGTTGATTTGATTCCCTATGTGTGCAGATGAACAGAAGAAGGGGGAAAAAATTGGCCGGATGGACTTAATTGGCAAAACGTTAAAAAGTTTAGAACTAGATTGGACAAATTGAAAGATTTATAAATGAATTAGTAAAAGTGCGATAAGTTTTTTAACTTTTGAATAATTTCCTCGATTACGATTGATATTAAGCCTTGTCCAATCCGACCTTAGCGGTACTTCAAATCCAGACCAGCTCGCGTGCGGGACAAACCGGTCGGCCCGTATTGGATAACCTTTGGTGATGCGGTAATTATCCCGTTTCGCACATCAAATTGGACACGGGATGCATCTCTTACATTGCGAAGTATCAATACGGGCAAAAAAAGTCGAAATTTGCGAAAAATAAACTAGTCATCTACTCATTCTAATCTTGTATATTTGGTTCCCTATGTAGGCGTCTAGGGCTAAGATGAGGATGATTGGATACATATAGGGATAAAGAAGTCATCCAAAAGCCACCGAATTTTGCCATGGATATGGATCGAGACTAGAGAGGGTTACAATTGGTAACAGTTTGAAACTTGGGGGTTGAAATCTTTCTGTGCAATTGGACCCTTAATTTGAGCGTTCTGCCCTTTAGTGGGCGGTCAATGTTGATCCGATTTCACAGCAATCTCTCTCTCTCTCTCTCAAAATCTTTTTGGTGGCAATAAATAGGAGAAATTCAATTTCGATCATTAAAATTTTTTTTTTTGCTAAAATTTTGATCATTAATTGAACACGAGGTGGGGTGGGGCGGCCTCAGATGATGCAGTCCCCCCAAATTGAATGGTCACTGTCCGCTATGAGTGTGGGGAGGCGGTGGGACCATTCTTATTTTTTCCGATTTTTTTTAGTATAAGGTTTGGACCGTTTTGATTTTCAATCAGCACCCAACAAAATTCCAACAATCGTTTTGTTGTAGCCCGCTGTGTGCAAGTTATGGCGAAGAGACGTTTTTATTTAGGGCTGCGGCTTTGATTGACAAGTTGCAACCAATGAAAACCAGCAGAGGCCAATCCCTTTGCGCAACATATGAAAGGGGACTTGCCATTGCCATTGCCACCATCCAACCCCACACCTTTTAGGTCCACTACCTAGATGTGCTTTCGTATGCTACTCTTTTGGTGTATGCATGAGTGTGGAAGATGAACTTAAAAGAAAGATTGTCGTATAAGAGATGCGTGCCGTGTGCTCTTTTCCTTCGTGTCGAAACTGACAGGGAGAATTATCAAAAAAGTATTAAATCTACTATGATTGTGTTAATATGGGCAAGTAAATATTTTGAGGATTGAATTGACACAATGACAATAGATTTAGGACTTTGTTTGGCAATTCTTCCAAACTGGAAGGGGGGCGGGCTTTAGGCCTCAAGAAGACGCGGCGTGGGATGAATCGAATTAGATTAGATAAATCTAGTCTGGTGTATTAAAAGAATCTATTATAATGTTTGATCGCGATATATATAACGAGCGTGCAAACGAACACCCATCAGAGCAAACGAGAATGACTTTTGGGGTTAAGCAGTGGAGATTCAATCCTACTAATATTTTTGGGTTCGAGGGTGGTAGCTGCTAATATATGAAGGATTCAAAGCCAAATCTAAATGAGAGAAGTTAAGGGCGCGAATGATAACCATTCTGTTTCTGTCCAGAACTAGTTTTCTGTTCCCGAAAACAGGTTTGGAACAGAAACCTGTTTGGTAATGCAATTCAATTTTTCTATTTCTGGAACAACTCTTTGTTCCAGAACTAATTCTGGACTGAAAATCATAACGAAAAAAAAGTAGGTTTTTTGTTTTTGGACGAGAAATGAAAACCATTTTTAAAAGAATTTGTTTTCTCTCTTCAAAACACATCGCTTCCTAAATTTGGCCCCGATTTAACATGGTCAGATCGATTCGAACCTGTTCGGTCCGATTCATTCCCAGCGGGAAAATAAAAAAAAATAGAAAATTCACAAAAAAAATTTGGAAAATCCGGAAAATTTATAAAAGTCTCAAAAAAAATTCAAAAAATCCATAAAAATTTCCATAAAATAAAAAAAGTTAGATTTTGGGAAAATAGAAAATTTGGTGAATTTTTTCAAAAACAAAACTTCAAAACTTCAAAGGATGGCTTAGAATACCCGTGGCCACCTACTTTAAGTGAAATTTAAATTTTTTGAGGTACTCAAATAGGTATTTTTGGAAACTCCTTAGTTTAGGGATTTAAAAGGGGTTTTAACCCCTAAAAAAACCCTAAAAGGGGTTTAACTCCCAAAAGGGGTTCTAAAAAAATGGATTTCTATCTCGAGAAATAGAAATTTGTGTTGTTATTAAACGAGTTTCTGTTCCAGAAAATAGAAATTTTATGTTGTTATCAAATGGGTTTCTATTCCAGAAATAGAAATTTTTTGTCGTTATCAAACGGGTTTCTTTTCTCAAAAACTCATCCCGGAAACAGAAATAGAAAAATTTATTTCTGTTTCAAGAATTGTTTTTGGAACAAAATGATTGTCATTCGCGCCATAAGGAACCAAAGAACTTCAAATACAACTCAACGAAACCCTAATGACCCAGGAACAAAATTATTTCACATTTCAAACCGATGAACTGAAAATAAAAGGCCCATGAGAATTTCTGCAAAAATGAAAATATTATATACATATATACGTACATGTACATACATATGTATGTGTTTATATATTGTTCGTAGGTGATGCATGAGGGGAATACGTCACGGACGATGGATGCATGAACACTAAACCATGGGCTCTTCCCCGACAACGTATCCCATTCAACATAGAGACAAACCTCCTCGTCGATATCCCCCCATGATTAGCCTATTCAAAATCATTTGGGTCCTCGTCACTCTTCCCATCCTCAACAATGATTGAAAGGACAGATTGTTTTTTGCCTAATGCGTCTGGCACATATGATGATTTCGGATCCTCTGGGTACGAGTTTCTCGCAACTACGCACACAATACGTGTCGAGAAAACTCGAACACGACACAACAAAGCACACTCTCGAGCTCGACTCTTGTGTGTATCGGCAAGAGGTGACGTGTTTATGTAGAAACTCAATCCCTTCGGGTCATTAAACAAGAATTACGAGGATGTCGTGATTCCGGCATGAAATGTCCCGATTGTTGTTAATTCGAGTCTTCTATGTTTTCAAGTCTAGGGTTAATCAGTGGTGAAATTTCTTGCGGTGATGTTTACGAGTTTCGTTACGTGGCTCGAGACTCCAAGGTGCAGTGACGATGGGCTTGGTTCGGCCGCAATGGACGATCAGATACCATCTGAGCAAGAGATGTTCTGTCCTCAAGCCCAGGACGGTATTAGCACCAGCACTTCTATTTTCGAAAAATGACATGAATGGACCATGAATTTTGATGTAACATGCGACATCGTCCCTAAATTTTTAATTTGTTCAATATGATCTCTCTACTTTGATCTAATATGCAATATCGTACTTGAACTTTGTTCAACATAGTCCTTAAACTTTTAAACATTTTCATATAGTAGGACTACATGGAACATTTACAAGAGACAACATTGTACATTGAACTAAAATTCATAAACCACATTGCATATTGAACCAAAATTCAATGACCATTTGTGCTATTACCCCTTCTATTATCTACGCACACATCTCCTCCAATCCGCCGAGCTTCAAGGCTCAGAAGAAAGTTTCAGCTGATAGTAATGGCAATGGGACCAAATAATATAGAAAACAAGAACCAGAACCGCAGTTCTCAGAGTCATACGCATTCGGAAAACTAATCTCCTACATTCACGAGGCACTTACTGTTATGAGTGATTACAGGACCTCGAATGACCCTTCAACACTAGCAACTCTTAATTTTTATTACGTGAAGCACTGACGGTTGAAGACCAGATCTAGATAACTAGTGTACTTTGTATTGAATCCACATTATTAACTGGTATCTGCTTCTCGGGGGGAAAAAGAATCGTTTCTTGGCTTCCAAGTGAATTTCTCAGACAGAACATCAGTCTGACTTGTGACGCAACCACGGCATAATTCGATAATCTTTGGATTGCTTTGCTACATTTCACATTATGCAAGTCACATTTGCTGCACTCTTAATTCTTGAGCCCTGTCCGGCAGAAAAATGATTTGAGAGAGTTGACTTAGTGATTATTAGCTTGCCATCGACTTCCATTACTGGGATGTGTGAGAGAGAGAGAGCTTACCTGGTGATCATTACTTTCTCGGTTGCAAAGTCTTCAATCTAACAATCAATTCCTGCGACTAATATCGCAATATCGTGTACTACATCGAGCATGTTGAAGTGAGAATAGGGACCGACACCCTTAAATTCCTCAGAGAAGGACATTGACAAGAGCTCCATTATATATGTATAGCCAACGTCCTCCAACGATTGGCTTCTGCTTGATGGATGAATGAGGCCAGACCGGATCCATAGATGACTTGAGAGCAAGTTAGCATGCGAGAAATTTTGCAAAAAAATTGAACAAAAGGCAAAACACTGCTTCAACTGGGAGGCCAAATGATCATAATTCCACATAAGTACAGGTAGAATGCCATCCTCTGTTTGTCACAATCCCCTAAATATCGATCTTGCAAGTACCCGATCTCCTTCGCTATCTTTGGCATACAGTAAGCTTCCCAATGTTTTCACAGTGAGGGGAACTCCTCAGCATTTTGCGACGATTTCATTCCCAATCTCCTTGAGATCAGGACATAGTTTCTCCATTGTTTCTTTGATCACCCTTTCTTGAATAAAGACATGGAAGTCTTCATGAGAAAGGCCTTTGAGGTTGTATGCTGGAAAAGAAGTCGATCGCACCTTTTCACCCATGTTGCCATACAGATTGTTGACTTGCTTCATGAAAACGTCACAGTGAATTTCATCAAACAAGTCCTCGCCAGCCATCGCATAGCACATCTTTAAGTTGGCCTAACCAAAGTCTTAGCCAGTGCTTGTCTGCCTGTTTGCTCTCAGCATCTAAGAGCACCGCCTTAATCATGCTCGAGGTATGCTCGAGCTTCCAGAGTTTACTTTTGAGGACAGAGGCCAAGAGAACCACTTCTTGGAGGACAAAAGAGACTGGCTGCACAAGCATTCTCTCGCAATGCTGAGAGACAAACGATGTGGCCATGTTTGATCAGAGTAAAAGAGTAAGGTGTGGGGATGTACTAGAGAGACCGTTTCTCTGAAGAAAGAAGGAATGCTTTCATATAAAGATGATTCAACTGCAAAACTAAATTCAAAAAACAGTGCTAGACATGTAGAATGACAAGACAGACTAATTCAGCTTCCGTATTATCTACTTGTTTAAATACTCATTTGCAGTTTGTTGGTAATTTCATAAACTAGTTTGATAAATGAATTACCGTTTCCCTAATACTACTCTTAGTGTATTTGTTCTAACCCAGTCCCGTTTGGTTGCTGTACAATCGTCAGCCCAGCGACTCATCAATGGTCATCAATCTGACCAAACTGCAGTGTTATTGAGTGAGGAACGTGTAAATAAGTCATTTGTCAAACGTAGCTGTCGTCTTTATCATTGGCAAAACGCTTGCTATAAAATAATTGATTGGAGTTTTTCATGTTGTTGCAGAGTGCCGGATCTTCATTGATTGAAGAAAGAGTGATGCTAGGGATATGCTTCAGCGTAATCATTGTGGAAGAAATCCAGCCTCGAGCAGAAAAACAAGTTGATGTATGAACTTGGAATACAATTATGAAAGTCATAATCTTGGCCTAGCAATCTTTGGCCAATAAGCAAAACAAATGAGAAAGAATACAAAAATCAGTAGCACTCCTAATCCCTCCAGTACAAACACTCACGCAGTCAACTAAACCTTCCTTTTTATCACACACAAGCCTCAATCCTGGGCTCAAAGGAGAAGGCAGACATGAACTCCATCACTTCACCCTTCATATCACATGTTGGCAATTCAATCCATTCATTGCCAACAGAATCATAAAGAATGTACCTAAACAGCTCGCTTGAATTCAAGCATATCAATATCCGGTCACCAGCCCCGAGGCAGTTTATGTCCACCTTCTTGCCATAAAATTCATGGGCCATGGCCGGTGGCATTGCCGCGATTTGCTGCCAAGACCTGTTCCCTTCGTTGTATCGCCACATCCTGAGGCTTGCACTCTCGAAAAATTCCGATAAGACCACGACTATCATCTCACCTCTGCACTCCACTATGTCAACGGAGTACTCGGACCAAATAGGCAGTAGCCTCGGGTACTCGGAGAAGCACTTGCTTGTCAAGTCGCAGGCCACAACTGTCCCCGAGGAGCTTAGGAAATAGACAATCTCATGACCATTCTTGATGGTCATAACTGAGGAATATTGCTTTGATGGGCTTCTGAGCATATAGGTAGCCACCAGATTGCCTGCCTTACTAAGGAAGTAGACAGCATCTTCTTCGATCTCCCCAGAATCTTCCTGATTTTTGCTGAGCGGATTACCGTCATCCCATCTATTGAGTGCTGAATTGAAGGTTTTGAAATAGACCCTTGGGAATTCACCAAACAACAATACAAGCTTGAAAGAATGATAAGGCCCAGGACTTGATTGCATCACTATGGCATGAATTGTTTGGTTCTCAGTATGTGGGAGCTCACGGAAGCACCCTGTCACGGGATTGGACACAATGAAGTTCCCGGAAGCATTTCGGAAGCAGATCAAGCCACCAGATGAGGCCACGGGCATAAAGTTGAGGTCCTTTCGGAGGAACGATGGGTGATTGAGTTGCTTCCACTTGGATTCGGCCGAGTCGAAGATGACCGATTTGTTGAGGCATGAGCCAACCATGAAGAAACATGGCTCACGGGAAGGAATCTCAGAGCAGGCGAGCTTGAAGCTCGTGGAATCAGCAACCGACTTCCACCTCTTGCAGACCGAAGTGAGGCGGAAGAACGCAGAGGTTGGAAGCCGCGAAAGCACCTTTTCGAGGAGGTCTTGATTGAGATCATCCAAGTCCAGGGTTCCATGATCTTCTTGGTATTCAAACTTCCTCTTTCGACTCAATCTTGAAGCACACAGATCATGGCTGTCCATGTCGAGTAGCAACTTGTGGAGGGAAGCCTGCAATTACAAGAAAAGATCAGTGAAGTTATAAGCTACAGGTTATGCTTTAGTCTCTGTACCATATGCTCTTGGATGAATTAAAAAAGGAGCTTCAGATGAGATTCGAGCGGAATCTTTAAGAAGTGAAAACAATATGCACGGTCAAAATAAGCATCTATCCACTAGTATCTACTTGTTAATTAATAGGCTTTCATTAGTTGAAGATAGCACAATGCCTCAAAGGTTCATGATTGGAGAACTTTTCATGGGAAAAATTGACTCTTCAGATTTGCCGAAGCGATCAGATTACTCCAAGCAAAGAGTGACCACTGAAGATAAAACTTCAGTGTGCCGTGGACTAGGAGTGATGAAATTTCAGCTCACACAGAAGAAGAATCAGTTAGAGAAGCTTCATCTTGAAACACTGACTTAGAGCAGGAAGAGGTAAGACAAACATGACCATCACCCACAAGCAGAAAACCAAAAAGGAAGTAAATTTAACAAAAACAAAAATTCAGTACCCAGGCTCAAAGCAGCAAAAAGGAAGAGCCAAGCTCAAGAGCAGATGGAAAAAGTACCTGCTTGTTTGCTGCTGCCAGTTCTTGCTGCTACAATGGAAGTCTTGATCAGAAAGAGAACAGAGAGAGAGAGACAGAGAGAGAGTAGTGAGCACTGAGCAGTGCAATGTGATAGAGAAGCATTGGAGGGGGGCTTTTGGGGGTTTTAAAGAAGAATGGGGGTTGGACTTTGAAGAGAGAGACAACAACCCAACAAAAAAGTGGAGTGGGAGAGCTTGTGGAGGAAGGGTGCCAGGAAGGTTCCTTTTTATGCTCACTTCTCCCTTCTTGTTGGGTGTTGACACCAGTATTGGTGTAGTGAAATAGTGAGTTCTGCGTGCGTGCGCGCGCGCGCGCGCGTGAGAGAGAGAGAGAGAGAGCGAGGGAGAGAGAGAGTCCACCCCCAAACAACAACAAAAAGAGTCCACCCACAAACAACAACACACGGTTGGTTATTGATTCTTGTTTAAAGAACCAAAAGGAAAAGAAAGACGATTCTTGTTCACGGGCATGTCTTCCTTTCGTATAATTTTCTTTATCTCACCAAGTTGGACCTGCGTGCTGCTTTGACTTGTCTTTTCTCCCCCTTGCTACAGCTACTGCTGACTCTAGCTACGGATGGCCTCGGATTCGGGTGTTAGCTCCCGACCCAGAAACCCAAAGCCTCAAGCAAAGCCTGCGCAACAATGTCAATGCGCGCACTTTATCTGAAAAAGAAAAGATGAGCGTAGGGTGTGTGTGTGTGTGTGTGTGAAACAGCGAAGAGGGAAAAAGGGGGAGGAAAAAGAGAAAGGGGAAGGGCTTGGTTTCAATTTCTTTTGCATGTCAAGGGGGGCATTTCTGCTAAAGAAGGAGGTGAACATATGTTATTTAATGAGTAGGGTTCTTGGTTCTGACCTTTGGAAAGCCAAAGGAGGAAAGGATAAAAAAGCAAAGGCGAACCAAACTTATGCTTAACTTTGAGCCTCGTTGAGGAATCTTTCGGCTGCGTCTGCAAGTCAAAATGCCCAGAATCCAGGGCCATCGGCACCTTCTCAGCTTCAGGAGAGAGAGAAGACGAGAAGAAGTTAAAAAATAGTTGTCAAGCAATTCATAGAAGAAGAATAGGATAACGATACAAATAGTTTCTAAATTTTGGCTGAACGTGCAATATGATTTCTAAATTTTGAACTTATTCAATGTTGTTTATAAACTTTGGCTCAATATATAGTGTGGTCCATAAACTTATAATTCGTTAAATGTAGCCCCTAAACTTATGGTACATGTTCAATTTAATCCTTGAACGAAATGAAAGTGTCCAGCGTTATCCTGCCATTAATTAAAGATCATGGATAATATTAAATATTTTTATATAATTTAGAGACTAAGTTGAATACATATCAAAAGTTTATAGATTATGCCACATTGCACATTGAGCTAAAATTCATGAATCATATTTCACATTGAGTGAAAGTTTAAGAACTATTTGTGTCAATTTTCATACAAAAATAATTTGTTATTCTCAGATGAAATTAACAGGCTTCGAGTGCCGTCCTTTAACAAGAATCCAAAAACAAGAACGACAGATAAAAAAAAAAACTGGGACTGGCCCCAACGGAGATGAACAGGGGCGAGAGATAAAGCCGCTGATTGCGATCTCTTTTCTCGCGCGGCCTCATATGCAAAGATGGGAGATGCTTAGTTTAAGTCCCCATGAGTGCAGAGATCTCGATGACAGCTGATCTGAGCCCCTCGATTAATAATAATTTCTTCAAACTCAAGAGGGTTCTTTCGTGCTTGTGCGCTGGTTTCAGACCCTTTGACTTTTAGCTCGCGAGTGGGACGATGCCTGCCCCTTTTTTGGAGTCGATTTGTCCTTTGGTTTTGTCGTCGTCTTCTGTTCTGGCCCCGTGTTTCTGGGTCCTGTGCTCCCCCTCGTACTTTGTTTCTTGGCCACTAGCGCGCCCTCTAATTCACATGTTTTCTCGATATAAGTAGGATTCGGCCGGTGCAGATAGATTGCAATACGGGTGACTGTTCCGCAGTTTTGTTGGGACCGACAGCTGCATTCAGTTGACAGAGAAATGTCCACGACTCGCGACATAAGTATCGACGGCTCGGGTTCGTAGATATATAAGCGGTTATCAACGTATGGCTTAGGGCTGTACAGCCAGATCGGTTCTACTTAGAAACCGGTTGAATCCTAATTTCCAGTGAAGGACCACCCGAGAGTTGAACATATTAATTCGAATTTGGAACTGGTCTCATAAAGTCAGAAAACCATAATTTTTCTCTTGACATATTTTTTTTTTTAGATACTTTTTTTTTGGTAAGGTTTTTTTTTTTTTAGATACTTCATGACTCTCTTTTCCATATATTTTTTTTAGATACTTTATGACTCTTTTTCGCCCTCGCTCGTTCCTAACTTACCTTTGCTCGTTCAACCTCGTCTATCTTTTACTTTGAATGACTTTGTTGCTCATATTATTTTACTATAAAAAAAATTAAACCAAAAAAAGCAACAAAAGAAAAACAGATTCTCAGGTAGATATTGGATCGGACCAGAGAAATAGAGTCAATTTTAAGGCAAATTCCTAGTTTCAAAAATTGGGAACTGTTTCTAACAGGATAGGTTTCACATTTCAAATGTTAAATCTACTCACCTTGGAATCGATCACCCCTAGGATGGCTAGCCTCGAACCAACTTTCTTTGGAGAGTTGACTCATTGAAAGAAAGGATCGCGTTCAATTTAAAAGATGAACTCTCTATCTCGAATATTGGTCACTACTTAACATGGGGTTTGGAAATTTTGAGTTTATGACATCATGAGAGATTCTTAAAGTCCGGACGGCAATACGGGGTGTGTTCAGGTTGGTGGTGGTGGTGGTGGTGTTAGGCTAAAGCATAATTATTTATGCTTGTCCATTTATTTGGTCACTTCTTCTTTCCCCCTCCTTGTCTTAGTGTCTAGCACTTTGGACCAAGCAAGTTTAATTGTGCTCGAGTCTATCCAATTGATCATGCCCATTATCGTTAACTCTGGTATTGGTTATTAGGATTTATATTATGATTATACACAAAGCAATTCGTGAAAGGGGTTAAGGTTTTTATTATTTTAATTTTGGGTTCTAGATTTTGTTATTGGAGTCTAGGATTTCACTTTAATTAATTCATCGAGTGTCTTAAATGCTTTGTTGCTTTCTTGGGGCTTTGACTCCATTGGAACCAAAAAAATAAACGGGTCATTTTTTAATCATGTGGGATCAATGGCTTTACATCTTAAACTAGTTTTCTTGGCAAGAAAATAACAAGCATAAGTCCAAAAATTAATCTAAACGGGCTCTTAATCTGCGTTATAATCTGCATTATGAAAAATGAATCATCGTTAAAAATAAGAACTTCACGTGTCTATTTTTAAAAACTACTTGTCAAAATATCTTAGCACATCACTTGTGTTGTACGTAGACTAAATATCGAAATTATTAACCACTTGTATTTCTAGAACCTCTCAACACCTTTGGACCCGCCTTAGGCCAAAGGGCTCTTGGAAATGCAATTGCATCTTCCCAAAACTCTCCAAAAAATTTGTCAAATGGTACTTTACACTCCTTAGGAAAGTGGTTCCCAAACGCACTATCAGAAGCCCAAAATCTCTTGAGAAAGCTGAACCAAACGTAGTATAAAACCTTTTATTGGACCTCTCGAGTCAAATGTGGTAGTCATGGCAAGCTTATTATGTAATTCTTTTAGTCTTCTGATATATAACGTGTTATTTATTGCTCATGACGATTTAGACATTAGTTTGTGTATCCTCCAATTTTCATTGTATAATCTCTGAAAGAGGTTTAAATGACAGTTTATGCGGTTCCATACAACTATACTTGATTGTGTTTGCCCTGATCTAGTGGAGTTTTGTGACTTGTGAGCTGAGAAGTTCGGTTGCATTGGATTTCTGTTCTCTCCTGTTATCCTCACGTCAGGGCGTTGAACAAAAATATCATCTTTTTGAGAGTAAAAACGGGGATTACTTGAAAAGAAGAGTGAAATCTCATGTTTTTGTAAAGAAACGACGCAATAGAAGTTATGCCATAGAGATGGAAATAAGATGAGTGAAATCCTCAAACCCCATCCTAACTCCAAAGAAAACAGTCAGTAAATTTCCAGTAAGTAAAAGCTCCCTCTTAAACGACTGCAATGGAAAATGTCTCAGAGATTGAGCGGCCAAGAAATAGCACAAATCGATCTCTCAAACACAAAGTGTTCTGACAAGGCAAATGTAATGCGTTTTATAGTAAAGGACTTCAGAGCAATCATTTCCGTTTCGAGTACTCGGCGGGGAGTATGGATGTTACAGTTAACGGAATATATTGATAGGAATTGCGAATTTATCAAGTTGCCTTCTAGCCTAAGAAACCTTTCATCGTGTCACAGATTCCTCTGTCCAATTGTTTGACCTAGGTTCGCAGCAAAGATTGAGTAGTTGCCTCGCAAGACAAAAGAAACACGGAACACATGATCTGCAGAAATAATAACCTTACATTGCACTGATCAGAAAGCCCAACGTGCTTTCACTCTAGCCGAATACAAGTTAAACTCAAGTCGTCTCACCAAATGCAGATACAAGGCCATGGATGATGCATAGCCAGAAAGACACATAATTACAATATGAAATCCAGCTCTCATTTTTAACGATTAAGGTTTTTTTGGATGAATCACATTCAGCTTCACTCAGAACTGCATAAAGCTAAATGTTTGATATTTGAAGCCGAATCACAGTTAGTCCTGATTTGCATCTTCTAGATCTTCATCCTCTGGGACGCCTCGAAGATACAGGACATTGTTACATCTGCAAAGAGGGAGCAGGGGCGTGTAAAAGAAGTGAAGCTTCTGAACACCGAGCATACTCCACGAGAAAAACTCAGCAAACATCAAAATTTACAATTATATAAGTCCCCAGCTTACCCAAGTAGGAAAAAAAATGAGAGTATATGTTGACCATCCTAAAGGGTCCACATGCAACAACTATCAAAATCAGAACTACTAAAGCATGCAAAGGCCACAGGGAAGGACCAAAAAGGTCACCCATCAAGAGATTGGTTTTACTGCTACTGTAATCTCCCGTTCTTGCTCAGGACAGACATAAAATATAACAAAGAACTTAAGCTTGCCAAAAATATTGATGAAGACTTCTTTTCTCCACCACATTGCGAAGTTACCTGATCAGAATCTCTCCCAGACTTCCAGTGAATTGTCCATCTATGTATTCTTCTGTGTTGGCAAGCTGCACAGAGTTTTCAGATTAAGGAAATCCTTGAGAATGTTGACAATTACCAGGAAGAGCTACCAAGCCCATGAAGTTAACCGGACATGCAACCATCATCAAAGAATGTATTTACAAATCAGTCAGAAGGTACAAACCTGCAAATTCATGTAGGAATCCACCGAGACAAGAAAACCTACAAAACATATAACCGAAATCATACTAGGTTAGTCAACAAAAGGCACACTTACATCCGTAATTGCAGCTAAAGAAGCCCATCATTTATTTATCGCAGGAAATACATAGCGGTAAAGTTTCCAATTGGAAAAGTTCAGAAGTTTGCTGGAATTACCTTTATATTCCATGCCCCACTTAAGCTTCACAATAACTGGCTTACCAGTCAAGTTGTTCAAGAAAGGTTTAGGATTAACTGGAATAGTCTGCAGTGTATGGAAAACTAGTTATAAAGCGGATGAATACTATAACCATCAATTACAAAAGTTCAGTGACTCGATTGGCAATCTCGGGGAGCACGGTATTAGCGGAAGCGCCTCAAATTGGCAGTAGCGAATTCAACGGAAAATGGCAACAAACATCTCTTTTCCTTTAATTCTGACTTAACAAACAAAGTAAGCAATTTCTATGTTTTATCATTCTCTGCTCGAGCATTTACAAATCTTTAAAGGACAAATTTTTATCCGGAGAGAGAAGTGGGCAAACATATACTATGTTAGAGATCGACCGTGCGACTAGAGACTATATGGATACGCGCAATTGAGAGGACGCCCATTTAAACAGCCAGACATATTCATCCGAAAAGTAGAAGAGAAATCTCATGGAACAAGATTTGAAGGACCAACTTCCCGTATCCCACCGCATCACTCCGTCTCTTCGATACCGATATTCAATTCTTACACCAAAAAAATTCAAACATTTTCGTCGGAGAAACAGCTAGAAACTGGCTAATGTCATCAATTCCAGCACAGCTTAAGACCGAGCACGAAAATTCCCAACGGAAGTACGAGCTTTCACCGTGAAAAGAACCAAGCAACGCCCATTTCGCTACAGTCTTTGAAATGCAATGTATCGACCTTGGACTGCACGAGAAATCGAAACAGATCCACCAAAATTGCACACCACACGAGTCCATGCGTGAGAAGTAAACAGAGAAAGAAAAGGATTCGCGAAGCGAATCAGAGCACTCACGGCCATCGGAAGAGGAAGGAGCGGAGGGAATTTTAGGGGGTGAGCAGAGAAGGAAAGGCGCGAGGATTCTTCTCCAATTGCGCAGCGCCGCTCGCTTCCGAATCGCGGGAAATTTTAGGGTTTGCCAGCTTCAAATTTTCGTTGAAGAGATGAAGTTGGGTGGGCTTTTTACTTTCGATTTCCTCTATGGGCCTGCTACATGATGCGGTTGGGGAACACAATATCGTTATCTTATTTTTCAGAAAATGACACAAACAGTTCTTAAACTTTGATCAATATGATTCTTGAACTTTTAATTCGTTCAATATAGTCTCTGAACTTTAACTCAACATGTAATATGATCCCTGAACTTGTAATTTATTTAATGTGATCCTTAAACTTTTGGTGCATATTCATTTTCGTGTATGAAAGGAAAACTTGCTTGTGTTTTCCCTAAAAAGTATTCATTATCAAACGATATAAGAGTATTCGAAAAAAAAATTGATATAAGAGTTGCATATGCTTATATCATCAAATCTTAAATAAAGTTTTATCAAATTAAATTCTCGTAACTTACATACTTTTATAGATTGTAAATAATTTATTTTTTTAAGCTACAGGACCCAAGCTCTGATGCTTATTGCTTAGGTCCCTTGGGGTACTCAAGCTCGAGCGCCAACGTCTTGGACCCAGTCACAAGAGGACCCCAGCAAGGCCATTGGGGCCATTGGGGTTCAAGGGCTTGGACACCACCGCCAAAGGCCTGGGCACGAGCACCGAGGTCTTGGACCTAGCCTTGAGGGACCCAAGCCCGATCACCAGGTCTTTGCATTTGAGTGCCAAGGATCCTAGCTCGGGCATCAAGCTCGATCTTAGGAAATTTGGGTTCGATTGCTATGGTCCCCAAGCCCAAATGTCAAGACCATGGTTGCACGAGCTAGAGTTTCTTGGGCCCGCCACTTGGAATCCAAGCACCAGTGCCAAAAACTTTTCTGGTGCTTTTGGTTTGGCTTTTGAGGAAAGTCCTTGAGAAAAATGCAAAAGTTTTGAAGTCAAAGGAGTTTTTCGAAATATAAGTAATGTTTAGTAAATTACAGTTTGAAAATGCATTGGGAAACAGTTTTATTTCAATTGATGTTTGGAAAAATCACACTTTGTAAAGGACTTTTGTGAATGTTCTTTTAAAGAAAAATCTCAAAACCTGCGAAGGGCTCAGTGGTCGGGTGATGGCCTACTGACAGCCCACTGGTAGCTAAACCCTTCACTGGCGACATCATGTGAGATGAGGACAGTTTTGAAATCAGAAAAGTTTAGCAAGGGTAAAGTTGGAAAAAAATATATTAGCATACCGGAAATGCTCAAAGCCTGAAACATCTCCACAAATTGAAACAAATCCACCAAATTGGGCTTAGACACTGGCAAGTCACTGAGCCCTTAACCAAATTTGATATTTTATTTTTAAAATATCAATAGAAGTCCTTTGTAAAGCGTGATTTTTCCAAACATCAGTTAAATCAAAGTTATTTCCCAATACATTTTAAATTTTTTTTTTACCAAACGCTACTTGCATTTTCGAAAAACCCCTTTTAACTTCATGTTTCGCAGTTTTCACAGCCGGGTATTCAAATTTCACATTGAAACTCAGCTATATCTAGATCCTTCACCCAATGTGGAGGGAAACTTGTAAAAAACACCCAATGCATTCTCCTCCTGCTTCTTCTTCATCTTCTCCAAGCACAAGAAAGCTACATCCTCCTTGCCGAACTGGGCCCAATCTTCAATTCAGATCGTTCCCTCCAAACTGGGCCGGACCAAAAATCCCTCCTTTCCACCTCCCACCGCTCCAATTGTTCGCCAGAACCCAGAAAAATCGAGTCTTTGCACACGATACTTTCGCGAACTACAACGTGTGCAAATGCAAACGCCGTAGGTACCCACGACAACAAAATGGCGCAGAATCTGCTGACGCTCCGCAACTCGCAGTCTTCTCTTCTCCTCCTCGCACGAGAGCCCACCCTCTCTTCCCTGCGACAACACCCTCGAGCTGCCCGATCTCGCCTCCAGTTCTCGCTCCCCGGGACACCCATTTGCTGCAACTTGAGCGCGAGGCCGAACCGCTCCGTGGGTCTTAAAGCTCCCGGGGTCCTGTCGGCGGATTCCGCGACTTCGGCGGGCGTACTCACCGTTGACCCGGAGGGCAAGTGCGTAGGCGCGGAGCCGGACGCGACCGGCGGCGGCGGGTTCGGCGATTTGGGTGGCGGCGGCGGAGGAGGCGGAGGAGGGGGAGGAGGAGGCGGCGGTGGTGAGGGAAAGGGCGAGGGCGAAGGGGGGTCGTCGGAGGACGGTAGCGAGAAGGAGCCGGGGATGTCGATGTCGCAGAAGTTGACCCTGGGCTATGCTGCACTCGTTGGAGGTGAAAGTCATGCCTCGCGTTTAGCTTTTGCTGGATGTCGTTTTTACAGTGTAATTTCATTCGATGGTTTCTTTGTTTGCTGTTTATTAGAGACTGTTACCTCCTATATTTTGTTTCTGTTTGTGCTGGTTAGGCATTTAATTTAAGGTTAATTTATGGAGTTGGATTTGAGCTTATGGAGTCTTGAGCGTGGATTGTGTCGAAGTTCTCTTTTCATTGGTCTTAGTTTGATTGAAGGTATAGGCATCTTCATTGTGAATGTCATGTGTTGGTGTGTGTGGAATCAATAGTTGCATTTCCATGGCTGACTGAACTTAATCTCGTAGGGAGGCCATTAATCTGTGGATCATATGTTAGTGTGTCGAGAATTTAATTTAGTAGTACTAATGATGTCACTAGTCATATCACTTTCACGATGACTAATTAAGCTTCATATCTGATGTCACTTGGGCTCCATAGTTGGAAGAGTAGGCAAGGTTTGACAGAAACTATTGGGATGAAATGTCTTAAGTAATTACATTGATTGTTACTGAGGGAGTTCAATAACGACTCGGTAGATTGAATAGACAACTATTGAGATGGGTGTATTTCTGCTTTGCTGTTGATACACTCTCTGTAGCCATCATAAGAAAAATTTGCAGACGATGATTTCTGATGGATTTACACTTCATTTATAACTTAGATTTGCTCAGAACAGTGGAATGACCTGTAATTGCATTAGCTAAATAACCAATACAGAAATAATGAACAGTTCATCTCACATTAGCTGCTTTACAAGTTGCAGTATTGCGGGGATATATGTCGGTCATACGTCTTTTGAATATCTTCAACATTTTGAATAAAGCAGCTCTTGTCAGTGTGCTTTCAAGTTTCCTGTGCTCTCACAAGATCTCTTGCAGCAACACATCTTCCTTCTTTACAATCCTCCATAATTTTGCTGTGTTTGCTCTTCTGGATCTGGAGTTCCCCTCCTGTTCATCTTGCAGTTGTTGCCTTGACCTAACCATGATTCATCTTTTACAGTGGGTGGAGTCATGGGGTATATTAAGAGTGGAAGTCAGAAGTCTCTTGCTGCTGGAGGTCTGTCAGCCGCAGTATTGTACTATGTCTACACTCAGCTTCCATCTAATCCAGTTTTTGCATCTTCTATAGGGCTGGGTGAGTGATCTTACTTGCTTCAGAATTGTTAAATTTATTCTTCCTAGAATGCTTCAAAATCATTTGCTTCATTGACTTTTGCAAAAAATGGAGAAAAAGGCTCTTCCTTATTGATTTTGGGTTGCGTAATCTAAACTATCAATGGACGAGGAGCCTATATTCCTTCTGTCACGGGTGACATTTGGGCCCTTTTGTTTTTTTTTGGATAGTACATCTAAATAATATCTATGGTTTTTGAAAGGGACATTCATATTGCTATAAATTGGCAAATGTTTGATATTTGGCTTTAATATTAACGAGGAGACAAGTGTCTTGAGAATTTCCAAACTTCTCAATTGTCCAGCAGCTGCAGCATTTGGCTTTCCTCTAGTAATTTGCCGCTTGCCAGTGCTGCCTTAAAAAGAATTAAGCGTTCAGAACTTTATCACCACATAAGCTTGAGCATAATTGCAGTTTCTAGAAGATCTAAGTAATTTTCTGGAGCAAGCATCTCACCAGATCTGGGTGATATTGTGCACCGAGTTACTTGTATTATCCTGGAAAAAGCTTGGAAGATTATGAGGACCGGGGTAATTAGATTAAGTTTATAAAAGGGGACACTTCTTAGGATATTAACGACGTTATTTGCATTCCTCTTCTGTTGCCTCTTTTCTTCTTCCTTCTTCTTTTATGATGAAAAATTATCCTCTTACATGTGTGTTTATGATTGAGACTTGTATGTACCTTCTCGATTTCCAGGTATATCAGCTTCCCTTCTGGGAGTAATGGGCTCTCGCTTTAAGAAATCAGGGAAGATATTCCCAGCAGGTGTTGTATCCGTGGTCTCTCTGGTTATGACTGCTGGCTACTTGCACGGAATTATGCGGAGTGTTCACTAAGATTATCATATGTCCACTTGAAGCGGTTGTCTGTCCCCTCTTCCGTTTGTTTACCGAGATAAAAAGGAAAACAGCAGCTGTGTCTCATAGCTAGTGTGTCTGTTTTATGTTACAGTCAAGACCATTATCACAGCTGCATACTTCGGTCCTTTTCTCTTGTTCTTTGTCGTTTTTTTAATCGAACTCATCATGGTTAGTCTGGCTCGTATGGTCAGTTGACCTTGTTTTTGTTTAAACGAGAACAGTGCTGTGGCGGATCAGACTATGTTTCTTCTTGTGGAAATTGCGAGTCTCTGAACCTTTTGTTAATGCGTTTGCTGCTCCATTTCCTGTTTCCAAGCATTCGTGTCTTTATTTTGTTGTCAAGCACAGATTTGATATACGAAGAGTTGGGCATCATGCTTCTTGCCGTGGTTGAATCATATAAATGCATGCTAGGAGAGAACAGAAGAGTTTCTGCAGCTAGATAACAGATGCTTTCGTATCAGGAATTTTGTTAGGTTCGTTGCCGGTCGAGGAATGTTTTTATGCATGTATTGATCTGATGACAGCATAGAAATCGGGTTATCGTGCCTGGCTTCTTCCGTACATATCATGTGATCCAAATGGTGTGAAAAGATTTGTCTCCGCTGGCTCGGTGAGCTTAACATTTGCCGGTTACTGGCCATGCTCTCCTTTCGTTTTCACCAGGTTTGTCCATAAGAGCTTGTGCTGCGTGGATTCGCACACGAGAGCGAGAGTGTGTGTGTTTGTGCGCACGAGCGTGAGAGAGGGACAGGATCGTATCCTCAAATCACGATGAACCAATGAAGCACCCAGAATTTCTTACCCATAGCTTTGGACAAATGCAAGTACATTCAAGACCTAAAAGCGAAAATAATGGGAAGTGACAACTGTTTCAATGAATTAATAAAGAGAGCATGCGCCAGCCAAATTAATTTTGCCAACTCACCCCCCATCAACACAGAAGCAAGTCACCTATCCAAACAGTTCCAATTACAGAAATCAGTATTAATAAATACTATTTAGCCACAGAAATGACAAAAGAAGATGAAGGAAAAGGAAAGAAATCAACCACCTAACACCATGTTTAAGCAGACAAAAGATTTCTACTGCCGAAGCCAACGTGGAACAATCATCGCCTATCGGAAGCACTATCAGACATTATCTACACGTGATGATATTAAACTACACTTTAGAGACCAACAATCCTGTTGGGTGAGTTTGAGCAAGATTATGAAAGCACATTACATTACACGGACAAAGGAAGACGCAACTACGTAGCCATCCTTCATTAGTACGACGGCAATCAGAAACTAGTAACATGTTCGTGTCCTAAGACAAGTCACACATCAGAGTCCAACATGCTTTGCATTAGTGCAGCTGACACAGAAACATCCGGGGTAACAACACCGGCACACACGCACAAACATGCGAACGAACATTAGATACATAATGACACAAGACATGTTAACGCTATAAGATAGATAAAGCTCATGCAAGCTGCACTGTGGCCTTCAGCTGATTCTCTTCCTGAGGCACCAGGGGCTTTTCACCACAACTAACATCAGAGGAAGCCATCGTTCCAAGACCAATTTGTTTGTCTTCAGCCAGTTTTGATCCTGATGGATTTGCATATGGTGTCTTGTTCACCAACCTGCCCCCAAATGGAAAAGGAAACGGCACAAGAAGAACAACTTACTCAGCTTGTTTTACCCAACATTTAGTTGCACTGATCAGATGCATATGTGATGGAATAAAGTTCTGCTGCTAAAGGTTGGATAAAGTATGATTCTGTTTAAAGCTTGATCAATCTGTCACTTCAAGCTTGCCTATAGAAGGCAACAAGTTAAGAACGGTTGCCATTCACTTGTCTGTGAAATTAAATATCCAATTTTGGGACGAAGAAATGCTTTAATGATGTTTCAAATAGAGAGAAAGCTTTTACTTTCTTTCATACCTATCCCGCCGTTTCTCAAAGAACCGCTGCAGGGAGTGCCTCCTTGCAATTGGTAAATCTGACCCAAGATGTGCAAACATGGAACTAGTCAAGCTACAGTCGTCATTATGGCCCATAAAAAAGCTAAAGACATCATATTATGACCAAATACAAGCACCATCAGGAATGTAGTTGCTATCAATTAGTCAGAGTCTTGTGAGCAGATTATTACCAGCTTGCAATTTGCAAAGCGGGTTTTGCTGCATTGGGTAGATATGAGGCTCGGGTGAAGCCAAAGCAGTGGCAGTACTTTGCAGTGAAGGGGACCTTGTAAGAGCTGGTGAAGAGGGGCCGTAGCTCCCGCTGCTCTTCATATCCCCAGGCTTAGCCGCTGCCGCAGCAATTAGCATGATTTCACGGACCTAAACATGCGATACATGATCTTTATCAACGTGAAAATCAATAAAAGTAGTTTAAGCTTGAGGAGGGGCCAACCTTTTCTGGCGGAATTGCATCAAACACGCTGACATTTCCACCATAAAAGATGGTAAGCTGAGTTGACATTGCCGCAGACCTAAAAATGTCGAAGGCAACATAGTTCACAAAATTGATCGAGGAAATTTATATTAGGATTGCACATCCAAAACCAAAGAAGTAACCATTAATCATTATATCGTGCAGACATCGGTGAGAATCTGTATCTAGGGTTAGTTCAAACCAGAGGATTAGGACAAAAGTAAATAAAGGAAGCATCCGCTGAACTACTGCTTGACATATTAAATGCTCAAACTAGACTCCAAAAAACTCTCGTTGCTTGAGGTAAGAACAACAGAGAATATTTCCCTTTAATTCATATAATAATTGGAATGTTATGTATTGTCTTCTTCATCCGAGAAGGTTCCTACCACAGACTCTGACTAACCAACAAGGAAACTGCCAACGTACAGGACACAAAAAGCTATTAGACAACACAATGATCAAAGCCGACGACCCTCTTTGATGAGCACTAACAAAACATTCCGATCTTGAGTGAAATTCACTCGCATACGAGGGACAATACGAAATTGATAAGCCATCACTTAGGGAATCTCCTCTTCTTTCAGCAATATGCTCCTGCATGACTGGAATGCACCTTTTTCTTTGTCAAATTTACAAACAAACTTCAAGTTCTTTTGACCAAATTGTGAACAGTGGCCACCGACAGGCCCACTCATGAATAACCCGAGGTCAAAAGGCAACATCTTTGTTTGGTTGGTTCAACCAAATCCTTGCCCCCATTTCTTCTTCCCCAGTTTTTCCTCAGTTTTATCAAGCAATCCCCTTTAATTGCTTCAGATTAGCCAGATGGGTCACTTAACCACTCTCCCAAAAAAAGGGGAAAAAACCAACTTTCAACTCTCCATCGAAACACTCTCCTGAGACCACCATTCGAATTATTCTTCTCCACCAAATAATAATTTTACAGAGAATAACTGCAGGCAGAGATAAAATAAAAAACAAAAAAGAAGAAGTAAACTTTCCATCTGTGCCGTTTCAAATTTAGCAATTTATTTGACCCAAGAAAAATCAGCTCAGGATAAACCACTTAAGCTCCTTGAAGTTAACACAAGCTTAGGTTTTCATTCTTTGTAGAAAATTCACGACAGAGAGGAAAACGGAGCAAACTTGACAGCACCTGTTGCAGGTGGCACCGTTCGTCCAAGGCTGAACCATGCTCAGATCGGGAGATCCAGCGTCGCCCTGCTTCGGGGCGTCGTTCTTGGCACCACCCAGAAGCAGCTCGTCCGTCTCGCTCGAGCTCTCGCTCTTGGCCTCCCCGGAGCTCGCCTTGTCTTGAACCACCTCCTCCTCCACCACAGGCTTCACATCACCAGATTTCCCTTCCATCTCTTGAAAGAAACCTCACAAAAACAAGAAGCTCGACCAGCCCTCTTCTTCCCCTGGATCCTTCTCTGCCTTCAGCCTAGATAGAGAGAGAGAGAGAGAGAGAGAAATGAATCCCAGCTTTGCCAACAGCCGGTGTTTCTTGCTTGTCTTCCTTCCCAAAAGAAACAAAAGTTCAGCCATTGATCGAATTTTCGCTTTCTACTTTTTTTTTTCCCGAAACTGCGTTGGCTTGGCGACGTGTCGGGGTGGGATTGGTCGGGGGAAGCTCTAGACACGATTCTGGGGAAGCGACACGACCGGTCGCGGTCTTCTCGTATGGAAACGCCGTATTTCTCAACGAAACGCGGGCGTGGCCGGTCGCCATTGGTTGTCCGTGCGATTGCCAGTTTTAAGGAGTCTCCTCGTCCCTTTTTCTAAGTGAATGAAAACCACCCAAGATAGGTCGACTAATGTGATCGGTCAATTCTCATGTTGTTTCCTTTACTTTAGGAGAAAAAAGTAGCAATGGTCAATAGACATAAGATCTTACCAATAAAGAGATTAGGAGGGTGAGGACATTATTATTACGAGCGTAGAATTTGATTTTTGCAATCTGTAAGAGATAGGGCAAGAGTTAAAAAGTAAGAGGAGAGTTAGAAATAAGATAGATAAAAAAAAAAAACACCACTCATGATAGATTGGTTAGTTCTCATATTTCCATTAGAATGATGCTCTTTACTTTAGGAGAACTAGCAATGAAAAATAAGTTTTATGCAGCAATGAGAACTAGGTTTACTAATTCCAAATTATGGATCACGTCGCCCGACAAGAGAATTCTAGATGCGAGGTGATTCTTTAAAATGATCCACGGATCTCGAATAAATCCCGATCTGCTCGCCCTTGAAGTATGCATAGGTGATGCATCTTGGACTTCGCTTGTTTCATGAAAAATATAGCGTTTTTCAAGAAGTTATTTTTCAGGAAAATGATAATATTTTTTCGGTGCTCGGCTAAAACCTGAAAATGAATTGGAAAATATTTTCCGTCATTTTGTTAGATTTTCCTATATAGACATATCTTTATTCGGGCACTGGTGATTTGCGCATGGGCAACCAGGAAACTGAGTGCGGACACTGGGGTCTCTAGTTCGGCCTTGATGGACCTTGACTCGGGCATGGGCACCTAGTCCTAGACACAAGCACGGTCATCAATCTCGGGTCCGATCTCGATGGACCCGTGCCTAGCCTTGATAGATCTAGGTCGGGTGTCAAGGACCCGGGCCCAACCTTGATGGACCCAAGCCTGGCCTTGAAGGACTCGGGCGTGGGCGGTGAGATTTTGGGCCTGAGAGTCGAGGACCTAGGCACGAGTGCCAAGGTCCCAAGTTTGGCCTCAATGGACACAGGCCCCGCATCTAGACCCAAGTTTGCTGCTAGGGCCCAAAAACAAGCATTTAGATTCCCGTGCTCAAGCATAGGTTTTCCGGTCCAATTGCCGATATTTAATCATATTTTGAAAAATAATATCTGATTTTTTAAAAAAGAAATTGATTTTCATGAATTTAAGAATGGATTTTCCATTAATTAAGAAAACATTTTCCGTTAACTCGTTTTTTTAAGTGATCCAAATGCTAGAAAATAAGAAAAATATTTTTCATGAAATAATAAGGAACCTTAATCCGTCGTGCATATCCAGAAGTCTTGTAATGCTAACAACTAGAGATGGCCATGGTTCGGAATCGGCGGTTCCGGTTCGTGGCCAAGAATGAACCGGAACCGTCCGGTTCGGAACCGGCTGGCCCTCGCCAGACGAGCGCGAGCCTCACCGACGTCGGGCGAGGCTCGCCCTCGCCTGGGCGAGCGATGGTGTGGCCGTGGCGAGCCTCGCCCAGTCGCCCGACGCCGGCGACCTTCGCCGGCCCTAGTCGGCGCCGGCGGAGGAAGACAAAAAAAAAAGGAGAAAGAAAAAAAAACAGAAAAGGAAAAACAGAAAAGAAAAAAAATTAAATATAAATTGTAATTAAATTTGGGGATAAAAAGACATGACTTGAACTTAATAAATTATCATTAAGCACATTACAATTCGTTACAACAATCTATAAAAAAAAGGAGCACAATATATATGCCCTAAAATGATCCCAAAACCTAAACATTCCGTGCACACTGCACAGGGGATCAGAGGTCACATGTCGTCGGATTATACTTGGGTTTCCCTAAGCTCATGTGGGCGTACCCGATATGAGAAACAAGGGTTTCCGAAATATTTGCCAACTCCAATAGTTCTTTTACCCTCAATCGTCACTACCCGTTCCAATACCGGTAGCTGTAGTATCTCCATCGTTAAAGAATTCGGATTCAGTATTGCGATCTATCTCTTGTTGCCGGTATTAAGCCTTCGTCCAATCAGCAACACAAGCTTGCATCTGCACTAATTCTGGATCTAATCTTGAACGATGTTCATCCAAAATATTACCTCCGGCACTAAATGCTTGTTCGACCGCAACTGTGGAACAAGGGGTTGAAAAAATCTGTTTTGCAATAAGAGAAAGGATTGGGTATCGGCTTGCGTGCCCCTTCCACCAATCCAAAATTAAAAAATCTGTACCACATTCAGTAATCTCAAATGAAACGCTTAGATAACTCTCTAAGTCAGAAATATTTCCTATTACTCCCTTTTATTTTTTTTGTCTATGTAATAAAAGTTGGTACCCTCTACTAATTTTACATGTACCGTCATTTTGTATCTCCATAGATTGAGAAGATCCAGTATCACCTAAATTATATTTAGTATAAAATTCATTATATAATTCTATTACTACGTTTTTAATATTACCTACTAAAGTGGTAACATTTATCTCATCACAATGTAAACATTGATAATACACACGCAAAAAATCATTTAAGCCATCCAATTTGCAATGCGGATAAAAAACACAAGCAACTAAATAAATAATGGGAATTTCTCTATAATAATGTAGCCGCTTCATTTTCATTGCAAGTATAGTATGTTGTAATTCAACATAATTTTCACATTCATCAAAAATTCCGACAATATTAATACACTCTACTAAAAATAAATGTGTAATAGGATAATAAACACCGGACAAAGTATAAGTTGCATCATTAAAAACCTTTAAAACATCTAAAATTTTTTGGCAAATATCCCACTCTCGTGGGTATAAATTAATCTGAGGTACATTATCAGAAATGAATGCACATAATAAATCTTTATATGCTAAAGATTCAGTAAGTAAGTGAAAAGTAGAATTCCAACGAGTTGGAACATCTTTTGGAAATCTTTTTGGCCTTCTGCCATTTTCTCTACAAAATTTACCCCATTCTCTCATTTTTTGGGGATGTTTCCATAAAAATTGAATCGCCATTTTTATTGGTTGAAGAAAAATATCGAGAGTTTTCGAACCATCTTGTACACATAAATTTAAAACATGACAAGCACATCTAACGCGAAAATTTTTTTCGCCAAAAGCGGGTTTACAAATATTTTCTAACTCGACAATTGAAGCGGTATTTGCTGCAGCATTATCAAAACCAATTGAAAAAATTTTGTTAAGCAAATAATATTCTTCTAAAATTTGCCTAATTAATCTATAAATATTATTTGCCGTATGATTATCATCGAAAACTCTAAATGCAATGACTCTTTTTTGAATACTCCACTCGTCATCTATCCAATGACATGTTATGCCCATGTAAGAATGACTTTACCGAGGATCACTCCAAATGTCACTACCTATATGCACGCATCCATTAAATTGCATAAAAAAGTTTTGTAAATCTTTTTTTCCTTTTTTGTAAAGATCTCTAATTGATCGTTTAACTGAATTTCTAGAAACACGTTTTGCTTGTGGAGCACATGCATTTTGTACAAATTCATTAAAACCAAATCTTTCTCCAAAATTAAATGCTAAATGCTCAACGGAAATAAATTTGCCTAATTCTTCCTTATAAGTTTTGTCATTAAAACGAAATAAAGGGGAAGTGTTAGGATTGACGTACCCAGAAATTTGGTGTTGCCTGATATCGATTCCCGTTTCAGTTGGATGTTTGCTTCTAAGATGTCGTTTAAATGTTCCATATCCTTGTCCACTTGTATATTTATATATTTTCCCACAATATTTACAAGTTATATCATACCTTTTTTTCACCAATATCAAACCTTTCCGTTTTCGTGAAGTGATTCCAAATGTCAGATGTAAATTCTCGTTCCGCTTCCTTTGTTGTAGATATTTCTCTAGGAGGATTAAAACTTTCTTGAGTCGGGACGCGCTCCATATCGGGAAAAATGTTGATTTCATCATCTTGAAAATCTGCATATTCACGAGGATCAAAAGAATGATGGGATTCCGTCGCGATATTCTTACCTTTGCCATATGGAACTCGACTTCCACTTGCCATTTTTCGAGTGGATTGAGAGAATTGAGCGGATTAATTGGGAGAATTAAGAAAGAATTGCGTGGATTGAGAATTGGAAGAATTTAAGAGAATTGACAATTAGAGAGAATTTCGAGTATTGAGAAAATTTATGACTTGAGAGAAGAGAATTTGAGAGAATTGTGTGAGTATTTATAAGAAAATATTGAGAAGAAATTTTTTTTTTAAAAAAAGAGAAGATAATAACCGTTGCAATTTTGCAACGGTTATTATTATTTTTTTGTACGTTTTTGTCTGTTGGCCTGTTGCCAAAAGGGCAAAACCGCAAAAGTGAAATTTGCCCGTTTGGCAATGGGCCGCAAGGCGGGCCCGCTGGGGCGCTGCCCGCAGCAGGGCCTGCAGACGTGCAGGCCTTGCTGCCTGCAGTGCAATTTTTTTTTTCCCGTTGGGCCGTCGTTGCCCAACGGGCGCCGGGCGCCGAGGACGGCGAGGAGGTGTGACATTCCGGATTTTGACCCAATTTGGGGTTTATAAAACGCGCGATTTGTCAGTGTGCTTATAGTAAAATCTCGCCCGGGAACTGATCACTCCCGGTTATCATTTTAAATTAGAGATTTCGCTAGAATCGCACTCGATCAAATTTGGTCGTTATTTAGACCCTGAACTTGGCAGTCGATTTTCGGGAGTTTCAGGACGAAATAAATTGGACGGTGTCAATATTAATGTGTCCAGTATCGAGATTGTCAGGAATGAAGGAAAAATGAGAGTTTTTGAGTAAGTTAAATTTGGACTAGTAGACCTCCCTCGTTAAAATTTGGTTTCATTAATTTGGCCTTTGTCCCTTTTTGTGTGCGAGGCTATTTTAGGATCGAGGGGCAATTTTCGGTTTTGAATTTGGACCCTCGATTTGCGTTTAACATAAGAATGAAGTTTAATTTTTTTTCGAAAATCCTCTCTCTCTTTCTCTCTCTCTCTCTCCTCCTCCGGTCACTCCCCCTCCTTTCGCACGTTTGTCCTCCCCCTTGTCAGACCTATCCATTCTCTCTCTCTTTCTTTTCTTTCTTTCTTTTTTTTCCCTTTTTCCTTTTCTTTTCTTCCTCTCTTCTTCTTCTCTTTCGTGGGTCTTCTCTTCCTCCTGCAAGTGTTCTGTTCCTGCTGCTGGCTTCATCTCCAACTTGATGCTCGCTCGATCCGCCTTGCCAGCGACCAAACCAGCCACCGCCGCTACCACCTTGCGCTGCCGTCGCTCGACCGAGCCGCGCCGCCGCTCGTCGCCCGTGACCGCTGTTCGCCGACCCTGCCCCCGTCGCACGTGAGCAGCAGCTCGCAGTTGCGTCCACCGCGGTTCGGCGCTACCCAGCCGCTCGACGGCCCTCCCTCCGTCGTCCGGCCGTCCGCGACGTCGCCGCGCCACTCCCAGCCGCCGCGCAACCTCCCCCACCCCCGTGTTTCTCTCTTCCCCGGCGACTTCCCCTGTTAGGGCTTCAGCTTCGCCGCCGCCGCGGACCGCCGTTCTGGCCGCCGCCGCCTCGCCTCCGCCACCCAACCTTCCCCCAGCCACCAATCGCCACCCCACCGCCTAGCCGGCCACCCAGTACGCCCCCTCCCCTGTTCCGGCTAGCCCACCGCCTCTCCTCCCCTTCCCCTGTTCTGTCCTCATCGGCCTGTTCCCGTCGCCGCCGTGGGCCGCCGCTCGACGCCGGAGCTGTTGCTGTCCCGGTGAGGCCTCGGCTCTTCCTTGCTGCTGTCCCTTCAGCCGGACCTCCCTGTCGCCCAACCGAGTGCCGAGAGCCTCGCCGATCGTCGCCGTTGCTGCTGTCCCGGCGACTTTCCCTCGCTGCCCAGCCCTGTTCTCTTGCTCAAGTCGGGGTAAGCGACTCCCTAAACGCCGTCTAGGACTTTGGGTATCATTAGATGAGTTTAATGGTCGTTTAGGGTGAGATTGGTGGCTGATTAGGGGGCTGTTCGGGGCTGTTTAATGGCTGAAATGTGGCTGTTTAATGACGTTTATTGTGGCTGTTTGGAGGTTGTTAATGTGGCTGATTTGTGGTAGAATTGGGATTGTTTGTAGCTGAGGGTGGTGGCTGAATTGTAGTGCAAATGCGGGCTGAATTGTGGCGAGTTTAGGGTGGGTGATTGGGGTTAAATTGTGGGCTGAACCGAGGCGGTTGAGGGCTGATTTTGTGGCTGGATTGGAGGTAATATAATGCTGGGAAATTTTGCCGAGTTTATCGACTATTCGTGTGTGATTCAATGTCCAATTTGGCGATGGTCCGTATGGTTTGTATGTGGCTGATTTAGAAGTGGAATTAGGGTCGTCATTGGACGAGTTGTTGGCTGGTTTTTAAGGCCGAGTTAGGGGTTGTCACGAACCGGGACATTAGCTAGTCCGAGGGACTAATATCGGATAAGTTTTAGAGTAAAATGTGGTCCCTATTGTATAGGTGTGGCAGGCTAAGTGTGGTTGGTGATTGTTCGAATTTCGACCTGATGAATGCTTAATATTGTGTGTTCATGTAATGATTTGATGACGAGAAATGGCTGACCTTGATTGACCGTTTGTGAGTGTGCGAGTGTGACTTTAATTGATGGAACTGTGGCCTCTTTGGCGTAAGTATGGTGAATTGTGCTTGGTTGTCTGGAAACGGTTGCGTGATAATTGATTATGTGAAAAATGTGAAATTGATGGAATTGTGTGGCGTGTGTGCTTGACAAGCCCGGATTGATCGGAGGGCTGCCAACCTGTAGGGTGTTGACCCGGGTTGTAAGAAAGGACCTGTAGGGTGTTGACCCGGGTCGTGAGAAAGGTCCTGGAGCGTGTTGACGCGGGACAAAGCCCGGATTGATCGGAGGGCTGCCAGCCTGGAGCGTGTTGACGCGGGTGGCGAGAAAGGACCTGCGGGGTGTTGACCCGGGTCATGAGAAAGTTGAATAGATGTGCATGTGTTTTTAAAATTAATTGAATTGGGTAATCGTACGTGTGTATAGTGTTCGAGTGAGTGTAATATGTACGTGAAATGTTAATTCAATATAGTGATTTGACTAATGTGCAGTGTTAGAGGCTGATCTGAGGCAGGGTAAGTACTTATGTGAAAATTGTTATGTGGATAGTTAGATTGCATGTTTATACTCGTCTGGGTACGCATTGGCCTATGTGGGGTTTAGGTTGTCTGCTTACTGAGATGTATTCTCATGGTTGTTAACCAAACCATTTCAGGTCCGCGACCGTAGTTGTTTGGAGACCCTGCAAGGATAATCTCGGGAATCGAAGACGGGTCAAGGACCCTCTATTTTGAGTAACCCATGTTGTAGAGGAGCTAAGTTGACGAACTACTATTTTTTTTGTTGAATGTGGTTTGTCGTTTTTGGCCTAGTGGCAGTTGACTTTTGTAAATAGTGTATGTATATATACCAAGGGTGTATGATCTGCAAGTTTTGATTGTGCTTTTGCTACCCCTTCTTCATTGTTATATGTCTGGGTTATTTCATTTTGTTTCCGCGCGTGTTAATCTCTGATGTTTGGGTTGGGTCGGCGACATGCCTGGGACGTCGCATTTAATGATCGACCATCGAGGGATGTCGCGAGCTCGGCGGGGTCTGGGGCGTGACAGGAGGCGCTCGCCGCTTACAGCAGACGACCGAGGTGGCCGGCCGCCGGCGTCAGGCGAGGGCCGCCCTCGCCTGGGCTGGGCGAGGCCGGCCTCGCCCGACGCCGGCGAGGGTCGACCTTGCCTGCAGTTGGCAAGGCCGGCCTCGCCCGACGCCGGCGAGGCCGAGCCTTGCCAGGGGCGAGGCCGGCCCCGCCAGTTGCAGGCGAGGTCGACCCTCGCCGGCATCGGGCGAGGCCGGCCTTGCTTGACGCCGGCGACGCCTCTGGCGCTCCGCCTGCAGTTTTTTTTTTTTTGGAACCGGGACCGGAACCGGCGGTTCCGGGCCGGTTCCGGTTCAGAACCGCTGGCCCGGTCAACGGGCCGGTCCCGGGTTTGACGGGGCCGGTTCCAGGCCAAAACCGGCCCGTGGCCATGTCTACTAACAACAAGCATTGAGTTTTTTACCATCATGCGATGTTAATTAATGTATTTTCGCTAGTCAAGCCAGAGGCACACATGACGAGGCACAACATATCCAATGCTAATATTCCCCGGCTATTTCCAAAATTAGTCAATGAGCTATTACCAAAAGATTAAAAGTTACTAGCTATTAAAGTGATAAAAATTACCCTTTTCTTTAGAGAAATTACGGAAAGCACTGAAAACTCTACTCATTGCTGGTTTTATTGATGCTAATGCATCAACACTGACGGCCACCAGGCCCCTCTTGTCCGGGCCCAGAGCAGTCAACAACGTGCCACCACCGTCACCTCACCACCTCCATAGATCTCTTGCCCTAACTTTTTATTATCTATTTTTTTTTAGTATTGTTTTATTTCGTGCCTCCTTGGTGCCGTGTGTCCATTAAAGAAAGGGAAAATTTATCCAGGGAAAGTGATATGAATAATTCTTAAATTTTGATTCCATGTGCAATATCATTTTTGAACTTCCAATTCATTTAATATGGTCCTCGAGACATTCCTCAATGTGTAATTTAAACCGTAAAATTTTGAACGAGATTATAAGACTAAAAAAACCTACGTCATTCGATCATTAGACAAATGCTACGAACTAGTTTTGCCTAATTTTTTTTCGGTTATTAAGGTAGCTTGTCTCACCTCGGAGGTGGGAAGAGTTAAGAACAAAGTGGCGAACAGGTGCGTAAGGCGTGGGAATCTACTGAACAATTCAGACCAAATCCTGAAGAAAGGTAAAAAGTGCCGTTTGATAGGGCCTAAGTAGCGTTAGGTAGCTGGTCAGGTAAAGGCTGGCCAAGCCACGATCTTTGCTTGACCAAGGAAAGATAATCGAAGAAAGTTTGAAAAGCATTGTGGCATTAGAATAGAACTTCTTTTCTTGGCATGGCCCCTCCATTTAGCTTTCCCATCCCACGAGATAAATTTTCTATGTCCATCCCAGGCGTGGGTCTCTCTTTTGATATTGAAAAAAAGTGCATTCAAAATCTGGAAACACGAGTAAGGAATGCTATCTTATAAATACTTTCAATTGGTTCAATTGAGTTGTAAACACTTCAAAAAAGGTAACTGAGTTATTTCACGAGAATTAGAGGATTACTTACGCATCTTTTAAAGATTGCATGCACGACATCGTCAAACTACACCTATTAACATAAACTTTGGGGATTAATTGCCTTCTTCAATAGAGGTTTAACACCCAATAATATGAATCATAAAAAAAAACCTAATTAAACATCTCCCAAAAACTCTTCCCTCTTTTGAAGCTTTCTTGTAAGCTTTAGGTTCTGATGGTGAAAACCTACTTAGTCTTTGGTTTTCCATTTCTTTGCTTTGATTGTCTTTTTTATTCCTCTCCCATTCTAATTTGGGAAATTGTGAGTGTGAATAAATTTCTGCAGCTGATATTGGATGAACGTGGAGACCAGTTTGACCATTTGTCCGGTCGATAGCTACTGAGGAGAATGTTCGTGACACGGCGAATCCATTCTCGAGGGATGAGAGCGTGCCTTCTAGTTGTGGATTGTGCTTTGTTATTTGCATTATGGCATTTGTTTTGTTCCATAATTATTTGGGATTTCCTGGGCTCATTATTCCGAGAAGTGAATGTAATCTTTCTTTCGACAAAAAAAAAACACCTAATTGAACCAATTGAAAATTTTAAATATCGATTGTACTTTTCGATAAATATTTAGATATTAATTGAATAAATTGAAATGTTTACAACTCAATTCTATTTCATAAACGGTTTACTTTTCGTTCTCCGTTTAATTTAAATCTTGCAGCTCTCGCAATTCGCGTCTGACTTTTCTCGGAACTTTCGAAATCCATACCTAAATTCATGCGTAATTCTTTATAGCTTTTAAAATTCGAACAATACCTTAAATTTTGATAAGAAGATAAGAAAAAAGTCGTCTTTGCTTATTTTTTCACTGTAGTTGACGAACATGATCGGATCGTTGGATCGGGTGCGAAAGCGGGTTGGTTTTGCCCCGCCCACCGCAAGAGCAGAACACGTCCATTACGCTGCAAAACCGAGAGCGGACATGGAAGCCGTCCATCGAAAGCTCGCGGTGATCTCCTCCTTCGACCTCGACCCATTTCCAAACATGTAAAAGCCCGAAGGACCCATCCGTCGTGTCCATCGAAGATGGAGCCCCCTCCCTTCCAAGAAGCAGCCCGCTGCGATGTCTGCAAATGCAGCTTCAACACCTTCAGGCGACGCGTAAGCTCATTCCTCTCGCGAAACTTTTGCTCTGCTCTGTTCGATGATTTGCCGATGTGGGTCGGCGATGGTTTTGTTCTTGAATCCGAGGCGTGAATTGGGTTGTCTTTCGAGCTTGATCATCGATGTGGAAAAAATGGTCACCCAGCTTGATTATCGATCGTTTGTGTTTGATGGATCTCGTGAGGCGCGGGATCAAATTCTGCGGTGACTGCTAATTGGAAGTTGATAGAAAAGGGCTCGTTTTTTTCCGTGGATTGATCGAGCATGATCGCGGGTGGCTTCTCTAGACTCGCTTATAGACCGAACCTTTGGGTTTTGAGGCTAGAGTAGAAATTGATGGATCAACGAGTCATCGCTTTGGTGGGTTTGTTATGTAAATGGCAACTTGCATCTTTGTGGGTCTCTTTTCTCCTCGCTAGCTGCTGTGCATGTGAATTCGCTGGCCTGTTATAATTAAAACCCGCAATGCCGGAATTATGTTCCCTGGTCGATGCTTGAAACTTGAAGAGTGCTGCCTGTAGGCCAAACAGAAATTACTGCCTTGCTTTAGAGGTGAGAGTGCGGCAATTAAATACAAGAGCTATCGCGGAGGATGTCTAGCTTCCATTAGTTAGCTTTAAATAGCACTAGTGCGAGGAACTTGCTTGAGGCAAGGGTGGGCAGAGTGGTGCATAGTGTGTATGTGGAAGAAATCAACAGCTGGAGATAAAAGTGAGATCGAACTGATTCTTTATTGCTTCATGATTTTAGGGAGCTGATGTGTCGAGGCCTGCATCTTTGCTTTACCGTCACTTGATCTCATACCTTGTTACTGCATGGCACTGTCTGAGAATGCTCATTAACTGGGATCTGCTTTCTGCTGCTTTATAAATTGCAAATCGACGGGTTAGTGTTAGCTCTATGAAAGCTTATGGACTTTACACAAGCAGATGCTCCTCTAACCTTGTAGCTCACACTTCATTCACGCATTGTTTGCTGGTGACGTGTTTTTCTTTTTCTTTTTTGTTTTCGGAGCATTGGAGAGTAAGTGCTGTTGTCATGTGAAATGGGGCTTTTAATGTAGTCTAGAACCTCAAAAAGTAACTACTCATTCCGGTTCGCCAATTGCTTCAGCATCATTGCAGATGCTGCGGAAGGACCTTGTGTTATGAACATTCATCAAATCAAATGGTAAGGCCTCTCGCCTTGGTCTCAACAGCTAATGTTCTTTGTACAGCTCCTTTTTTCACACGTGAATCTTAATTAATTCTCCGTGTGAAATTCAGGCTTTGCCACAATTTGGTATCCATTCACTTGTCAGAGTCTGTGCAGATTGCTATAACAACCCTTCTCAGTAAGCGAGACTATGCTGCTTTTTTCAGAGTCTGTAGTGTTCTAAATATCTGTAAAAGTATTTTAAAAATGGAAAGCATCAACTTGTTTTTTCATTCCATAAAGTTCTTGTTTCTCTGTTACTTAGGGTTGTTCTCATTATTGCAAGTATGCTTGCTCGATCATCATTAGACATCTAGGTCCTCACACCATAGAAACCGGTATAGCCACGAATATTTGGGATTGAGTGGCCAGAAATTCTCCCTATATGGGTAAACATCTGACTGGCATGGTCACTAACTAATGCTGTGCCTGTTTCCTCTGTCCTTGTCTCTCTCTCTCTCTCTCTCTCTCTCTCTCTCACACACACACACACACACACGCACACACACACACACGAGCATGCGCGTGCACACACACACAGACATGCATGCATGCACACGCACGCACACACAACCTCAAGTTGCTTATGGGAATAGGCGGAAGAGATCCATTGCCTCTGAATTGTGGAATATTAAGTGGTGGCGGCTATCTTATGATCCTGCAGACAGGTTAAATAATGACACCATCTTCCAATATGAAAATTGAGCTACAGTTCCCTAAGCATTCATCTCAAATTTTCACCATTTAGTTTTCTCTATCCGAGCAATATAAGGTTGTTGATTATTCTTATTAAGGTTAGGTTACTGTCGCTTTTATAGTATTTGTCTTGCCTTTAGTTGATTGGTCTTTACATGTTGAAGATATTTGCTTCTATAGAGAACTTGTAAGCTTGATCCTTATTAAAAGAGAAACTTTTGTTACTTGTCAACTACTGTTGCACCTTCTGTTTGCTGAACACTGTAACCCAAAAAATGTGTAAGATGGCAGGAATCTGTTTGATTTACATATCACTTCCCGTTCCACCTTGTTTGTTCCAATATTAAGAGTAAGTTCAGAGAACTAAGACTGATGACTGCTATTGTTTTGGTAATAAGCCTTTTCGTGGAAATTAGTCTACTTGGATCTGTGGTTCTATACTATCTGTCATTTGATGAGATAAGGTTGGCAAAGGGTATTAGAATGATAGTCAAACAAAGAATCTCGCAGTTTACTTTATATAAGGGATCAAACCGGTTGAACTAAAGGAGATGTGAATGTACATTATTGCATTTGAGTCCTAAATTCCACTCCTTTTTTCCCTCCTGCAAGATGCAATAGGCACATCCCTAGTGAAGGCCCTGAAGCTCACTGTCCTCTAAATCCCTATTTACATGTATATTTGATGCTTTTACACTTCTTTCTTTATGTATCATGGAAAGATTGTGTGTGGCTAGAACTAGCCGCTGAAAATATCTCACACTGTGTAGATTTTCCAATATTTGTACTAGATATATAATTTGCTTTTCAACATGTTTGGAGCAGACCTGCAAAAGGTGATAGACAAGCTTCAGTAGAGGGAGTCGATCATGTTACAGATTCAGTTTCTAAATTAGACATCGGTGATGTAGTTCCAGAGGAAAAACCAATTGCAGAACATCAAGCTGGCCAAGGTGTTCCAGACTGCAAATGCGGGATGCCTTTATGCATTTGTGAAGCTCCTGCCCCATTTGTCGATACGCTTCACTTACAGGTATGAAGTATGAACAACTTTTAAGTTACCAGAAGTGTGTGCACTTTATAATTGCTGTGGCATCTCTCTTGCAGACAAAAACCACTTCCACTACTTCTCAGTCAAGCCAAAGACCCAAAAGGGACCCTGTTCCAAAGAATAGGGGCTCCGCCTCAACCAGCAATAATTCGTAAGTAACATATTAATTCTACTTCAAAGTATACTCATCTTCTTGACCAAGTAAAAAAGTATACTCATCTTCATAATTGACTGTTTACCATTGTGTGTTCATCCTGCACATATTTTCTAGCAACCCAAATTTTTTATCAAACTATATGGTGGTCTAGATAACAAGACGTTAACACCTTTGCTCCCTCAATCTTTATATAGGAGGAGTACAAGGTGAGTATAGATAATTATCTTCCTTTAACATGAATGTAATGTTGGGCAGTTGGAGTTGCATAGATAATTCAAGTTATTGTTTTAGCAAAAGGCAAAGACGATATGCTTGACTCGCTCGTAATGTCACATCACATATGCACCGTCTCTGTCAGCACTTGTGTGTGTGTGTGGCCGGCCCAGTTTCCCTGTAGGGGTGATATTTTCCTTGAGCAGGGACACATACCTCTCACTTGCTGGCATCCAAGAAAGCAGATAACTTTTTTTAATTAGTGACAACTTCTAAGTATAAAGCCCAAAGATATCGGTGAGACTAAGCTCAATGGCTTGAGGGACGGAGGTGGCGTGTATATAGAGGCCCAAGGCACGCCAAAAAGGGAGGTCTAGACGGCGTCGCTTTCCGCAGAACCAGGCATATATGTACGTGATTAAAAAAGCACGTAGCTACTAGTGTAACTGCCGGTTTATGTGGAGTTCATCAGGTTATATCCTTCTTGATTAAGTGTACTGCACAACTCATGATTACCTAAGGTCTTCACCTCGGATATGCAGATAGGCATATAATGAGGATAGATGGCAGTGAATTACCACGGGTTTATGAACTACTGCTGTTTTTCTTTTGTTTTTTTGTCATGGATATGCTAAGGCTCTATGATTGTTTTTATATTACAGATCTTATAAATCATTTCCCTTTGCTCTCTCTTAAGTACAACAAACTTGTATCCCTGTAAAGTGGTTTCTGGTGCATATACAAGCAACTTACTCTCTTTAAAGCAATTTTGTATTTCCTCCATAACAGTTGAACTTGTCTGGAAATAGATGCAGGTGTTGGTTTCCATTATCAGTGTACATCAGAGTCGTACCGTTATTCTGTCATTTTTTATGATAATTAGCTTTTTACGCAAAATTTGCAGGTCAGTTTTGAATGCTGGTCAAGCTTCCAATGGCGCTCCAGAGAGACCTAAGATGGATTATGATGTAAATGGCGAGGTATTTGCTGCTGTCTGCTACATTAAGAAGGTGGATTATGTATTGTGAAATCTTAACAGTATATTCCTGTGCCTAGGGTCTAAGGGAAGCAATAAAGAATGATGATACTGCTGCAGTTAAGAAACTTCTCAGTGAGGTATTGAGCATCTGTTTCTAGTCATAAGGGAAGTTATGAAGTCTTGTTGTTGCACGTTCATATCCAGTGACTATAGTGCTGAAGTAAATACATTCTGGCCCTCTCATATTGCAAATTACTGTAAGAATTTTGTAAATGAGTGCCCCCCTGGCATTTATTAAGCAACCAAATAAGGAAAGTCGACAATTAATCACTCTCTTCTCTCACTATATGTTCTCGTGGTATATGTAATAATGACTAGATAATGGTAACATTTGTCATTGACTATCCTTAACAGGTTTGGTGAGACACTTGTTAACAAGATCCTTACTTTGTAAGGAACTTAAATATTAATTATGTTTCCCATTTTGACTCTTCAGTTTCAACCACTTTTTTGGTGGTCCCCGGAGACTCTGAATTAGCAGTTAAATCGGTCCCATTCATTGGCGATCCAAAGTGAAAGATAATGAGGTGTTAGAACTATATCTGTATTGTGACCCACGATGAACGGGATATGGTCAAACTGAGCTTTTGAATTGTAGCGGCATTTACAAACAAGTGCATTTTCATTTGCACAATAATCCTTTATTCTTGTCGTTGTCGATAAGTCAACTTTTCGCACATAAGATGTAATGCTGCTTTTCTGTGTGCGTGCGTGTTAAAGGTGAATGTCTGTTGTATAAAAATTGTAAATAAATATCATGTTGGTCAATTGCTATCCTCGAAGAAATGAATTTGTTCTCTTTTTTGGGGTTATGGCATGTTTTTGTTCATCTGATCTGTATTTGACACAAAATACACAGCAATTACACGTGTATTGACCTTTTGACTAATATAGCTAAGAGAAAAGTGGAACTGATTGTTGTCATGTTGGCAGGGAGTGGACCCTAATTACCGTGACAGACAGGGAATGTCTTTGCTGCATTTGGTACTCTCTCTCTCTCTCTCTCTCTCTCTCTCTCTCTCTCTCTCTCTCTCTCTCTCTCTCGTTTTAGTTATTTGAGAACGTTGTGTATTCTTGCTCTGTTTGTGCAGGCGGCAGTTTTTAACCGAACCGACGTTGCTTTTATCCTTATGGAGCGGGGAGCAAGCTTGGATTACAGGAATGCACAGGGTAACCAGTCATACCCCTGTACTGTACAAAGTTGTTGATTCTCCTTTGAATTAGCACCTAGCTGTAGAACTCTAAAGTTTAAAATTTTGGGAAAAAAAAATATGCATCAGTTGCCTATGCCTGTATGCCATGCGGCTGCTAAGAAGCTAGATGTAAGTTAAAAAAGGAAAAACAGAGAATTGAAAACCTTGGTTGAGAATGGCCAACCTGACTTGAGGTGCTTGATGTCCAACATTTGGAACTGTATGATGTATGCGTTTCAGAGTTTTGGGATGATCACAGCAAAAATAATAAGTTGTAGAATGAACAACTTGCAGTTTCCCTAATTTCGAGCCGCATTTTTGTTGGCCAATTCTTTTTTCGTCTTTAGGAGAAACGCCTTTGGATTGCGCACCGGTCACTTTGCAGTACAAGATGCGGCAGAAAATGGAGGAGGGTTGCTAGTACCGGTCTGACTTGCCCCATATTTGTTTCAAAGGAAATACTTGCTCAATGCTTGAAGTGTGCTTGTTATCTTTATCACTATAAGGAAATGTCTAATCGACACCATCGACATGTTTGATTGGCTATTTTAATGAGAGCTCTTTTCTGAGGCAAATAATGTGCTCAATTATGATGGGGGGCAAGATAGCTTTGCCCTGGATTTTCAAATCTCTTTCGTCTTTTTACAGAATGAATATTCTTGAGTTGTGCTGAGGATATCCTTCACGGACTTTTTACCCTTTTATAGATTAGAAGGAACCAAGTAAATAGTACACAACCGTGTTTGATGCTTTCTTAAATTGGTGTGATGTTTTTGGCAGAAGCTGTGTTGAATGAATATTCCATCCACGATGCGCCACTTTCACTGTTACTGCTTCCAGAAAAATATAAATGACAATCGATAGAATGATACTGAGTCTCTGGAATCTTATTGGGATGCTTGGAGTTTTGGATTGTTTAGCACGCAGCATTAGTGATATTTGATGGTTTATTTGACCATCTTTCACTATCATGTGTTTGCATATTCTTTTGGATATTGTATAGATCCTATTACATTCTTTCCTTCCATGTACAGTCTTTCCTCTTCTCTTTCTTTAGAAAATCAGCAAGAGTCAATCATTACGAAAGTCTCGCCGAATTGCACCCGGTTTATACCCATCATTTTTCCCTCCGTCCTTTTAATGTCTGCGAATATTTTCTCGCTCGCGCGTTACCGAAGAGATGCATCGGAATGGACAAGGCACTATCGAGCAGAATTAGACAAGAACAAAACCTTATGGAGGGCGGCCTAATTGTGCTTTTTGTATTGTCGTGTTTAGCCCGAATACTTACTGCTCTCTTCTAAAGAAACAGAGACCTAAATATGTGATGCCACAGGTACAATGAAGCGGCAATATAAAATGCCAAGAGCCATATCAGAATGGATGATAGGCCACGCTCCTTTGTAGCCTTGTGTGAATCATCAAAGCACCATGAAGAGCAAGATTGGTCCGTGAGTCAGCAACACTCAATGCCTCCTGACTTGAACGCGAACGAGAAAAGATGTGCTTGGAAAATTGGCAGTAACAGCGAAAAGAATATGCCATGCTCTCTTGCTCATGCACCGTCCACCTTCCCCTCCTATAAAAAGAAAGGCCAAAATAGCTAATTTCCAATCAACTCTCTCTCTCTCTCTCTCTCGATCTCTCCACAATGGGTTTCTTGATGGGGGATTCTACGACGATTGCCACGCACTATCTGCTGTGCAAAGGAGCAATCTTGTTGGCCATACTGAGATGGGTCTTGTCTCGGGCTGGCAAGCTAAGAGACAGAACCGCCATGACCCTCTTTTCACGTGCCTCCGCAGAGAGCCTCCGCTCTCGTTCTTCTTCATATCGCGCGCCGGCCTCGGTGCACGCTGCAGACGGTCTTCCTCTGGCCTCCACCTACGGAGATGTCGCGGTCAAGAGACTGCAGTCGAGCTGCGACACCTGCGCGGTCTGCTTCAGCCCGTTGATGGAGGGCGACGAGGTGAGGGTGCTCAGGAACTGCCGCCACGTCTACCACAGAGAGTGCCTCGACAGATGGGTCGGTTGCGATCCCGATCATGATCGTCGTGATGATTGCAGCAATCACAGGACGTGCCCGCTTTGCAGGGCCCCGCTGTGGGCTGCTGCTTCGCAGAGCTTGGAGCTGGCCAGGACAGAGCCCAGGTGGAGCGTGAAGAGGCTCTGTTCCTCCGTCTGGGGATGCGATCCGTAGCAGCGACAAAAACCAGTTCGCACATGCACGGTGAAGAAGCACGAAAGCAGATATACATGTCATTCACTTCCCCTTTTCGTTTTTGTATTTGAAGTTTGTATTTTCTTTCCACTCCTTCCTTACTAAGAAGAGGAGAATCTTGGAGATGGATACCCTAATTTTGGCTTGTCTATAAATGGAGGTAAAAAAGTAACTTTTTTTTTTGTCATTTTCACGAGAAGGTATTGAGTATCATTTGAATCTTAAACAACTACGAAAAAGTTAAAAGCTAATCCTTTTAAGGTGTGCGACAAAACCTTCACGAATGGCTGCCATCTTTCGTAGTTTTCGATTGGGTCTAACACGCAAGACCTTACGTAAGGAGAAGTTCTTGTTTGAACTCGAATATGATGGGTCAAGCATGTCGTGACTGTTAATTTCGAGTGATTCATAAAATCAACAATCGCGATGTATCGGGCTGAGCGACCCTAATTTAGGAAAGAACTTCCCTAATATAAAGACCACTAGAAAATATCTGCGCTTTGTGGTGCATGTCCTATTCAATAACTCGTCGTAAGTACTTTAAATTTTTCGTACAATGATTTCCATGCTTTGCCGGAGTGTAGCATTCTTTCCTACTTCAAGAAAAAAAATTGTATTTTTTCCGTACATGTATTTGTTATGTCCTCTCAAAATCACGCTTGAATCAACTTATAATAGTCTTGATTAATTAAATGAGCATCTACTTCTCTATTCCAAAAGCGCGTGGAAGTCGAAGCCAAGAAACCTTCCTTTTCTTCTATTAAAATCCCATTCTTGTAAAGTTCAACAAAATAAAAGAAATTAAATCGACAAAAAAGATCATCGACAATGTGGAAAAAACATCTTTTCAAATACTTATCCATGAAATAAACTTTTGCTTAATCCTAATTGACTAATATTAAAAAGGAAAGCACCTTAAAAATGAATAAGCAATTCTTTTCGCTCCTTTTTACTTGAATTTTGAGTGTAGGGCCATGCTCTCTAAAAGTCTAAATTATATATATTTGGTGAGAGAAACAAAATATACGTTACACACTACTAATTTTTACCACATTTAAAGGATGTTTTTTTTTCCGTAACTGAGTAATTGACTCCGTATATTCATTTATTAATATAAAAAGATTTTGTCTATGTAGCAACTGAAAAGGAGAAAAAGAAAATGGAAAAAGGAGAAAAAAAAGAGAGGACATAGTTTGAAGAGGCAAAGTACTAAAAAAGTCATAAACTTATTATATTTGCGTCAATTCAATTATAAACCTTTCAATTGAGTCATAAACTTTTTGCATTTATGTTAATTGAGTCCATTCGGCCAAATTAGGTCGGAAATTGCCAACGTGGACGCCGGTCGTTCTGTACGACACAGGCAATCGATGTCGCTGATGTGGACATTTTTGATAATATTTTAATAGTTTTTTTTCAAGAATTTTAATTTTAATTTTAATTTTATTTTCTTCTTCCTTGTTTTCTGTTTTTTTTTTCTGCCTTGTCAGCCATAGGGCGAGGGTTGTAGCCCTTGCCCTTGCCTGCCTAGCTCGCTCGCTCTGACCATCGCTGACGAGCGTGGACAAGGCCTCCTCTCCTAGATTCGGGCAAGGCCGGCCTTGCCGGCCGCTAGCAAAGGCGGCCTTAGCCTCGCCATCTGCGAGCGAGGCCACGGTCACCTTCCCTCGTGCTCGGCTTGGCCCTGGCGAGGCGGCCACAATCGGCATAAATGCAAAAAGTCCAGGACTAAATAGCCCAATCGAAATGTTGAGGATGGAATCGGCGGCACCAATATAACAACTTCAAAGACGTTTTTTGGGCCCAAATTGATGGGCTCAACCATAACCGCGTCTCGGCCCAAACCCGAGGACCCGAAAACTGAAAAATCAAAAAAATCAAAAAATCAAGACGATCGCCGGAAATAACAAAAAAAAGTAAAAAATCCTTGCTCTTTCCCCCTTCCTTCGACCCTCGCTCGTCATAGAATATTTTACCAGTTGCGCTCACCGGAACCGAGGAAAAAAGAGAAGATGCAGGTTCCTCTTCCTCTTCTTCTTCTCCTTCTTCTCTAGCTCCGTGCAGATCTGCATCTCCCCCTTCCCCCTCCCCGGTAGATCTCCGATCCCGACGAGGCCGAAGGTATGCTCCCGCCGTCCCTCGCGATCGTCCCGCGCCTCCGTGCATGAGAATGCCGTGATCTCGTTACGGAGATCTCGATCCTCTCCGATTCGGAGGTTCGCCGTTGATCTCCTACGCCGCTGCTGACTCTTCCCTTTTTTTGTGTTCGTGCCCCGGCGCAGGGAGAGCGCGCGCGCCGCGAGAGAGAGAGAGAGAGCGCGAGAGCTGGAATCGAGGAAATGGCGGGCGGAGGAGCGGCGGGCGGGTTCGTCACCCGAGCGTTCGAGTCGATGCTCAAGGAGTGTGCCAGCTCCAAGAAGCATCCCGACCTCCAGGGCGCCATTCAGTCGTATATAGGTGCGTGCAATTGGACGTCCGCTCTGGTCATTTTCCTTTTTGCGCGCGCGAATCGCGAAGCCGGTGATTGTCGAGCCGGAGATGCTGATTTGCTAGCCCGTTCGTTCGTTCGTTGCACAGAGTCTTGCGCATCGGAATATTTTGTTTTTGTCTTGTCCTGGTGCCCGGTGCTGTAATTAGCTTCAGGCTTTTCGCTTGCCTATGCAAGTGCGCTGGCTAGTTAGTTCAGTCGTGCTCTGAGAAGTGAATGAAAAACGCTAAATGAAAATGGATCTGTTTCGGAGAAAAGCCGGGAAAGATGGACAGCTCCAGTGCTGAAATGGGGGCTTCTTAGCGAGAGTTGCTGTTGGTTTCTATCTGTCTGTAGATGACTACTATTTTAGGTTTGATTGTAGTATCTACGTTCCCAGTCATGAGTCCGTGAGGCAGAACATGATTTGGATTGTCAGCTTGTCAAATATTTTTTTTCTCCTGTTAGAATGCTGGTCCAGTTGCCAAGTTTTGGCATTTTTTATTTGATGTAATGGTTCCTTGTGTTTATTTGAGTCTATTGATTTTCACGTCATCTTTTTTGATTTTAATTGCTTAGCATTTCGAAGGCTCATCGGCGTTTATGTTGTTTCAGACAATACAAAAGAGGTGGCTCAACCTTCTGCCAACAATGAGGCAAAGGGAGCGCAACAATTGGCTGCTGAGGGGAGGTATGGGAGTAGACTAATTCAAAACTTGCTAGCTTTGTTTTCATTTTACAATTTGTCACTGTAGATTTCTTTAAGCTTCTAGAATTTACTTTATTGTACTTGTTCTTTCGTATTTGAGGTTGTGTGCCGCATAAATGAGATTCACCTTTAAGTCAATGATTTTCCTTGTCATGCACCATTGGGATGAAAATGTAATCTCTAGGTGATTCAGTGTATGCAAAATTTGTTGTTTACTTCGTTTTGCTTTTTCTTGGACATGCATTATTTGAAATAACGTAGTCTTGTGATGAGGCTGCTGTTTTGCTAGGATTTAGGACGTACGAGAAACTTTTGTATGTACTTGATTCACAAGTGTAGTGGACAGTGTGTATGTTGTTCTCCTTTTCCATTCTCACCAGCAAAGAAATTGGTTTTAGTTGCTTCCATTGTTATTTATGTACTTTATTGGCAAAATCTCTCCAAGAATGTGTTGTGCTTATGTTAAATTAAAGAATTTTGTATCTCTGTACTTGATGACATGGTAAAATGTGATTCTGAGATGACATGTAAATTGCAACTACATAATCTTTGGACAAGAATAGACCATAATGATTTATGCGGCATATGCCACGGCGTAATTGGTGGTTAAGCATTTAAATTAGAAGGAATTTGGATGTGGTTGAAACAATTGATGATTTCTTAATGGATGGGGGCATGTTGAAAGGGATAAAAAGGATAGGATAGAAAGATACTGTTAATCGTATGTCACATTGACTAGGAAGATCTAGGAGTATAAGGGTGCTACGTAAAGATGTTGCTCTCATCTCATGGAGAGGATGCTGGATTGAGATTCTGGGGAAAGACTTTATTTGTGCAGATTCTAATTATTTTTCCTTTGAAAATACTCATGATTGAGGACACAATTTTTGTTTGCTTGGAAGGACTGTGCGTTCAGGTGTAAGGAATTGGCACCTTTCCAGGATGGGAATGCCAATAACTTTGCAATTTTGCAGATTAATTTTAAGTGTGTCCGCACGTTCTCTTTCTCAATAATTTATTTGAAGGACATAGTTGACATTTTTCACTGCTTCCTTTCCATTTTCACCTGGATTATTAGTCACGACCAAAGAAGGCAACTGAATTCCCTATCAAATCCATTCATCCACAGTCACATCCTATTGCTTGTGCCAATTGTAATATGCATTCTGTTCTTCGCCCTTTATGATTGGAAAGGAGGGGAGAAGTGAAGGGAGGAATTTGACCTATCTTGAATTGGGACCATTTAATCTCTTGTTGCTGTGATCTCTTCCTCTATTGGAGAAGTTTGAAAATTAACAGAATACTGGATTTGCATCATGTGATTTGATGTATGGACAATACTAGATGCGGATGATTCTGACTTGTCTTCAAAACCCCCTCTTTCCCTACCCAATTCTCTACACTCAGTGTGGCTGAAACTGACGGTGGAGGTGCAAAACAAGTAATAGAGTCCGATCAGTCACACACATTGGCACCCAGTGGTGAAGGAGCAGAGCAAGTTGTGAAGCCAGTGGTTGCAGCTGGAGCTATTACAGCTGCATTGGCTAGTGCAGGGAACACTTTAGGAGGAGCTGAGGTGGAGCTTGTCCTGAATCCACTCAGACTTGCTTTTGAGACAAAGAACACGAAAGTTCTGGAACCTGCTCTGGATTGTCTCCATGTACGTAACTATAAACTCTTGTCTAGTTCCAACTTCCCCATGATTCTTCTTCCGACTAGGAACCTTGGTCAAATTTTAAGGGTGGCTATATTCAGTCTACTATTTAACTCTTTGGGTCTTTATTATTATTATTATTATTAAGTATTTATGCTTTTAGGGCTGTTGCAACATATTAGATTTGACATGGCTGGGCTTCATCAATTGGGAACGACCAGCCATCTTTTCTTGGCAAGATACTTATAGTACATAACAACTGGGCAATAACCTGTTTATTCTGATTATTTTGTCTTCCAGCTATTGTTTAATCTTACTTCAAAGTATGGTTATCTTTCCTTTGATCCCCATGTCCAGATTTTATCATCTTGTCATAATTGTCCTTGTCACACTTCAAATGACTTGGTAACTAATTTTTCCAACTGAATGTTTTCCAGAAACTTATTGCTTATGATCATTTGGAGGGAGATCCTGGTTTAGATGGTGGGAAGAACGTTCCTTTGTTCACAGACATTCTGAACATGGTTTGTGGTTGTGTCGATAATTCATCACCTGATAGGTATATATTCTTGAATCTTAGTGATCTCTTATTCATAATATAGTAAACGGGGACTATTGTTCATATATGTTACTCGTTCTGTCCATTTTGTGAAACAATGTGCAGCACCATTCTGTTAGTGTTAAAGGTACTTCTCACTGCAGTAGCATCGGCAAAGTTCCGAGGTATGTTCTGACCAATTAAAACCTTTGTCTGTGGTTACTTTGGATTTCTTGTTCAATTAAGTAATTCCCAGTTTGCTGTAGTGGGTGAAGGGGGTACAAAGTGGTGCTCTTATTAAATGAGTCAGGCAGATGCTTTCCTTTTTCGTTCCTTGGCATTTGAGTAATCTAAGTCCATTTAAAGGATGTGCTCCTGTTATCTCTGTGATGCTGTTCTTGTTGGACTTCATATTGAAAAAAAGTGGCATGTGTCTACATGAATATGGAAATATGATGATAGTTTGATTAACTCCTGCTTTGCTGAGTGTGGTTGTTTAATGCTAAAATACGATCTGTATTCTGTGGTGAAATGTCTTTTGGTAATCAAGTGCCAAGTAGTCCATGAAGTAAGGCACAAAAGTTAATAGTCCTTGCCAACTTTTATTCTAACAGTAAGCAGTAAGTCTTATGATCAAGATTGTTTGCCTCTTGTAGGACCTCCGTACAAGAATTATCCTTATCAGTTAAATCTAAAGAAATAATAAGCCAAACTTAGTTGATCAGTGAAGCTACAGTTCAGCTAGAATTGAGTGAAGCATAGATATCGATGTATACATATTTTAACAACAATCTTTATGTCATAGTTTTAGCATATAACGAAATGATAGCCGACATTTCAACGGAGGCACCTGTGTATTTCAAGATTCTGTCCTATAATCTCCTTTATCATTGAGACTTGATGAAAGAAATCTGAAAAATGTCAGGGTGGTGGACTGTATAATGACTAGACTTTAGTTTGTAATTGATATTGGTGATAATAGATCTCATGACTGAATCACGTCAAATTATAAGCAGTGACCAACTGCATCTTGGGCAATTATGTCTACTTGTTTTCTGCAAATATATTACTAATAGTAATGTGGCCAACAGGTTACTTGTAGCACTCATACTGTTGTAATTTGAGTTTCTGCTTCCCTGCATACGTGAATATGTCATGATGTGGTGATATCTCAATCTGCATTATACGTCCGTGTTTATCCTATGCCCTTTTACATACCCTGTGTTGCTTATGATGCAGTGCATGGGGAATCTTTGCTGGGAGTGATCAGAGTGTGCTATAATATTGCTCTTAATAGGTACGTCCTATTGATTACCATCTTCCATGTGATAGAAACTCAAGAAAATAATTGTGACTGAACATTCTATTTGCAGCAAAAATCCTATAAACCAAGCAACATCAAAGGCAATGTTGACACAGATGATTAGCATCATATTCCGGAGGATGGAGTCTGATCTGGTAGGGATATATCTTTTGTTCTGAAAATTCATTAGACCTGTATGCCTTGATGCATTTAGATATAGATATGTGTGTGTTGCATGTAGGGGTAAAAACAGTTCTCTTTGCTGTTTGTCCAAAAAAATTAACATCTGTTGAAATTATTAGGTCTCTGCTCCCTCAGTTTCTGCTAGTGCCCGAAAACCAGAAACTCCTTTAGAAGAGAATTCGAGCTCAAAAGCTGAAGAGACTTCTTCCAGTAATGAAAATGAGAAAGAAATGACGCTGGGTGATGCGCTAACTCGGGCCAAAGAGACCTCTCTTGCATCTGTAGAAGAACTCCAAAGCCTTGCTGGCGGTGCTGATATTAAGGTGAAGTTCTTTTCTTATCATCTCTACAATTTATTTGATTGATATCAATGATTAAAGTCACTGGTCCTCATTTGTGCTAACTAGCTTTTGGCCAAACATGCACCCTGCGCTTTATGATTTATCATGTGGATTTAAGCTGCCTATCATGATTATTTAGAATCTCTAAATCACATATGTTTTGGTAGTGGGAGAGATTGCTAAAATGCAATGTTCTTTGCACCTTTGATCTTAGTTTATGAATTCATATGCGCTTAATGTCCAAGATAGCTTCATATTGCATTACTTAGGTGCAATGACAATATAATGTTGCAGGCATATGGAAGCGTTATTTATTGTTTTGTAATGGCATATGCAAGCACAACGCAACTATTGTAGCGGAAAAAATGAAAGGTCAATGGCATTATAAGTGCTTCAGTTCCATTGTATGAATATGCTCTATGGTTCAGCATCTATTGCTGAGGGTCTGATAATTCGGATGGAAGCTTTCCTCTCTCTTTATTTTTTTCTGATGCCATAACATCTTGATCTTTTGGAGCAGACACTTCCTTGCTAGAGTTTCCTGTATTAAGCTTTATGTTTCTACATTTTTTTGTTTGAATTTATGAAGGAAAAATAGTTGAAATTTGTATTTCCATGTTGATATATATGCGCAGGCAAGCATCGCATATATCCATGCGTGTCAATGAATCCGATTCTGACAATTTTTACTACCACGGCACTTTCTTTCTTCATAGGGTTTAGAGGCTGTGCTTGACAAGGCTGTCCACCTTGAAGATGGTAAAAAGATAACAAGGTATGCATAGCTATGTGCTAGGCGTGCTTGTGAGGTCGTTATTCTAAAATAATTTCCTGGATGCGTGAACATTTTACTTTCACAGAGGGATTGACCTGGAGAGCATGAGCGTAGGACAGCGTGATGCTTTATTGGTGTTCCGAACACTTTGCAAGGTTGGTGTTTTACAATTATTTCTGCATCTCTTTATGCTTTCATAAGCATCTTCTGAATAGTCTGCCTGCAATTCATGCAGATGGGTATGAAGGAAGATAGTGATGAGGTTACGGTGAAGACACGTATATTGTCTCTTGAGCTACTGCAGGTCTTCTTGAATCTCTGCTTTCATGCAGCATGTTTCCTTTGTTATTTTACTGGAATAATCACCAAATATCAGTTACATTCTCAATGTCACTTGACATATTTAATTTCAACTGTGGTTTGGCATGCTTGTAGTTTCCTCTGTGAGGAGTGTTCTTGGATTAATACCCTAGCTCTATTGTACATTTTGATGATAGACCTATAGAATCCACAAGCAATGTGATGTATAAAAGTGGTTTTTTTTTATCTTGAGATCTTTGTTGAAAATTTCTCTGATAGTTTGAAACTGCAAATGAATTAACCTGGTACGTAATATTGCTGCAGGGGTTGCTGGAAGGTGTTAGCCGTTCATTTACTAAGAACTTCCATTTCATCGATTCAGTGAAAGCTTATCTTTCGTATGCTTTACTGCGGGCTTCGGTTTCTCAATCCCCTGTCATCTTTCAGGTTTATATTGATATTATACACGCTTGCTTTATATATGCTTGAAGATACTTGGTTTAACTTAAATCTTTTGCAGTACGCAACTGGCATCTTCTCAGTACTCATGCTGCGGTTTAGAGAAAGTCTTAAAGTATGCCTTGCTCTGAGTACACCAGAAATACTTTCTTTCTTAGTTTTGTTGTTAGGTGCCCCATGATCTTTGTTCCTACCTGACTTTTCAGGGAGAGATCGGTGTCTTTTTTCCCTTGATAGTTCTACGGTCATTGGACGGCTCTAAATCTCCCATTACCCAAAAAACAAGTGTTCTTCGGTACATTTATTGTTCGATTTGTTATATCCTTCAACTCTTGGCCACCTACAAATGGTCAATATTCAAAAATTGCTATGTGATGGAGCATATTTCTGCAGGATGCTTGAGAAAATATGCAGGGATCCTCAAATGCTTGTCGACTTGTATGTGAACTACGATTGTGATCTTGAGGCACCAAATTTATTTGAACGCATGGTGATCTTACTTCCTATATCCCCATTCACTGCATGTTACCGCACTTATATCATGCCCTTTGACTCTGTTATATGGTTGGCACATCTTTCTCAGCGTCTGTTCCTTGCTTTAGGTTACCACGCTGTCTAAATTAGCTCAAGGGACACAAAATGCCGATCCCAATTCTGTTGCTCATTCACAGGCAGCTTCCATCAAAGGTTCTTCACTTCAGGTTGGTTAATCTGTTTACTGAGGTCTCGAAAGTTAGCTGTCAGTGTCTTCCTTAACTTTATATCTTTGTACGCTAAAAGATGATGGTATACGACTCATCAAACCTTTGTACATCAATTCTGCAGTGCCTCGTGAATGTGCTCAAATCGCTTGTTGATTGGGAGAAGGCATGCAGGGAGTCAAAAGAGCAGAACAATCTTGATGATGTTTCAGATAGAGAGTCGTTGGAAATGAAAAAAAAGGAAGATGTGCCCAGGAACTTTGAAAAGGCGAAGGCTCATAAATCATCATTGGAAGCTGCCGTCTCTGAGGCAAGTTACTTACACTAGTGATTTTTATGGAGTATGTTCATTTTGATAGATCGGAACCTGAGTATGAGAAAGAACAAGCAGTGCAGGAGCTAACATTCTTGCATAGTGGTTCAAGGCAAATCTCTTTATTCATCGAAAGAAGAATTTTCTCATCAATATGTGACGAGAGAAACGTGACCAGAAGTTGAGTAAACCATGCATTTCCCAACAGCCAGTTCTATCCTTGTCATGATTTTTCAGAGAAAGTGACCGAGACAATTAGATTCTTGAATCTGGAATTAGGATTTACTGGAGTCAGTTAGGTTTTTAGCATCACCTTCAAATAAATCAGTGGAGATCAATCTGTGGAGTATTGCTGATTGAAGATGAATGGTGATTAGTTTACCTTTTACTGTGGCCTTTGATGTATTTCTTATTCTCTCTTACCGTTTATTCAATTAGAAATGGCATCTTAAGGATGTTTGTTAGTGATTGCTATAGTAAGTTGTGGATGAACACAAAACCATAGAAGTTGTCCTGTGTTTTGATACCTTATAACATTAATCTAGATAGCCTTTTCAAATTTTATCTGTCATAAATAGCATTTTTCTTGGTTATCTAGTTAACAGAACCTTTTTTGTATAATGGCAAATTGTTGCTTGCACTGGATATCTCATCTAGCAAAAAGTTTAAGAAAGCTTCTTCTTCTGAGATATTTGATAGTGGTCTTTCATTTTTCTTGTCCCGTGATTAGACTTTGCTGGCTTTACTTCTGCAAAAATATCACTGGGTGATATGTTAGTGCTGCACTGTGTGAAGAATACTCTTTGTCGATGTTTCAATATGCAGCTCTATTGAAGGGCTCAATCTTAGCTTTGTCATGTTGCAGTTCAATAGGAAACCTGTGAAGGGTGTAGAGTTTTTAACATCAAATAAGTTAGTGGAGAATACACCTGCTTCTGTTGCCCAGTTCCTGAGGACTACAAACAATTTAGACAAGGTCTGATCTCTAGACTACATTTCACCAATTTCAAGTTTGATATTGAATTGTCTCAAGATTGTTGCTTCTGCAGGCTATGATTGGTGATTATTTGGGTCAACACGAAGAGTTTCCACTCGCTGTCATGCATGCCTATGTGGAGTCCATGAAGTTTTCAGGAATGAAGTTTGATAGCGCCATTCGTGAATTCCTTGAAGGATTCAGACTTCCAGGAGAGGCTCAAAAAATAGATCGGATTATGGAAAAATTTGCTGAAAGGTTTGTATCTGTCTTCTTTTTTTTTTTTTTTTGGTAAGGTATTGTATCTGTCTTCTTTTGTCCCCACCTTTGGCAATTAAGTTATAGTATGCATAGATATGATCGGATTCTGCATGATTAAAGGTAGACAACTTATGCAACTGAGAGGTAAATGGTCACAGTCTCAATTTCTGGGAACCATCCTGTATTTTCATTGTACAAGTTGATCTGAAATTCTTGAACCAGCTTTGCTTTCCATGAATGCACTATTTTGTACATATGGATGGTTCATTCTGCTCCTGTCGATACAATCCACATTGTCTACGTGATTATTGGCGCCGTTGGGAAATTCAATTTGGCTACAGATTGTGGTCAAGTTCCTCCTCTTTCATCCTTAATCTTTCGTTATACTTGACATAGCAAAAACTTGCACACATCAAGCATTAGACGGTGAACCGAGTTTGTGAAGTCTGTCAGTGTTGTAATGGTTTTGTTGTTCTGGCTGTGACTGACTCGATATCATGGTTTTTTGTGTATGTTTCATATTTGAGAGGCAATGGGGGAATGCTGTGTTGTTCTTGTCATGTCACTTGTCACATTTTCATCTTGACCTTATGATGGGGATCATTGGTCTAACAAAGTAATAAGCATCCTTTGCTGTTTATCTTTGCTATCTTCTCTAAACTCTTATCTGTTGTTTTGGCAGATATTGTGCCGATAACCCAGGCCTCTTTAAAAATGCAGATACTGCATATGTTCTTGCTTATGCTGTTATAATGTTGAATACCGATGCGCATAACCCGAATATTTCGGCTAAGATGTCGAAATCGGATTTTGTTCGCATGAATGTCATGAATGATACTGATGACAATGCCCCGAAGGAGCTTCTTGAAGAGATTTATGATTCTATAGTTAAAGAGGAGATCAAATTGAAAGATGAGACAGCTGGTATGGGGAAGAGTAACACATTGAAGCCGGAAAATGAGGAAAGAAGTGGCCTTGTCAGTATTTTGAATCTTGCTCTCCCTAAAGGAAAGTCATCAGTGGATCCTAAGAATGACAGTGCTGCTATCGTCAAACAAACACAGGCTATATTTCGTAAACAAGGAGTAAAAAGAGGAGTATTTTACTCATCACAGAAGATTGAACTTGCAAAGCCAATGGTTGAAGCCGTAGGATGGCCTTTGCTTGCAACTTTCTCGGTTACAATGGAGGAAGGGGATAACAAACCCAGAGTTCTTCTTTGTATGGAGGGGTTCAAAGCTGGGATACACATCACTTATGTTCTTGGAATGGATACAATGCGCTACGCATTCCTAACCTCCCTGGTTAGGTAGGTTCCCTTATCGAAGCTCTAAAAGCTGATTCTTTACCTGAACAACACACCTTCCTTCCCCCCTCCTTCCTTCCTCACGGCATCCTTTGACATTGGGTGTACAGTACCTTTTACTAGTTTTCTTTACTTTACTTTAATTTTGAAAAACCTTTCTTGTTTATGATGTTTGCAGTTTTAGGTTGCAATTTATTTTCACTAGAATTAGATATGATCTTTGTAATGTTCTTCTATAACCCATTTTCAATCTGGAATCTCACCAGCTCCCTTCATGCAAAGGGCTTTGCAACCAAAATGGCTACCTGAACCTTAGCTAGCTAAAAAGTAATCTAGCAATGTTGAAAAAGGGTGAAATTATTATTGTCAATATTTTTTGGGTGGTGGGTGGATTGAAGTTGGGGGGAATGGGGGCATGGGCTATTTAAAAATAAATCTTGGAAGGTGTTAGGTTAATGCTGGAGGTCTTTCTGGTGCAGACTATTTAAAATTGTTTATTTGGTGGTCGATTTTACTAGCATGTTTTGTCTATATTATGATCTGGTTTTGCAGATAATTAGTTTGCTAGATAATGGCTTCATATGCTTTTTATAGGTCTACCTTCTTGCATGCGCCAAAGGATATGCGCAGTAAGAATGTAGAAGCATTGCGGACATTGCTTGCTCTATGTGAAACAGAGACTGATTCTCTTCAAGACACTTGGAATGCAGTTCTCGAATGTGTCTCTCGGCTTGAATACATAACATCAACACCGTCAATAGCTGCAACTGTGATGCATGGATCCAATCAAATTTCTAGGGATGCAGTTCTTCAATCTCTTAGAGAGCTGGCTGGGAAACCTGCTGAGCAAGTATTTGTAAATAGTGTCAAGTTACCTAGCGATACTATTGTAGAATTCTTTAATGCCCTTTGTGGCGTATCAGCTGAAGAACTAAAACAGACACCAGCCCGTGTTTTCAGCTTGCAAAAGCTTGTGGAGATCAGTTATTACAATATGGCACGCATCCGGCTGGTAAGTGTCACCTCTTATCTACTGATTTTCACTAAGTTCTTCAATAAGAGAACTGTAGATGGTCAAGTGATGTACTCTTCTCAACTAGTAGATTATCTATGAGCTATCTGTATTTGATGATTAATCTCTGCAATTGCTGCTTATGGTGATTTGTTGTTCTCTACACACCTTCAGCTGATGTTGTAAATGCATGTTATGATTCAGGTATGGGCACGGATATGGTCTGTCTTGGCTAATCATTTTATTTCTGCTGGGAGCCATCATGATCAAAAAATTGCGATGTACGCCATTGATTCTCTAAGGCAGCTTGGTATGAAGTATCTGGAGCGTGCTGAGTTGGCCAATTTCACTTTCCAAAATGACATCCTCAAACCATTTGTTGTGCTGATGAGAAATAGTCAAAGTGAATCTTTAAGGGGTTTGATCGTTGACTGCATTGTGCAAGTACGAATAAGTGGTTTTCCTTACTGTTAGTCTTTGCTGAGTGCATTATACATAAGTTGTTACAATCATGCATTTTCTGTTTCATGTCAGATGATCAAATCTAAAGTTGGAAGCATTAAATCTGGCTGGCGTAGTGTATTTATGATTTTTACAGCGGCTGCTGATGATGAGTTGGAATCTATTGTTGAAAGTGCATTTGAAAATGTTGAACAAGGTCAGATTCAATTGTTTTTGTTTTCTATTGCTTCATCGTCGAATATATGTACTTTGTGATGTATTAGTGTTCTTAGAGCCTGTTCAGTGGCTAATACACAGAACATTTTGCAGTTATCTTGGAGCACTTTGATCAAGTTGTTGGAGATTGTTTTATGGACTGCGTTAACTGCCTTATTCGGTTTGCTAATAACAAAAGTTCTCATCGAATAAGTTTGAAGGCTATTGCTCTTCTACGTATATGTGAGGATCGTCTAGCTGAGGTAGGTTCTTGGTTTTCGTGGTTGAGCATATTGCTTATTTTCCGCTTAAACTATATACCTCATATGCTATGAGCTTGATAAATATTATGAAGATAAAGGAATACTAATTCTCATAGTTCAATAAGACAGCATCTCAACAAGAGCTTTCTTCTCATGTTGCACTATGATATAATACTGTTTTTGCTGGGTAAATGCCCCTCAATATCTCTACTGTACAGTGATTATGTTGACCTGTGGTGGTTAATGCAAAAAGAAAGTCTCTTAGTTTTCACCAGTCACATGTTTTTAATCATTGTGCATATGGTGGTCCATTGATCTTTCTGTATATTCTGTAACTTTTATCACCATATGTTCATGTTCAGATCAATTTTTTTAGGCTGCCTAAAAAGCTTGAGTCTCCTTAACTTGAATCACAGAAGTTTTTGAGAGTTACTGCAGATTGAAGCCTTTATCTGTCTTTAAAGATGATAATCAGGAATTTTATATGGGGAAGGGGATCCCCCATCTACCTTTAGTCACGATTCATGAAGAAAATATATTTTGAAACTACAAAAACCTTTTGAATTATGATGAAATTGAACAGGAGTATTAAAATGTGTAGAAAGATGATGCGAGATAAGGCTACAGAAGAAAGAGATGATTTCTTGGTGGAAACTTTCTTGAAGTGAATGTTTGTGCTATTATCACACTATGCCTTTGCATTGGAAGAGTGTTGCCTTTTTAACTTCTATGAAAGATGGCTGTGTTTCAACTTTATTAAAGAGAAATCTGCATTGCTGTAAAGTGGCTGAAAACCAACTGTTCTGTAGAAATTATGATAATATGGGTTAATGTCACCAGTAGCCGGACTCTTGCTTGAAAATCAAAATCATACCTATACTTTTTTTTTTTGGTAAGGAAAATCATACCTCTACTTTCTTTTTTTTTTTTTTTTTCCAAAAGCGTCTATTTACTATTTAGAAAGTGCCACTCATCATCCCTAGGTTGGTCCAACGGTGGAATTTGGTAACATGGCATTAACGCCGTTAATATTGCTGGCGCGGAAATTCTTTTTTCAAATCTCTCTCATGTTGAACCAGGACCCCCCCCCCCCTTCCTGGAAACTGCGGATTCCTCCTCCTCTGTCTTCTTCAAACCCTACCTAACCAAAAACTCACAAAATCTGACACCCACAGCGACACCAATGCATAAACCATGATTCTTACCCACTCATAACCACCGCTTATGGCCGTGGCTGCTCAAGTTTTTGAGCTCTTGCTGCCATGGGCACGAGCTCCATATTTCATGGAAGAGCATCGAGGATTGGCTACTAATTGACTGCTATGGCAAGAATGAGTTTTGTGTTGCATATGTTGAAGCAATTTGTTATTTCTATATTTCATTTTCAAGATATAGATGGAACTTTTGAGAGTTCGAGTTTTCAGTTGAATTTGGTGTCATAGGAGCCAATTTCTAGTATTTGTTCATGCGATTGACTAGTGATCTCTTCTATTGAATCGATAGCTGCATTTGAATGTAGCTCAAACGCTCTTTGTCATTCAATTTGATTGGGAAACATAATTACCCTATAGAATTGAATCTTTTTCTTGCCTGAGTCCATGGCCACGAGCCCAAAGCACGAGCGGCCATGGCAGTCACGATCCGAGATCTTGAGCTCGAGTGGCCATGGTGGTCACAAGCCTAAAGCTCAAGCTTGAGTGGCCATGGTCACAAGCCTAGAGCTCGAGCAGCCATGGGCGAAAGCCTAGATCTCAAGCTCGAGAGGCCATGGCAGTGGGCTCGAGTTTTGTCCATGGTGGCCAAGAGCTCAAGCAGCCATGGATGCTGTGAGCGAGCTTGACCTCGAGGCCATGGTCGATGACTCTGGATCCATACTCTCTCTCTCTCTCTCTCTCTCTCTCTCAGTTTTTCTTTTCTTTTTTAATTTCTATGTTGCCTGATGTGGCGCTTATTTGATGCCATAATAAATTCGAAGGAACCATAACACAACACGCGTATTCTGCAATCCATGTCAGCAAAAATTGACTGGCAGGAGAGAAAGTATGACTGAAGAACTGACAGTAGCACTTTTACAATGTAGAGGGACGCTTTTGAACCAATAACAAGTAGAAGGACGATTTTGATTTTTGGATATAAGTATAGGGACCAGTTGGTGATGTGTGACGTTAACCCTTATGATTTGAATGCCCTATATTGGATGTGCAACTGTAGCATGATTGAGGAGAAGGGAGGGTTTGCTTTGTACATCATTCACGTGGTCTGGGAACGTTTTGGCATGTGCATCTGAACTTAGAGACTGTTTCGCTGGTTTGACACGTGCCTCAGGAGCAGAACCATTGCCCTTGTGCTTAGGATGTTGTCAATTTGTCCCTGATTGTTTAATCTATATGCTGCTGCAATTAGAATTTCTCTTACATCATTAGGATCACTTTCGTTTGTGTTGAAAAATTTAATTAGTGATGTCAAGTTTCGTTCAAAGGAGGCATTCTTATTTGTCTTCACCACAAACAAGTGGCATTTGCTTGCCTTTGCTAAGCTGTTCCATTATTCTAATTTTAGGGCCTTATACCTGGTGGCGCATTGAGGCCTATTGACATAGAGGCAGATGCAAACTTTGATGTGACAGAGCACTACTGGTTCCCAATGCTGGCTGGTTTATCTGATCTGACAACTGATCCTAGACCAGAGGTCAGAAGCTGTGCACTTGAAGTTTTGTTTGATCTATTGAATGAGAGAGGTAGCAAGTTTTCAACATCATTTTGGGAGAGTATCTTCCACCGTGTCTTGTTTCCCATTTTTGATCATGTGAGACATGTGGGAAAGGAGGGCTCAGTTTCTTCTGGCGACGAATGGCTTCGAGAAACCAGCGTCCATTCTCTTCAGTTGCTGTGCAATCTATTCAACACTTTTTACAAGGTATTATGAACTTGGGAATTAGGTGCCATTGGTAACTATGACTTGATGATACATGTATTCGTGAAGGAAAGCATGGAAATTTGTGGGTAAAATAATCTGTGTTCTTTTATACAGGATTCACATAATACTTTCATAGCAGCACTTGATAAGACTAAAATTACATGGGTAACTCAATAATCTGATTTATCAGGGTGTTGTTTGTGGATGTTAGCTATGGTTTGACTTTTGGAGGACATTTACGCATTCATCCTAGAGAATATTTTTAATCCAAAGATCTGCCATATAGGACAACAAGGGAGATATGCACATCTTCTCTCTAATTGTATATTTTTGAAAGTTCTGGTCACATCCTTCCTCTTCATTCATACCCATTAGTTTCCTTTCAATGGAACAGTAGACTGACAGACTGATTTTTCAAACATTTGTTCCTATGGATGATTAAGTTCCCTATATAGCTATTCTTGTCTCAAAGTTTCCGTCTTTTGCAGGAGGTCTGTTTTATGCTGCCACCACTATTAAGTCTGCTCTTGGATTGTGCCAAAAGGACTGATCAGTCCGTTGTTTCAATTTCTCTGGGTGCACTGGTGCACCTCATCGAAGTTGGCGGACATCAATTTAGCGAGAGTGATTGGGAGACTTTATTGAAAAGCATAAGGTGCGTTCATGCACGACTCGATTTCGTCCTTTCCTCTTCTGACTTTTCAAAGTTTAGGTGCCTTAGACTTTTGTAATTCATTGGCACAATTTTCTCCTGTTTTTTCTGAGCTAAATCATGCATGATTCAATTTTCTTCCATTCATATTGATTTTGACTGATAGAGATGCTACATATACAACACAACCTCTTGAGCTTCTCAATGCATTGGGATTTGAGAACCTGAAAAACCACACAGCGTTGACCAAAGAATCGGAGGTTAATATGGGGGATATTGCCTCACCGCAGATTCTAGACAATGGTGAAGTATATGATCATCAATTGGATGTCAATGATGGAACTCCAAAGAGCACGAGTGCGTATCTGAATCACCATCAAGAATTGGCATCTCCTTCTAACTTGGATGGTTATGAAGGTGAAGGTAAGTTATTTACTTTCCTAGTCGATTTTTTTTTCTGTTTGCAGCATCTGATGGCAATGAAGTGCACTTTAATTAGAATTTTGTAAAAAATAAAGTAAATGAATGCTTTTAAAACCATTTTGTCGATCACTAGATTAGGGAAGCCCAAACTCGAGCAACAATTTTAGAAGATTGTGAAAGTTTAACACACTAACTCTATCCATTGTAGGTGTTCCATCACCATCAGGAAGATCTCAGAAATCAGAAGGAAGCATTCAACGTAGTCAGACTATTGGTCAAAGAATAATGGGGAATATGATGGACAATCTCCTCCTTCGAAGTTTTACGTCCAAATCAAAAGGTCATGCTTTGGATGCTTCAGTGCCATCTTCTCCAGCTAAGGTAACGTTCCATCTATCATCTTTATAGAATAATATATCTTCTTAATTTCTTTAGGATAGTTACACAATTCAGCTAGTTAGTTTTTAACTGGACATGCCCCTACCTTGTTGTGACGTCGGGAAGAAATCTACATTTATGCCTTGTCAAAACGTAATATAGTGGTTGTTATTAATCAACCGTCCAAACTTAATTTGGTTGCAATTGATAGTGTGCTTATGTTCTCCCAAAATTAATTTCATTGCCATCTAATGTGATGGCGTGACATATCCTCTATGTACAGGTTTGAGTCGTGTGTTTGATAATTAATGTGTGGAAGGTAGAAAATTGAAAATTTTTACACATCTCTTTTATTCTCTTTTTTGTAATTGCTACTGTATTATAGGTACACTTGTTGGATATGAAACGAATTTATTTTCCCATTTGGCACATAATGTGTATTTCTTTCTTGATTAGTATCGTATGTACTTATCGAATGAATATGGAGCGAGGACTTTATATGTACTTCCACTGTCAATGTGGAGACTTTCTTTTCAACAAACCCATTGACTGCAAACCAGTCATTTGCTTTACTTATTCAAGTTCTTAGAATAATTTTCTTGAGTTACTGTGTCAATCATCATATCAGATCGATGGGTATGGCAGCTTTAACTCTTTCCAGCAAAAGATATAAATATAATAGGTCAATGAACAATCTATTCGTTTAACTGATGATGGGGAATGACCGATATATCATATTCCTGTATTGTTACTGCAACATGAATGGATGGAGAGAAGAGAACTGATATTTCTACATTATTCTAAAGTAATTTGCTTTCACGGGTGATTCACGGAAGGGGTTTTTTTCTTTGTTTGAAGCATTTTAGGGTAATTCTAGTCATCGCAAGCCAATGAAGGCGATGCTTTTAATATTTCAAAGCATTGATGCATGTGATGAATGGCTTTTGGGTTGCCTTTTCTCTTAACGGATCTACTTTTTACGTAGGTTTCAAATGTCACTGAACCTGATGCAAAAGATGAGGAGGAGACTCCATTATTACAAACAGTTAGAGGAAAATGCATCACACAGTTACTACTTCTTGGTGCCATTGACAGTATTCAGGTATTATTTTATATCTTTGTTCTGCTGTGCATGTCTTTTCAAACTGTTAGGCCACCTCCAGCCAGAGGCCACAGTACAATGATAGTCATCAACATTATTTACCATTTTGAGGGCTGCTTCCTTCTGTTACAGAGCGGTAAGATTACTCACCAAAATGACTTCCTCTTAATTTGCAGAGGAAATACTGGAGCAAGTTGAAAGCACTGCAAAAGATTGCAATAATGGACATATTGTTTTCGGTGTTGGAATTTGCTACTTCTTATAATTCATACTCCAATCTCCGAATGCGAATGCGATACATTCCTGCTGAAAGGTTTGTCCGGACTGTCAACCATTCAATCCACTTTCTTCTTTCTAGCCAAAAAAAAAAAACTCAACTTTCTTCTATTGCTCTATTGCCAGTTGATAGAATGGGTTGATTGGGCTTCCTAGTGAGCGGTTTATCTTTTGCAGGCCACCAATTAATCTTCTTCGCCAGGAATTAGCTGGAACGTGCATTTATCTGGACATCTTACAAAAGACAATAGGACATTGTGTCAAGAATGAGGAGCATTCTGAAGCCAATGGGTCTTCTGATCATACTTCATTCGACAGTGATGAGGAAAAACTTGTAGGGATTGCTGAAGATAAGCTGGTGTCATTCTGTGAACAGGTGCTGAAGGAGGCATCTGATCTCCAGTCCAGTGTGGTGGAAAGCACTAATATGGATATCCACCGAGTTCTGGAGTTGCGTTCGCCTGTCATAGTAAAGGTACATCTGCTGTATCTTTTAGTCCTTAAAGAATGAAATTATGGTTTTAATGGTCAGTTATTTTCCTGATTTGGTTTTGTCTAAGTTGATCTGCATAAATTCTGTTCAGAAATGTGCCTCGAGTTGCTATAATCTCCTGCTGCTCCTGTATATTGCATGAAATCATTATGCCTTTACAGATAAGAGATTTTTCATTTTTCATCTACCTCCAGAAAATGTGAATCATTTCCATCAATCTTTTGTTTTTATTTGCCCTTAACAGTGATGAAGGCTTCCACTTTTTTCCACACTCATAGTTCATGTTGGTTTCTTTGAAAACGGTATATTTTTCAAATCCAATACTAATATGTGATTATTTCTTCGGGCATATATTTTCCGTCTATGTCATTTAAGGACAGCTTCACTAAAACTCACCCAACCATTCTTTACTGTGAGATGTGAGAATTTCAGATGCAGTGCAGTTTTTTCTACTTTTGGCTGTGTTGTTTCCTAAAGGGTAAATGAAACAAATGTTCTCTGAACTTTGGTCCAATGTGCAATGTGATCCCTGAACTTTAGCCCAATGTGTAATGTTGTCCTTGAATTTTTAATTTGTTTAATGCGATTCCTGGACTTTTGGTACATGTTTAATTTTGTCCTTGGATTGTATGAAAATATTTAATGTTGCCATTCCATTTGTTCAAGCTCAAGATACTCAAACTTTAGTGGGGATGTTTACAGTCTCAACTCTTCACCCTTGCTTTCCCTGCGTCTATCGAATTTATTTAAGTATAGGCCCACATCATTTTATTGTATGAGTTGTTGTTTGTCACAGAAAGTTCTGGATATTACTGAAATGACGGTGTTTTTTCTTTTCAGGTGCTTAAAGGCATGTCCTCTATAAACAGTAAAATTTTCAGGAGACACCTTAGAGAGTTTTATCCTTTACTCACAAAACTTGTATGCTGCGATCAGGTACTACTGCTTCCATGGCCTATTTTTTGGTCTAAGGCTGGCTTAATCAGGTTCAATGGCTTAATCAGGTTCAATGTTGTGAGCTGCGATTTCTTTAATATCTTCCTTGCAATAATCTGTCTTCCAGACTGTTCAATGGTTCCTTTAAAAATATTCTTGTTATATTTAGTGATCGATGGGTATGGCAGCTTTAATACTTCTCAACATTATTATATCTTGATGAATCTGCAATCCCCTGTTGGCAGCACTTAAGAATGATAGAAGGTTTTGTATTTTGATGGTTAATAAACATAGTAGACCATGCTGAAATCCTTTTGACATGGATTGCACTTGTGGAAATGATACACGATTGCATTTTCTAAGAATTAACAAGAAATGATTAACAGCTATTGTCTTCCTCAGTTAAGGCCATAGGGCCATAACTTCCATTTGAACTGGTTTTTTTCCTTCCTTTTAGTTTAGGAAATATTTGGTTATTACAATCTGCTGCTAGTTAATTTGTCCTCTGAAGTGAAAATAAAATCACGATTTACCCTTCTGATTACTCACCACTATTGGAATCAGTATTTTATTAGCAACTGAAAATAAGACTAATTTTCATCATTATACTGAAAATATTCACTTGATTTAGCAAACTAAAGTGTAGGACTTCTCGTGCACTCAACCTAATGCTAACCTCCAACAATTTTCCGTCCTGGGTAGTATATGAAGTTTTGCAAATTTTTTACTCACTCAGTCTGGGGTTTTAAGTGCATGGCAGGAATGTCTGCTGCTGTAAGCAAATAGTGCGAGAGAAGTGCTTAATTGAGCTCTAACTGAAGGGCGGAGTTGAATTGGAAGGGGTTTTAACATTTTTTATTCATTGATTCAGTAACTTGGAAATGATCTCAAAGTGTCGAGTGGGCGCTCATGATGTTCATAGTTTACCTGCGATGAACATATCTGATGGATTAACATCTTTCAATTATGCAGATGGATGTTCGTGGAGCTCTTGGCGATCTTTTCAAGGCCCAATTGATGGTTCTCCTACCATCATAACCTGCATTATTCGTGAGCTTTTCCAAGTGATGATTTTCTGCGGTACATACCTTCCGTACAGATCAACTCTTGTTCTGCCGACTTTCACGATCTCCTGCCATTTGATAATGTTTGCGAGAGATGGGGTGAAAATGTGGATTTATCCCGTCTTGTTTTACCCTCGAAAGAGATATACAATGCCAATCATGTATTGCCTAGGAAGATTTTGAGTAGCGGATGGAGAGTTAAGTTCTTTTCCCATCGTAAGGTCTTTTTTGACTTGTGGGGGTATATTTGTAGAAGCCTAGGATTTGTATCAAGAAGTGAATTAGAGAACTATTAAATGAATTTTTGTTATACAAATGAAGTGGGGCTTTCTCTTTTTCAGAAGCTTATGACATAAGTTATCTACTAATTCACACCGTCAGTCCGATTTCCACTGATGCAGTTCCAATAAGGACGGATCGAGGCTGTTGCTATCGCTCTCCTCTTGTAAAGCAATGCTAGTGATGTATAACTTATACTTAAACCCTTCCAATTTCATTTGTGTTTTACTACACGGATGGATACCACCACTAACTACTTGAGTTCATCTGAATTATCGAAGAATGCTCGCCACATTGTGCAATGCGGTGGATAAATTGTTGCTATATTCTGCAGTTAAGTTATGTTTGCTAAAATAAGTTATTTAATTAGTGCAGCATCTCTTTCTGTTCCTTTTTCCCAATGTAGGGTTTGCACTCAATATGTTAGTTGAAAGACGCTGCTTAGTTCGTCGAGTACACAGTGCTTTTAAGGAAGATTGCTTTCTCTCTCTCTCTCTCTCTCTCTCTCTCTCTCTCTCTCTCTCTCTGCAGTCAGATGTTGTAATGACAACTAGATAAAGAAAATGGCAGCTTCAAATCTATATCATGATTGTGTGAGTCTGTATGAGGATGCAGAACCAACAAGAGAAAATAATACATTTCCGTGGCTTCTTGCCTTGAAACATATTTCATTCAAGCCTGGAATCATTCCCAGTTCCACAACCCTAACCAAGACCCGGATGCCGACTCTTGATGGGATCTCACCGGTTGATCGAAAGGGGCTTTTTTCCTTGCTAGAGGAATAGGTAGCGAAACCTTGATGAGAAAGGTAAGACGGTGAAGCTCCGAGTTCCAAGGAGCCTCCACTTGTTCTTGGACGAACATTCTCTCATCAAGTTGGCCTGCTCTACGGGGAGGAATTGGCAGATCCACTCGGGCACCGATGCGTCCTCCCCAATTTCTTTCGTGAAAGAATGCAGCAGCTTCGGAATTAGAACCTTACCTTTGTTGCTAATTCCGACTGATGCTCGTACATAGTCCTTCAATGACTGCCTCAGCATGTCGGCCACATTTCCAGGCTTGAAGATTCGTACCTGTCGTTAGGAAATGCTCAAAGTTATACAAAGAAAGAAGTATCTCTTCTTTGGGTCTTGAGCGAACCTTACATCCATAAAACCATGTCTAGTTTCCAATTGCTAATGCTAATCGTATGGCAATCAAAGAGAACATCTAACAAGAGCAATGTAAGCATCAGTTTCAAATCTCATTTGCCAGATTCATGTGGTAGTGAGCTAAGCATCCGTGCTTTCCAGAGGCCTCCAATAACTAAGGGAATGGAAGGGAAAGGTGCTTTTACCGCTGGTGAAGAATATGTCCCACAACTTAGCGCGAATGGAAGCAGAGGCTCCGGTTGATCGATTGAATACATTTCCTTCACTTCGAGTTCCTTGAATTCATGGAGAGCTAGGCACAAAGCCTGGCATCAAATACCAAATCAACATAGCATGTAAGCAACTAAAGAACGCATTAGATTGCTTCTCTTCTCTCACAATTGCAGATGTCCTATTTCTAGATACTGTGATATGTCATGACCTGACAAACATGAGGGAGCTCATTTTTGCGACGAAATGACCATGAAAAGACACAAAACCATATAAGGAACTGATTCATACAATGTGTGGGCGATGAGAAGGAGGCTTCATCTTGAGCATGATGTATTCAATCTCAGCTGCACTGAATGACTGCCCTCCAACTGTGTACATGGCCTGAAATCATGTTGCCATAACATAAGAATCTCGCAGCTAGCCATCTGCTTAAGCATTCAGAAACATTTCACTATCGACGAGTTTTGTCAAAGTGAATCGGGAAGATACAAACATACATCAAAAGTTAAAGAGCAGCGATTTTTTTATCAATCATTTCCTCTAGCCAATTTTAGCTGCTTATCATGGCTCTTCACCAAATAGAAGACCATTATTTACCGATGACCCAATGGAAGCATCGTTATGCTTATACCTATTAAATACAGTAAAACCACGACTCCATTTACATGTATTAGAGGAAATCAAGCCACTTTTTTTTCTCTTTTTAACTCGCTTCCTCAATCCACTGCCTTTCTGTTTCTAACATTGGTGCCTTCCCCAGCGAGTAAAACTCAAAATGAGAAGAAATAGACGTAGAATGTTCGAAAGGATAAAATGCTTACCTTCTGCATCAAGGAAAAGAATTTGACATCACTTCTAGGAATTCCATATGCTAAATATGCCTGGCAAAGTGTAGATAAAATAAGTAAAGAGATCAGGGCATCTAAAGAATGTAGTCCAGAAGAGGAAAAAATACAGAAGCTAGTAAAGAGAATGCCAATCATATAACAAATCAATCCAGGATAAAAGGGAGGGTAATACTCAGTGCAGGTATGAATGAGAAGGTTTTTCAAAGGGTTTTGAACAGAGGATCACATGCAAGGAGGAGAAAAACCTGACCCAAAAACCACAGGTCAGAAAATGGAGATATTTACATGCATAATCAAGGCATTATACAAGTTGATCCAAAAAGCTAGCTTCTCGTCGTGCGTCATTCTAGATGGGTCCAGTTTGGCCAACTGCTCCACGAGGAACCTAATAGAAGGTAAATTGAGAAGTCAACGACATTTAGAACCTTTGCTGAAGAAATTTGCGAGTTAATTCTGAAAGTAGGCACAAATTGATCAGGTGCATAGGAGTATCAGATCATGACTTCATTGTAGTTCTTCAGTCAATTTAAATGAGAAATATTAGGAAGAGTTTCCCGATTTTTGCTCTAGAAAGAACAAGCTTCTGTTGAAATATCTGAAAGCGGCAAGGAAAAGTTCCTATGCATTAATCTACTCTTTGAACACACAAAGAAGAGACAAGATTCATTGCGAAATTCAAAGGAAGACCATTGTACGTAACAATACATCAATTGCTCTAGAAGGAAGTTTCAAGTGTCGACCTGAATCTTTTGAGAGCTCCGGCAGCATAAATAAGTTCTTTCTTCCCAACGGACAGAGCACAGACTTGAACTGCCATGTTGTAGGCTCCGACAGTTCCCAGCCACTCCAGCTTACCAGGAAATCTATAAGGATCAAATGTCTCAACTTTGGCAAAGACATCATAACTGCTTTCCAAATCGCAGCCGGAGGACCTCCTTACTGGTGAAGTCCAGAGGGGTGAGTCTAAGGACGATGCAGCGGAGTTATAGGACAGTGGGCACATTGGTGAGGCCGGTGAAGCCATGTTTTGAGATGAAGAGTCTTTAGGTGAAATTGATAGAGAGATAAAAATGTCTCTCATGCACAAAACCATTTCTTCAGACAGCTGGTTAGGGTGATGCCATAGGTTCTCCTGCAGAATATCCTTATTTGGCCTCTGGGTCACGTCTAACCATCGACTGACATATCCAATCTCCACATCTTTCTTCTCTCCCATAGGCTGCATTAAATCACTCAACTCTCTCATTTTGTTTTTTAATCTTCTACTAGTAAAAGCAAAAGAAAACTTAGATATATGGATAGAATGCATAGTTCTTGACTACAGTTAATCCAAGAACACGCAATTAATACCTATCCACCGGAGCAGTTAAGCACACCAGACTTCATCGATAAATTTAAGTTATATATTCAAGAAGACCTTGATGAAGAGAAAGAGAGACAGAGAGAGAGAAAGAGAGAGAGAGAGAGGACCATCAGATTAGGATAAATCTCTGATGCTGATGAAGCCCTAAAGGAAGAATGCCTTAGATTGTATTCCGCCAGGTGGCGCTCATTCCTTTCTTGATGTAGCTGATGTTGCAGGACAATTAACTCCCCTTCAAGTTTTTCCACTGTTGTCTCCAACAATGATATACTGCCTAACAGATCCTTGGCCTTCAATCATATGACGGACCTTGAGATGTGAACGAGAATATCGAAGAAGAGAAAATGGAAACAGAGAGTAACCTTATCTGGAAGCTGGCTGGATGAGTCAGACAAGGATGGATCACAGTGCTCAATAGCGTTTGCCAGAGTCAAGTGTAACTGAATCTCTTCCTCCAACTCCTTTTGCAATCTTTCAATCTGTCACCATTCAAGCGATATTCAATAAGGCATTTCACAAGAATCGATATGGCTTTTATGGTCAAATAGTGAAAGCATTTGGACTTAGGTGTTCCAGTTATCGGGTGAGAATTGAGAAAGAATCAAATCACTCAAAAGAACTTCGCAACACCAGAAAGAAACTATTTCAGACATTGCCAACATGTATCCAAACCAGAACTCAATTGGCATCACCCGTCAACTAGTTTTTTATACAATGCCGACCCCGAACACGAATACTTTGTCAACAAGCAGAACCACAACATCAATAGCATGCAAACAAGATTTCGGCGAAACTCACATCTTGCTCGAGCTGGGATCGGTAAGTGTACAGCTTCCCACTTTTCTCTCGCCCGCTACATTTTTCCTGAATACGCGTTGCCATCAGATACTCAGCGAAATCTGCTCAAACAAAACTCCAAAGAGCCTAATCCACCATTCATTCCATATGCAAGGGCTTCACCATTAACGACATGAAATGAGCAGAGGAAAGCAAAATCTTTTATACCTCGAAATCAGAATTAGTGGAGCATCCATCTCCGGAAGAAAACGACTTGCTCCTCATTCGACAATTTGACCTGCCACTTCTCCTTAAATACCTCTGTATCGAACCTCCCCTGTTCAAAACCGCCCATTATCAACAAAAGGAAAACAAAACAAAGCAAAACAAAAAACCACCTCAAATTACAAGCGGTGAAGCAGTTAGAGAAGACTGAGGAGATCTAAGATTATAACGCCTACAAGTCGACAGGGAGCACTAACCCGTGGCTGCTCGTACTGCTGCTATTGCGAGGAGAGAAGCAGGAGTCGCTACCGCCGCCGTCGTCGAAGACTTCGGGTCTCAGGCAAATCATATCTCCAAATCTTGGCGACTACCAAGTTTTATATCAGCAAATTCTCAGCAAAAGCATTCGACGATCGGTCGATCCCAGATGAATGGAAATGAGAAAAAACCAAGAAAGACTCGAACTTTGGATGGAGAACAGAAAAAGGGTACTTCGCACAACAGATCAAAGCGCAGTCAAGCTCCGACGATTGAGGGGTTGATAAAGCCAAGCGCGTTTGTTCAGAAGCATCTTGGCGTAAAGAATGAGAAAGGAAAAGTGAAAGGGTGTGGAAAGATGAAAGAAGCAAAAGGGAAAGAGAGAGAGATGGACAGACAGACAAAATACTACTTAATTGTCGATGTGTTTTGATGTTCGGTTCGTTAAGTGGGGACGGAAGTGACTGCACTGTGTTGCGTTGAGTCGGTCATTTTCGGGCGGGAGTTTCTCAGGCTGGACTGTTCCGACACCGACACTCCTCCCCGCCACTCTCTCTCAAGAAATTGCTGTCGACCCGACGACACTTGAATTTGTCCCATACTTCTCATTTCATGGGAAGACTTTGTCAAACACCGTTCTAGTCTCGACAAATTACAAGAAAAGAAATCACTTGAAAGAGTTATATTGCTGTGACCTCGCTGTAGAAGAACGTTGTCGCGTGATTTTGAGTTACTATCGACTAATCCCGTAGAATTTTGCTATAGACAGTGCGACCATCCTAGATGCTTTCCACTACGTATGTATTTGGCCGAGAGCCGAAAAATGTTTGGTTACCTAAAGTCGAGGAAAAAGAAAAAGCTTCTGGTTGCTAGTACATTTACGAGTAATGATGTAGGGGAATTTTTTAAAAGAGACTTGACTCTGACTGACCCTTTAGGCTTTGATTTTCTTTTTGCAGAACAGAGCATATTGCTCTTTTTCTTTTTTCTTCTTCCCCCGCACTTTATGAACAGTAAAAGGGTCAACAATGTGACTTGACCAGAAGACCCATCAGCTCAATTTGCTCTTAATGACGATTTCCATCAAGTTTCCTTCCCAAAATGCATCCTCTGTTCCGAGGCAGTCTCAAGTTTGTGTCGATTTCTTTAGTGCAAACTGGCATGGCTCAAATCCAGGGGAACGGGGTTCCCCAAGAAACTACTTGGTGACAAAACGTTTTAGGACAAGGTAAACCTTCTCCAATTTCATTGATTCTCAAACTTAGGACCCCACTTCAGCGAAAACAGGTAAGTATGCCACGACAAAATAATAACCCCACGAATTGTGCAGTGAAAAGTTCATAAAGAATCTAACTCTGTTGGCTTTTAGTTCTAAATATTGATAGCAGTACAGATGAAATCACTCTCGGCAATTGTTAGTGAATTCCTCGTCTCATACTTTGATGCAAACAGTACGTCGCACTATCTAATTTTCACTAACTCCAAGAACATCCTCATATAAAATAAAAGAAGAGATCAGAAAGGAGGAGCCCAGAAAGATGACGGAGTTCGAGATGGTGTGCATCGTTTTGGGGGGGTTCTCTGTTCTGCGGAACATTTTTGGCGCCAAATAGAAAGTGCGATCTCTGATTGGCAAGGTCCAACTTTCTTTTTTCCTCGTTTCCTGCTAAAACCAAACCGAAAACCCCACAACTCCATATAAAGCCATAATCGTTGACCAACAGAGAAAACAAAAAGAGATACATGTGCTTGAACGATAAGCAGAGGTGTCTTTACCAATGGTGGGATCTTGATGATGCCCATGAGCATCAGCGGCCATCGGGCCCATTGCACCGGCTCGGATCTTCTTCTTCCTGCAGTGGCAGCCCCGCAACTTCTTCCAACGCGAAGGGCATTAATTTCTTACAACAGCCATGTTCTTTCACGGTACTTTTGGATGCATGAAGACGAAAAGATGTGAACTTGTGTCCCGGGCGCCGCAGGGTGACTTAACCGGTGGCACGTGTGTGGTGGCTAGCACGTATCGCCCCCAGGGTTTACTTCCCGGCTGTCGGCCGTGCGGGGTTCCCTGAGTTACCAAAAAAAAAAAGATGTGAACTTGTTATGGTAAATAAGTAGATACAGCTAGTGTCCGAAAAGCCTTTATCAATGTAAACCGGGCATCTTATGGTGTTAATTAGAAATGGATCTTGATAACAAACATACAATTAGTGATTTTAATTTGAAAAATACTCCAAGTATTATCTCCAGGTTTTGTTTTACAGGTCTGGTTGGGTCGGGTCAAAATCTGGCCCCGGCAAAAAATAAAGGTCATGAAGGGGCTCGTGTACTGCACTACTCGCTAGAATTAGCCAGCCTCAAATGGGGATGAGTTCTTAGACCGAGCGATTTCAAAAGTGCATCTTAGCAAATGAGAAAATGACATAAACAGTTCATGAACTTTTGCCCAATGTGCAATGTAGTCCCTGAACTTTTAATTTATTCAATATCGTTCATGAACTTTTGGTATATGTTCGATTTAGTCCATGAACTATATGAAAATGTTCATTATAGTCTTTCTATTAAATCAAGTTTAGAGATTATATTGAATATGTACCAAAAGTTTAGGGATTACATTGAATATTAGGCTAAAGTTTAGGGACTATATTACATATTGGATAAAAATTCAGGAATTACATTGTACAATAGCTAAAAGTTCAATGACTATTTATGTTATTATCTTTTATCAAATCTAAAGGTTGAGACATAGCGAGTTGTATCTCAGGTTATCTTTTCCACCACATACAAATCATATTGTCACTTCCTAATGTGATTCAGGATCAATCTTGGATATCGACGGAGATGCTAGGAGAAAACTTTAATGGGCCTCAATTCGCTAAAGAACAAGATACTCGAAACTATGAATTTATAATTGCATCTTGATCTAAAAGGTCGGTTTTAAAACAAAAAAAAAATACAAGATAAATATGCAAATTTCGGAACAAACGTCACGATCTTTTTTCTTGTAGGAAGATGATTGCTCTTATTACAATCCTAAATATTAATCATTTTATGAATAAATATAGGTGAATATCCACGAGAAAGGTAATCAGTCATCAAATAATTTTTTGCAAAAAGATTTGGTCGATTAAGCCATGGATTTTGTTTACTTTGGCCACTTGGTGGACCTTAAATTTGTTTTTTCAAGAGTGGGCCTAAACTATGGTTGTGGACATAAGCCGATTTCCATCTGATGAGAAGTTTTATTCTTTGAGTGAGGTCAAAATGTAGGGGGGTCAAAAGGCCCTAAATTCATTGGGGTCCTGATCGACACCCGCAGTGATTGCAGAAATTTCTAAGGCAAACTAGCGTACCATCCAACTTTTACCGACACATCAACACTTAATTACGTCGGATCGTTCTCGCGTCGTAAAATAATTTCACGACGCATTACGTCATCTTTTTGTACGTCATTGTGACCGCACGTCGTGATGCTACGTAGCGTATACCCGGATGCTGTAGAAGTGGCCCCCGCTGGCGCTCAGGACATAGTGATAGTTTTGGGTAACCGCGTGGCACGTTTTTTTTCTTTTTCTTTGCACGCATAATTTCAATTGCCGTCGATCAAAATTGCTTCACCAGCTTAAGCGCATCACGAGCAAGGAGCTAAATTATCCACGTTTATAGTGTTCTCTGTGACGGAAAGAAAGGGGATGGGCCCTTTCCTTGCGCGACAAGAACACGTTTTCAACCATCCACATAAAGTTTCTCCAACTCCAAAACGATAACTAAGAGAATACCTTTAAGATATACAATCCGTGTCGAAATTTGTTCATACAAGCTTAGTCTAGATAAACGTAGGATATATTTTGGAAAAATTATCAAAAAAATTCTAAACTTATTGTATTTATACCAATTCAATCTCAAACATTTTAATTGTGCCAATTCAGTTTTAAATATCTTGACGATTTTTCAATGTAGTTCTTTTGGCCAGTTTTGACCCAAAAAAATGTTGACGTGGCGATCCAATAGCACTAGCCATCTTATGTGGCGTGGTCCCGACACTGACGTGAACAACTTTGTAAAATTTTCTTAATGTTTCTCCTTTTTTCGTTTTTATTTTTTTCTTTCCTTTTCGCCAATAGCCGGTCTTAGGCAATGATTGATGAGAGCTAGCTGAGGGCAGCGGCCCTAGCCAGCAACCAACGAGGACTTGTAGGCCCTCACCCAGTGGCCCTCGTCGGCTGCAATAAAAAAAAGATAAAATAAATAATAAATTCAAAAAAAATACTGAAAGTTGCAAAGAATTGTCTATGTCAGTGCTAGCGATGCCGCGTAGGACACCCAACGTTCACTTTAGTGATTTTCGGCCAAAATTAGTCGGATGGATTATATTAGCAAATTGTCAAAAGGTTTAGGATTCAATTGGTCAAATTAAAAGATTTAGAGCCGAATTGGCATAAGTATAATAAATTTGTTACTTTTTTTGATAATTTTCTCGAATTGTGCTCGTAGAAATTGAATCGATTATATTGACTAATTTCATTTATCTACAAATCAACCTCGAAAACGAGAACAACCCGATTTGAAATGAATCGGCAAATCGATTTAGGAATGTACTCGAAACATTCTGGTGCGGTTTGACATGAGCATCACCGTTTTCTAGGATGTCATTGATTTGATTTATAATCAATCAATCAATCAATCAAGTTAATGATGGTTGACTTCCCTCCTTAGATTGAGCTCAATTAGCTATCTGTTTGGCATCTTTTCCCTTTCCCCTTCTAACTTCCCTACTTTTCAGGAGATAAAATGATGCTGACATATCCGTTTGGGTGCACCAATCCCCTAAACTTGCCATAATGACACACTTTTGTGTTCTAAATAGTCTTTGAACTTCGATTCGATATGCAATGTGATCTCTAGATTTTTAATTTGTTCAATATGATTCTTGAACTTTAACTCAATGTTGCAATATCATCCATGTGCTTTTAATTTGTTCAATAAAATTCCTGAACTTTTGGTACATATTCAAACTTATATTCAATGTTGTCTCTAAACCTAATTTAATGAAATGATGACATTAGATATGTTATATAATTTATGGACTAGTTTAAATATTTACCAAAAGTTCATGAACCGTATTGAATAAATTAAATGTTCAGGAATGGCACTGCACATTGAGCTAGAATTCATGAACCACACTAAACAAATTAAAATTTTATAGATCATATTGAATATTATGTCAAAATTCAGAGATCATTTGTATTGTTAACCCTTATTTGAACTATGGTGAAGACAACATTTTACAATCTTATGTTACAACTTAATGAATGGTGATTCCACCTAAGATAAGTGATTTGCAATTTCCAACTATGGTGCAAACGAAAAGCCTTTAATTGGAGGTAACGGACAGCGGCAATCATGGAATATGGTTGGTGCTCCTGTGGTCCATAGCACGAGAGCATAGTAAAATAAATTTTTTTAATCACTGTGGTCTAGTAAGGACATAGTATTATCTAAGGATTATCCCATAAATTCCCTTAATTCATAGTGGCTTTTACTTTTTATCCAAAGGAGGACATGCTTTTATTCTCCTGAATATGCCACTCCATCCATTCCAAGGACTATGGAAAGCTGATCTTCTTGGTCTTATAAAAAAAAATTGTGATTTCATTCTATAAATTATTGGTGTAACACCTTGTCTTATCACAAAATAGGTTTTTCCTTGTATAAATGAAGAATACGAGTCGAATATTGTCCATGGCTATTATGTAGTACCGTGTGGAAATATAATCCGCAACCGAGAGATTATTACCCTAGGAAAAATTGCCAAAAGCCGAAGGTTCGTACAATCGCACATTTTTCTACACCTAATTCGAAATACACCATGATTCTAAATAAGTGTGCCTTTTCCAAACAGATCGAAATACCTCTTAAGGAATCCGAAATATCAACTATTGATACGCAGGGAGTGCACGTACTTACGACCCCCTTTATCTCCTCCAAATCATTTAAGCAGACTCGAAAGACCCCGCTGTACACTCACTCAATTAATTACCAAAATGCAAAATATTAAGCGCAAGAAATGGACAGGCAAAAGAGATGTTCGAAACAGGCAGAGCAGAAGAGATTGCGAGCGACACCTCGAACCTTTTCTTTGTTTCTTCATCTTCTGCTTTTGCATGTTCTTCCCCCTCTTTTTTTGTGCCGCTCCTTTGAGCCCCTCGTTCCAAAATTTCGGTGACCCCCTCCCTCCTATTTCAAGAACCTTCCTCTCTATTTTTTTTTGTTTTGATAACCCAGAGAATCTTCGCACGGTCGACAGCCGGGTAGTAAACCCTGGGGGCAACACATGCTAGCTACCACACATGTGCCACCGGTTAAGTCATCCTGCGGCGCCCGGAATTCGAACACTCAACCTTTTGCGAGAGGAAGAGTGTGCGTTCCAGCAGCGCCACCCAGGCGGGTGTTACTTTCCTCTCTATTTTCTTTCTCTACCCCCCGCAAGAGTCACTCCGCCCACGAGGAGCACGCCTCTTTTTACGTTCCACTATCACCTCTCACTCTCGCCTTTTCTTGTACATTTTCGTTGAGATTTCAAAGGCCACCATGCTTTTGGATTCGACGCCCAAATTTGTCCACTTTCTGTTTTTTTTTTTTCCCCTTCTCCTCTAGTTCTTGTTCCGGGACAGTTTGTTTTGGGCACCTGCAGAAGTGTCCGAGGGGGGCGCGCGTCTTTTGTTTGATCGAGTCATACGAAACGGTTTTTCGGGTTTCGTCTTTTGAAAGCTCTTTGTCGCGAGCCCCCGTGATCGCAGGTTGTCCTGCCGGTCCACTCAGCCACCACCCACTTGCCCTGTTTCTCTACTGAGCGGAAAAAATTTCCCTCTTTTTTTAGGGTTTTCCGTTTTTTGCGAACGTAGGCTTTACTTTCGTCCACCCCGTGAGATTCCCCCCACCCGAAGGGAAGCGGTGGATATCGTATTGATTTGTGAGTGCCATTCTCTTGATTCATTGCCGCATTCTTGTCTGGCCCCTTTTCCTTTTCTTGGTGGGTGGTGCTAGATCGTCATAGCCCGTGACTTGTTGAGGCCTTTGGAGCTTTGGATTTCGAAATTCGTGTGTTTTTAGGAGGTGGGCATTGGTTTTTTTCATGGTGGAATGTAACGATCCATGGTTATGCTAAAAGGGCTGGGCAGTTTGCTGCGACGCTTGATTCAGCAAGATTGTGCTAGGCATTGTTACTTAAAGAGCGAGGGAGGTTTCATGTCTTCTTTACTCATCAAAGATCCTTTATTTTCGAAGGGGTTTCATAATTCGACACGCCTTTCACCCTCTTTGCCAATTCAAAACACGTTTTTTATGGGGAAAGTTGTGCCCAAGGTCGATACTTGCAGTGGTTTTAGGATTAAGGGAGGTGGAGTGGGATTAACGCTTAAGGGGTGCTTTGAATTCGAGTCTCATAAAAAGAAGGGGGATGCTGATTCTAGGAGCATTATGCATAATCCTCTTACGATTGCTCTAAGTCAACAATTCAAGCTCCATCGTGTGGATGTGGAGATTGAAGATAAGAAGGATGCTGGATCTGTAAATGGTAGTCGATGGAGCAACCATTCTGGTTTCCTGCGCCAGAACTCACCAGAGAAGATAGTAGTTGCGGTGGATATCGATGAAGGTATCAATCCATCTCGAATATTGTGTTCGATTCCATGGCGCTTTGATTGTTACGTTCCGGTTTATCTGTTTGATGTACAATGAGTTCTAAAGTACCTTACCTAAATAAGAAAGAGTACTTGTGGTGGGAAAAACTTCTCTGCAAAACATTTTTGGGGATTACTGTTAGTGTGTGTATATTGAATTGATCAGTTTCGTTTCTTGTTGACAATATACATTCGAGACTTCTGGTCAATATTGAGGATATTGACTTGTCAGAAGGAAGAGATTTTTTTTCATCGGTAGCTGCCAGTGTCGGTCATGTTTATGAGTCATGGTAGATGTCATATATTCAGCAGACATTTGCCATAACCGCTAGAAATCATCTCGTGTGTTTCCTGCACCAGAACATTCACCCACCTATTTATCATCTTCAAATTCGCTTCTGTTCTGGTTTTGGATGGGTGGGTTCTCTCTCTTTTCCTGTTGGTGTCTCTTCTGATCGGTTATTTGGAATTTCTCCCCCTGCTGTTTGGCAGTATTGGGTAACTTTGTCTCAGCTCTCAACAGATTCATTGCGGATCGTTACTCTTCAAATCATTCGGTCTCGGAGTATCACGTGTACGAGTTCTTTAAGGTAATGGTTGACCATTGAGCTATTTTAATCCTCAAATTATTTGGTCTTGGGGTATCACGTTTCAAATAGTGGGTAGTGTCAAGGGAAAACTGTATGGATGGTCTTTGAATTTGCACTACTGAATTTATTTTCCCCTGTTTGATTGCTCGACTTCCACAGAAGCACTTCAATTGGATCATGAGTTGAGCAAATAAATCAGGACAATACAACTTGAATAGGGTCATAATTGATTGGCTGATATCTATTATTATCTTGTTGCTAGAGTTAAGGTGCTCTTTTAGATCTGTTTCCTCTGTTTATGGGGACCTAGTCATTGAAAGGAGCAATATTTAGTATTGTTTGACCGTAGTATTAGATAAGTTTATTTCAGTCCAGCATCAGCATCAAACTTTAAATCAAAGTGAACTGGCAGGCCAGAGAGTGCTGATTGGATTGGTTTACAATTTTATGCTGTAATGCAGAAGCATTTGCCTGATCTGATACATGGTGGTTGGTACCTTGCTAGTACCAGTCTGAGTGCATTCCTGATTGCCTTTCTATTGCTCTTCTTTTTTAAAACTTACCAGAAAAAATAAGCATTCTTCATTCTCTTGGTATCATGATCTCGACATTGTTTATGCATATAGCTGCACTTGGATCCCTGGGAACGGATAGATTCTTCGCTCATTTGCTGATTTTTATGTAGTTTAGCTATAATAATGATGGATTCTTGAATTTTGACATCTTATTTACATTATTTTAAGACCCTCTCTTGTTGCCACTATTTATGAGAACGGTCTTCTTCTGGTGCTGTAATCTGTCTCAAATAATAAATAATGTATGTAGTTAATGCATACGTACATTGGCCAGCATGCAATCTTCTCTAATGTTCCCTCATCTTTCTGTGGCAGATTTGGGGGTGTTCTCGCAATGAAGGTACTACTCTACTATTGGTTCTATCCATTTTTTTCCGGTTACCTTGCACACCGGGAAAGCTTTTTCTGGCGGTAGTCCTTGTATGCAATTGTAAAAAGGCTGGTTAAAAACTTTTGTCTGTGATTGGCTTTCTATCTCGATTCTTTCTGTCTTTTCACAAGGTTGGCTGCTTGATCATTCACACATGTTCAACTGAAGAACTTGTCCAAAAACTAAAATCAGACAAATGAGAGGTTCCCTAAAGAAGTTATTATGTGCTTTAACAATGGCATCAGAATTTGCAAAGGTAGTTTAGTTTCCTGAGAAGTGGTTAATGGTTCCGTCCAGTTCTATTTTAGTCCACGTGAGTTTCTTGACGGCATTGTGTTATGTCCATGAAGATGCAATGTTTAAGAGCTACTCTTGTTGTGACAGCTGATCTACGTGTTCATGAGTTCTTTAAGACACCGTATTTCAAGAAGGGGATTCACCCATTGCCAGGTGCTCAGAGAGTACTTTACAAATTAGCGAGACTCTGTAAATTCTCAGTGGTCACGTATGCAAGCTCAAACTCATTCCTTTCACTCTTAAGATAATCTAAGGATTAGATGATCTTGAATTTTTTATTTGTCCTTGTAAAGGTCGAGGCAGAATGCAATCAAGGACCACACGATAGAGTGGATCGAGAAGCATTATCCTGGATTGTTTGAGGAGATTCACTTTGGGAATCACTTTGCGCTAAACGGGGAATCTAGGCCTAAGTCAGAAATATGCAGGTATGCGTTTGGACAGCTCTTACATTTGAGCTTTATAAACCTGTCTCTTGACTTTTGTAAGTTGGGTAGTTGGTTATTTGTATATCACGGGAGGAGAACTAGAGCTGTCATTTGGGGTGAAAAGGACACTCTCGTGCACCCATCAAACCGTTGTGCCACACATGATTTTTTCCCTATGTAGTTGTCTCAAATGTTAGGATAAATAAGTTTGGGTAGAGAAGTGCTTATCTAAAAAATGGGCAGCCTTAGGAATACTCGAGTTTTTCTTTATTTGTGTCTTTTGTGTAAAGTTGTATATTGCTTTAGATATTCAGCTGAAAACGAACACCAAGGAACAATTGGCTTAGTTTTAACTTATGAAACCACTTTGGCAGGTCCTTGGGAGCCAAGGTTCTGATTGACGATAATCCAAGATATGCTATCGAGTGCGCCGATGTCGGAATCAAGGTTCTCCTTTTCGATTACGAGAATTCCTATCCATGGTGCAAGACAGAGTCAATCGATAAACATCCCCTGGTCACAAAAGTCCGTAACTGGGAAGAAGTTGAGCAACGATTGGTTTCTTTGGTTGCTGCTTAGTTTTGTGATGGAGCAGTGAGGCTTGCGGGTACACCATGACTCGATCAAGAACCATCGTAACCAAGTTCCTGCGCCCGGAGCTTCATGATGCTTGATGCCAGCCTCTGTTGGCATCAAGCATCATGAAATAACTCATTCTTTTAGTCGAGCCTTCTATGTCTTGAAGGGATCAATTAGTCTTGTTAGTATGCTACTATTGACGGTAGAGGAACACTATGCGAGTGTCGGTACCTCTTGAGGACGGCTACGACTAGGAATTCATCAACTTTGTTGTATTTATTTGGGAAGGTCTAAATACAACGTGATAGAAAGTATATACGACTTTTCTGCTACTCAAATCTCAAGAAATAACCAGATCAGTGCGTAATCTGCTGACAGCTCTGGTATCTTGAGCTGGATAGATAGTGTGAGCAAAATGAACATGCTGAGTCTAACATCTCTACACCATGAAATCAGGGTATAGCATCATCTTTGGACTCTTGAATCGTCTTCTCAAATCATAGACATTCAATCAGTACTCAGCAGGTGGGCCACGGTTAAAGGTAAAAAGATTCGTTCTGAGGGACATTTAGGATTTTTTGGGGGGTCCAAACTAAGTGAATTCAATTGGCTAGGGGGCCCCTTTCCAGGCAATCCTGGGTGCTGATATTTATGCAAGGAGTTAATGTTGTCCGGACCATTCTTGAATGCCTGAAGAGATTCGGATGTCCGAGATATTCTTCTCTTACTAATTTGCTGGCCCTATATCTTCTTAAAGCCTGATTAAGATTATCTTGGATTAATTAATGATATCTACGATAAAGCTTCATAAAAAAAAGAATTTGGAGTGATTCAATGCGTGGCTAAATTTCATTTAAAACATGGATGCGGAATGCCTTTCCGCCATTGATTGAAATAAATAAGGCTTAATACCCTAAAAAAACCTTCAACTTTAGCACTTGTCCCAGTTTTACCTTTTATCTTATAAAAAACCTTTAACTTTAGGTTAGGGGTGTGCAATCGGACCGGGTTTACCCGGAAACCAGACAAACCACCCGAAAAACAGATTCGGGAACCGGTTCTAACAAGAACCGGTCCGGGTACCGGTTCCATTTTTTGGGAACTGGTTAGAACCGATCTGGTTTCCGGTTCCAAGTAAAAACCAACCCAAACCTGTTTTAGAACCGGTTTTGAGATAATGTACAAAAAAGTAAAAAGCCTATATCACGTTACCCTACTTCACCGGTTTTAGAATTGATTTCCGGTTTAATATTGGAATATGTTTCACAACTATAAGTGAAACAACATATCCCTTAAAGTCATTTAAATATTGTGTGATTCAGATGAGATATATAGACATTTTTCTAGTGAGAGCATATGCTTTACCGTTGAGTCTCTTGATTTTTCTTTCAAGATATTTCATTCGGAAACAGAAGTAAGGAGTTATTTCATCATGGCGCAAAATAAAGAGCTAAACATGTTGAATAAATTCCCTGGAAATGTGACTCTTAAAGATTTATGTGATTGGACTATGTCTTGCCACATAGTGCTTTTAGATTGTTGATTTTGATGGATTGTAATTTCAATTGCTCATTTTGAGAATTGTTACTTTTGGCGGATAGTGATTTTTGTCATTCATTTTTTTATTTTAAATTGTTTCATTGCTACCTATATTATTTTGCTAGAAAAAAATGAAACCGAAAAAAAGAACAAAAAAAAAAATAGGTTCTCGGGTAGACCTTAAAACCGGACCGGAAAAACAGGGTTGATTCTAAAACAGGGTTGGTTTCAAGTTCCAAAAATTGGGAACCGGTTATAACAGGGTTGGTTTCAGGTTCTAGGTCCGGACCCAACCCACCCTGGAACCGATCACCCCTACTTTAGGTCATGTCCTAATTCTATCCTAAACTTTTTTTGTTTTATAAAAAATTTTCAATTTTAGATTTAGTCCCAATTCTACCTTAAATTTTTTTTGTCTCATAAAAATCATCAACTTTAGGTCCATTATCAATTCTACCTTAAACTTTTTTTTGTCTCATAAAAAAATCTCAGCTTTAGATCCAGTTTCAATTTCACTCAAATTTTTTGTCTCATAAAAGATCACAAACTTTTACTTGAGTCCCAAATCTGCTCTCCATTAACCCTTCGTCAAAATCGCCCTTAGTGATTTTGCGTTCGTCGATCTCTTGTGCTTGGGAATGTTCCATCTCTCGCTATTAGAGAACTCGCGCTTGGGATGCTCAAACAGCTCGTGCTTAGGAGTTTTTCATTTCTTAGTTGTTAATGAGAAATTTTGGACTGAGGGTTAATGATGGTAAATTTGTGACTCAAGTAAAAGTTTGTGGTTTTTTATAATGTTGTAAAAATTTTAGGGTAAAATTAGGACTGGACGGTAAAATTAGGATAAAACCTAAAGTTTGGGGTTTTTCATAGGACAATAAAAAAGTTAGAATAGAATTGGGACGTGACCAAAAGTTGAGGGTTTTTTATCAGACAAATAAACATTAATGGTAAAATTGGAATACTGAACTAGACCTAAAGTTGAAGGTTTTTTTGTGAGATAAAAGATAAAATTGGGAAAAAAAACTAAAGTCGGAGGTTTTTTAGGGTATCAGGCCAAATAAATAATAGGTAGAAAATAGAAGGGGCAATCCTTGTTGTTCATTATCGGAAATCCACCTGGAGGCTTCTCTCGGCTAAAAGTTGCCGCCGGCGTCGCGATACCCTGCTAGGCTTAGTACTTCTCGAGTTTCGCCTGCTGCACAAATTCGAGCAGTCTTATGATATATGCAGAGTCCATCTTCGGTATCCCACCTTAGATCGAGGGTATTTTCTACGCCGTCTCTACATCGATCTTTGTATGTATAACTCCATTTTCGGTCTTCCGAATAACTCATTCGTACAATGGCCCCCCCTTCAATGATGATTTTCTGCCTCTCTAGCCATTGCATGACCATTGCAAACACTGCACGCAAAACTGCAAAATGATACAGAATTGATACGAACATGAAAAGCCTCCCACGACAGGCTTTTCTCTCCTCTCTTCCCCATGTGATTGTCACTGGATAATGCTCGGATGGTTAATGTGGTGGTGGACCAGCTTTCAGAGGGAGATATCAGTACTGTGGTTCATAAAAGAGACCACCCAATCTATCTTATCTGACTGCAATAACTCACCCCACGTCCAGCGGCTGAGGCCCCTTTCATGATGGCTTCGTCCTTTTTAGCTGTCGGCGAAACGTCCTGGTCTTAGTTTCTAGCATGCATGGACATACGTGCTATGCAGACTAAACTCATGAACTGCCCCGTTAATATGTTATTAACGTGGTGCGTAATGACACTAAATCAACGTGAGACTTTACTCAGGAAACAATTTGTCGAGCTTACATAGAACCGAGCATAGGCAAATTGCTTTACTGGGGTCCCTATTTTGACCCTTCTTCTCTCCCAAAAATCCTTCCATAGCTTGGCCTTACCCAAATCCATCGGCTGCCTGCTGAACACTCTCATCTTTCTCTCTCTGCATTCTTTATCATCGGCCCCAACAATGCCGCGCTCCTCCGAAGACGCCCACCCCAAGAACAGGAAGAGAAAACTCTTCTTCGCCATCTTGTCATCCTTCTTCCTCCTCGCTCTCGCCCTCACCGCCGTCTATGGCCTCGCGTCCCGAGTCCCGCCAAGAAGCTCCGCCATCGACGATCGCCACCGGGAAGCTCGGTCCCTCATCAAGTCCTCCTGCAGCTCCACTCTGTACCCCGACCTCTGCCTCTCTCAGCTCACCTCCTCGCCATCTTCAACCGCCAGCGCCGTGAAGACCCCCAAGGACGTCATCGCGCTGGCTCTGAACCTGACAATCGCCTACGTCCAGCACAACTACTTCGCCATCAAGAAGGCGGCGGCGACGCGGAGGGGGCTGACGGCGAGGGAGAGGACGGCGCTCCACGATTGCCTGGAGATGGTGGACGACACCCTCGACGAGGTCCGCGAGACCCTGGTGGAGCTGCTGGCGTACCCGAGCGGGGGCAACAAGTCAGTGTCGGAGCTCGCCGAGGACATGAAGACATTGCTCAGCGCCGCCATGACGAACCAGGAGACGTGCCTGGACGGCTTCTCGCACGGCTCGGCCGACAAGAAGGTGAAATATTCTTAGGAGATTCTTGAGCGGAAATTTCTTTTATGACGATTAGGTCCTTTATGCGAGGCCTAACGGCACAAAATTACATTGGTACCATAAAGCCTCGTTCTTCGCTCACAGGTTAGGGAGGCCCTGTTGGGTGGCCAGACGCACGTGTTCCACTTGTGCAGCAACGCGCTGGCCATGGTCAAGAACATGACCGACGCCGACGTGGCCAACGAGCGGCTCTCCTCCTCCAACAGGCGCTTGAAGGAGGAGGAGGAGGGCCCGACACGGTGGCCGGAGTGGCTGTCGGCCGGGGACAGGCGGCTGCTCCAATCGACTTCAGTGACGCCGGACGCGACGGTGGCGGCGGACGGGAGCGGGGACTACCGGACGGTATCCGCGGCGGTAGCGGCTGCGCCAGAGGGGAGCGCGAGGAGGTACATTATAAGGATAAAGGCGGGGGTGTACAGGGAAAACGTGGAGGTCCCGAAGAAGAAGACCAACCTGATGTTCATGGGAGACGGGAGGACCAGCACCATCATCACCGGAAGCAGGAACGTCGTGGACGGCAGCACCACATTCAACTCCGCAACTGTTGGTAAGTGTGTACCTCTCGCTCTTCTCTGCTCGTTCTTTTCGAAACTAATCTGTCTTGTCTCTTTTCATCATAGTTGTCGTTTATTGAAAATTTTCACAATGCCACGTGCGCTCTGCGTTAAGATGCCAACTACCCTGACGTTAAACTCTCTTGATCTAGGAAAGAAAACCAAGAAAAAATTGTCGGCCTCGTGTGTCCTGTCCTCGGAAAATTCCGATCGCTAGATCTCACTCGGTCAATCGACTTGAAAAAACCAAGAAAAAGACAAAAAGATATGCACCGCGAAACCACCGAAAATATCTCGGATGCAGTTTCGAAATTTCCGCAATTAGAAAGAAAGGAAATCGAAAAACAAGAAGAAAAACATTTGATTATATAGGGTGAAAACTCTACTAAGATCTCGAGACAACGGGTCGCTTCCGGATCTTTGATTGGATCTGAAATGCTTGCAGCTGTAGTTGGGGACGGGTTCTTGGCCAGGGACATAACCTTCCAGAACACCGCGGGCCCGTCGAAGCACCAGGCGGTGGCGCTCCGCGTCGGGGCGGACTTCTCCGCCTTCTACCGGTGCGACATGCTGGCCTACCAGGACACCCTCTACGTGCACTCCCTCCGCCAGTTCTACGTCCGCTGCCTCGTCGCGGGCACCGTCGACTTCATCTTCGGGAACGCGGCAGCTGTGCTCCAGGACTGCGACATCCACGCACGCCGCCCCAACCCGGGCCAGCGCAACATGGTCACTGCCCAGGGCCGCGACGACCCCAACCAGAACACGGGTAGTTTTCCCCAAACTTCACTGCAGCAATTATAGTTTCGAAACTTCGCCGTTTCAAAACACGATCCGTTTGTTCGACAGGTATAGTCCAAAAGTGCAGAATTGGAGCAACATCAGATCTCTTGGCAGTGAAGGAGAGCTTCCAAACATATCTGGGTAGGCCATGGAAGAAGTACTCGAGGACCGTGATAATGCAGACCGCCATAAGCGACATCATCAATCCCGCAGGATGGTACGAGTGGGACGGCAACTTCGCCCTCGACACTTTGTACTACGCGGAGCATGCGAACACCTGGGCCGTTCCGAGCACCGAGAAGCGGGTCACATGGAAGGGCTACAGAGTGATTTCGGCTTCTGAAGCTCAAGCGTTCACCGCCGATCAGTTCATCGCTGCGGGCAGCTGGTTGGGTTCCACGGAGTTTCCCTACTATCCCGGTCTCTGAAAACGAACCGGAGCATCGAATGAGAAAAATTGTATCTGATCATTCGGAGACGATGATGAATAAAGAAACGAAGAACATTAGCATTGAAGGTCCATGAGGATAGCACTTAACAGTGGCATCCCCGTAATTTCTCCCAACATGAAGGGCATTAAAGTGCCTGTGCGGGGGTCGGCTTGTATTAGGAACAAACGCGGTGCGCACACTTCCACGTCGGACTGGTCTTTTGTCGTTTTCTGCATGCCATGGTCCCACGGCATCTTTCCTCCATAACTTACGTGGCCATTCCTTTTCTTTTCTTTTTCCTTTCCTTGTGAATTATTTTATTTTCTTTACGCATTTCAGAACGCACTTAGATTTGAAAGATTGTTATGATTAATTATTTAATCAATTCTAGTCAAATTGATTTGTGGAAGTTGCTGAAGTCATCCTAAGATAGCTAGTTTCCCTGATCAAATCTAGATGAAATTTGGAAAGTACCATCTTTAGATTTTCCATAAAATGAGGTCTTACCTAAATTTAATTTGTAATATTGCATTCTTTTCATATGGTGCTACAATTGCATGCTAAATTCCAATAAAAAGGCTAAATAGAACTTCGATAGCTTCGCGTTCCGAGAAGTCGAGCGATTTCGAAAAACCCGTCTTGGCTCATGCATGTTTCATGAAATACTTTAAAGTCTCGAGTTTGAATCAGTTGTCTCACTTTCCTTTATACGTCAACAAAAAAGACGATACACGTTATAAATGAGTTGCATATGTCACGGGTTAGAGTGTCGTGCGCATCTTAAATAAATTTGTGGAGCTATTGAAATGTGAATAAGTGCTAAAAGTGGGAATTAATCGGTAAAATGTCGTGAAAATCTATATGATTGAGATGGTAAGATAACCGCAGGTTTAGTCAATAATGTTTTAACTTTTCGAAGCATAAAGGTGAATTCATAGAAAATCTAGTGTTATTTTCATCTTTTTTTTTTTGGGTAAATTAGTGTTATTTTCATCTTTAATTGCTACTATCAAAGGGAATACTTAGTTTTTTTCTTTTTTAATAATCTAGGGATATTAGCATGGGGACTTGGACATGTGGAGGCCTATGGAATATAGCTTGAAATACTAATAAAATGATCTAAGTTCAATTTTTTGGCGGGAAAAGTACTAAAAAAGTCCTAAATCTTTTGCATTAGTGTCAATTTAATCCTAAACCTTTTTTGGTACTAATTCAGTCATAAACTTTTTACATTAGTGCCAATTTAGTCCTAAACCTTTTTTTGGTGTCAATTCAGTCCTAAACCTTTTGTATTTGTGTTAATTCAGTCCTTCCGGCTAATTTAGCTCGAAAAATTCCTACGTGGATACACAGTCAGCATCGGCCGTCCTACGTGGCCGGATCGGCGCTGACGTGGACACCAGGAAATAAAACGTCGTTTTGTTTCGATTTTTTTTTTTAAAAAAAAAACCCAGAAACTTTTGATTAAGAACAGCCTTCAACGTCGACATTCAATGCGACCTTCAACGTGAATCAGGGGAACCCTAACTCTTGCGACCTTCAACGTAGTCAAAAAAGTCTCTTGCCAATTTCCCAAAATTTATGTTTTCCCTTTCCCCAAATCAAGTGACCTTCAACGCAATCTAACCCAGGAAGACCCTAACTCCTATTTGCCCAAATCGATTCAATCTCAACTCGAATCAAAGGATTTTGCGCAAGCCAAGCCGTTCTTTCAACAAATCAAGTCTCCTATTTAGCTCGACGCCTTTGTCCATCCCAACCCTAAAATTTGCCCCTCGAAATTGCGAAGACCCGATTGACCCATAATCCAGTTGCGACCCAGTTGAACCTTGAGATTCCGCAGGGAACACGACAAAGTGTGTGGTCCCGATTTGTTTGTATTGTCGGCACTCAACAGACATAAGGGCATGTTTTTGTGGTCCCGAACCATCAAATTTTTATGTTTTCGTTGTTTCCATGTGAGCATGGCAGAATTTGAAAGCATAAAAAACAGAACAATGATAAAGATGGGCTCTCGGTTTTAGTCATGGAAAAGGACATACACTCATTCTTGAACTTATTTCCTTCGTAAAAAACTTAATTCCTTAACAAACATAAATTCTAATTTCACTTAGACATATTATCAAATAGGTAGCATGCAATTCGATTTATGAACTTCTACTCATATAATGCAAAGTATAGCATCCAATCTTCTCAGGGTTTCTGTCATCTTAATTGGGATGAAGCGCCTATCGCCAAACATTAGTTTGGAGCTGCTACACTTCTACCCATATAACTTACCTAAAAAGCTCTCTTCGTTCACATTTTTCTTTTCTGCTTTTAGATTAGATGGCCACACACAACGCAGAATACATCTTTTTTGTTTCCCTGATATGGGACAGCGGTAGATTAACATAATGTCTATGGTGGAATACGAGAGCATCTTGTCCTTTTGCGACATGATATTGTTGATTCTGGCAACTGACAAAAGCTAAAAGGAGTTGGTTTTTGATGTTCACTACAACATCAATGCACATTTGAAACATTGATAAGCTTTAACCAAAGACGAATTTCACATGAGCCTCAACCACGTTTCTTAGACTCGATTAGCCAAATTAGATTAAGGATACTCATACTTGGTAGTTGCAGTATCTGACCACGAACACCAATTGAACTAAGAACTTAAATTTCTAAGACGCAGTCACATTGCTCTGTTTGGCTCTTCTTCATAGCCAAAAAGCCATAAAGTAACCTATTATATTGTCGCTCCATTATGTGTTTGCATAAGGTTATAATATATGTTGTCTTTTGTGTAGGGTCAAGATAAGCAAGAAGTCTGCATTGGTTTGCCTTTATCACGGTGGAAAATTTGTTCGTCGCCCAATGCTTAAATATAATGGGGGAAAGATGGATTTAGTACACGTTAATATCGATTCGAAGAGCTATGAGAGGTTCATCACAGACATTGAAAAAGGTGTAAATGGTAAATTCGAAAAACTTTATTTTAAGTTTCCTGGGAAATCTCTAGAAGATGGGTTGAGATATATATGAAATGATAGTACTGTTGTCGATCTAGTTTTCTATCATTTGTGGCATGGATTGGTTGAGGTATATGGAGAATCTTTTGACAATATGGTAGGTGAGGCTGCTCGTCAGGGTGAAGGCAATAGTGAGGGTGCTGGTGAGGGTGTTGGTTTAGGCAATGAGGCATTTGTTCAGCATGAGAGCGGTTTAGATTATGATTACTTAGTAGATGAAGGTGATTATGCTAACTTAGAGAGTGATGAATTTATGGTCGACATCGATTCAGAAAACAAAGACACGGATTTAGTCAATGCACAATTCTTGACTGATGATGATGAGAGGGATAATGAGGACCTTGTAGAAGGAAGGAAGAAACTTGAGGAATTCCACAAAAGGGCTACAAAGGCTGGGATTATATGGGAACCAGTTGCGGATTTTATATCATCCCAACAATCTATAGGAGGCTCATCTAATCCCCAACGATTTGACATGTTCATTGCCGAAACTAGTTACCAAACTGATTACTATGAAATAGATGGAGATGATAACTTGGGATCTGATGTGGGGCTAGAAGATGACGAAGTTACAAGAAGGGGAAGTAGGTATCCAAGATATGATCCCGATTCTATAGTGCCTATGCTTACTACGTCTATGATGTTTGAGGATGGTAGGCAATTTAAAGATGCCCTCGTAAATTATTCAGTGGTTGAACATAGAGAGATAAAATTTATCAAGAATGAAAAGAAATTTGTTAGAGCAAAGTGTGTTCATGAAAATTGTCCTTGGAAGATTTCTGCATCTTTTGATGTTAGAACTGGATCATTTCACGTGAAGACCTACCACGAAGAACATACTTGTAACATTAGCTTCAACAATAAAAGGGTTATAAGTTCTTGGATGGCGAAGCACTATCTTAGTATAATTAGAGCAATGCCAACTATAAAAATCATTGCTTTCAAGGATCTTATCAAGGAACAATTGGGCTTAAATGTAAGTATAGATCAGTGTAAGAAAGCGAACCTGCGTGCCTTTAAAGTTTTGATGGGAAACTATAGAAAAGAATATTCAAAGTTATGGGATTACTTTGAAGAGCTCATGGTTTCAAATCCTGGGAGTACCGTGACATTGAAGATTGAAAAGCCTGACATGCATTCAAAGGTATTATTTGACAGAATGTATATTTATTTTGCTGCATGTAAGAAAGGCTTTCTAGATGGATGTAGGAAAGTTGTGGGGTTAGATGGTTATTTTTTAAAGGAAATTTGTAAAGGGGAGATATTGTGTGCCGTGGGAAGGGATGCAAACGACCAAATGTTCCCAATTGCATGGGCAATTGTGAGAGTTGGGAGTAGAGACACATGGACTTGGTTTTTGACAAGTTTAATGCATGACCTCAACATAATAGGCATGTACGAACGAGGCTGGGTTATAATTAGTGATAAGCAAAAGGTAAGCTCCTTATTTCCTTTTTTTTTAGTGTTATGCCTTTTAAATGATCACACCAAAAGTATGTTGTTTACATTAAAATAATCTTATGTAGGGCCTTCTACAAGCCATGGCTCACTTGTTGCCTGCAGCTGAGCATAGAATGTGTGCCAGACACATCTAAGCTAATTGGGGCCACAAGTATAAGGGGATACAAATGCAAAGATTATTTGGCAGTGTGCTAAGAGTAGTACTATGGTGGAGTATGATGAACACACTTAAGCATTGAAGAAAATTAGTCTTGCCGCGTATCATGACTTGGTTCAAACAGAGCCAAAGCACTGAAGCAAGGCTTTCTTCAATACTGAAGTTAAATGTGACATAGTTGACAACAACTTATGTGAGGCATTCAACGGAAGAATCATAAAAGCCAGGTGTAAGTCTATTTATAGTATGTTGGAGGAGATGAGAATAATGATAATGACAGGAATGCATACACAAAGGGATCCATGTGCTTGATGCAGAAGGGATTGTGGTCCAAGAATCATAAAAAAGTTTTGAATCTGTTTTGACTCTAAAATCAGTCTTGAAGGTTATTAGGAAGATTCCTTGGCTATTCTTTTAAGTCTGTAAGATGAGCGAGTTAGCGACTGATTGCTTATGTGAGGCCCTGTTATTGCATCCGCACTCGGTGAATTATGAGTGGAAGAGCTAAACAGCATCTTGTGTAGATGCTGAAATGTCTTATCTATGGAATCAACAAGTGTAACATCATATTACATTGCCATTTCATTGCCTTCTATCTCTCTTAATCTTCACTTTGTTCTGGGGCAGCTACATTTCAAAATACAACTTCTGCGCTGAAAGAATTTGAATGCAACAGATGATGTCTAAAGATCATTTACCGTCTTCATGATGACGGTGTCGGTGATAAAGTAATGGGACTACAACTGACCTCTGAGCTCTAGGTTCAGGAACTTATATAAAGCTGCCATTCCAAGTAATGTTTTGCATATCTGATGGATCCAAAGTCAAGTTCTCCTTTTAATACATGCTCAAATACCCCTTGCTCCGTTTTTGAACAAGAAGGCAACACATAATTTCAAAGTCTCTGTTTTAGGTGTCTACATATGCAGATTGTTTGAGAGAACAAAGTAGAAAGCATTGAAAGATAAATAAGAGATGAACACCATCCCAAAAGGGGGGGATGCCACTTAGTAATATATAGATGATCACCCCTGCACTTTCAATAGTCTAACACATTTTCATGGTTTGGAGCAATACAGCCAAAAAGTTACCTATCACAAAGGGAAAAAATGCACAATTTGACTAACTTGATCTGCTGCTCTACCAACACACTGTACATGTTACTTAGTCTTCACATCATGACGGTTCATGTTTTAACACCATTTGCAATGGCCCCACTTGAAACATAAAGATCAACTCAGAATGTTTTAACACCATTTGCAATGACCCCACTTGAAACATAAAGGCCAAGTCATAATGTTCTAACACCATTTGCAATGACCCCACAACCTAAGTGGACGTGCATGTTGAGACAAACATGTACAAAACATGTTGAGACAAACATGTACAATACAAAAATGTTCAAAGTAACTTACGCTATGGCAACTCATCACGTCCTTTACTTTCAAATTTCCACATAACATGCGAGCTAACATTACTATACACAATGACAACACAACCGAAATTGTCTTTCATTTGAAATTTTCTTTCTTCAGCTTTGCCACATCTTTTTCCACTCGTCTCATTGTGCCTTGAGAGCTTTGATTTCAGTGTCCATTGAACTGCCATCATCCTTGTCATGGGTTCACACCGGTTCTTCTTCGACATTGCTCTGGTGAAAATTTTTGGACACACTTCTTGCCGATTGATTGATTTCTGCATCAACCCAAATGAAAAAATCGCAATTTTCCTCTCTATTATTCAGGTTGTATCTTGGGCAGTCGTGATATCTTCTTCCCCAATTGTCCTTTGTCCTAGCTGTTTGTAGAGGAGATTTCAGGCCACAATGACAAAATACATATATATCGTTGTCAATTCGAGGGACCGACGTTACCGATTGTGACGAATTTGATGATCTCTTCGTGAATTCATTGATCTCCTCTTACAATGACACCTCAATGTCAGTTATAGGACACTTCCAATAGTCACACAAGCATGAGTAGAAGCTATAGCCAAATTTTATTGACAGAGAAACTAGTGAATCACATAACCTACAATGGTTTGCGAAAAATTAAAGACACGGAGGAAAGATTATTAGCCTTTTTAAAAGCTGAAATAACCCACAATGTGACTGGACTTCCATCACTCGACAGTGGAGAGGATCTATAATTTTGCCTACATGGAATGCTAATTAGACCTTTTAACATTGTTCTCCTCAAGAAACTGGATCACAATTTTCCGAATTATTATCCAATATGATGTTCTCACATTTCATCACATATACCCAAGAAAATATTCTTCACGTTCTGCTTTTTCTGATGCTTACAATGCATGACAAAGATCTCAATAGGTCATTAGTTGAAAAGGAATGCACACAAAAGTGACACAAGTAATATAGTCCAACCAACAAAGATGCAATATCAAGAGAGCTAAAGAAAAATAGAAGAGGCTGGCAATTTAGATTGAACCTGTACAACAGCTTTCTCTCCATCGAAGGTTAATGGCCACCTAAACTATTGTTGAATGGTGTGAACAAGCATTGTAAACCATTTCAAATGAAAAAACAACTTTTTTCTTAATTTATCAACAATTCAACTGACAGTAACATCTATAGAAGTGTTTAAAATCAGCAAACATAGCTGCAGAACCTGAAATTTTGAGGTTCTTGTAACTACTTGTTTCGTTCGTGAAAGAAAAAACCAATACATTGCATGACATCAATCATGTTGATTATCAACAACAGCTGGCTAATAGAATTCAAATCATCTTATGAACTTTACCACAGAACGTCGGGCGATTTTCCAGTGAATGTAGGAGAAGATGTCAGTCGAGCAACAGGCAACCGTTAAGTGATCGTCGACTTGAGCAAAATCCTTTGATTCGAGTTGAGATCGAATTGATTTGGGCAGATAGGAGTTAGGGTTCTTCTTCCTTGGTTAGATCGCGTTGAAGGTCGCTTGATTTGGGGAAAGGAAGAACGCAAGAGACTTTTTTGACGACGCCGTTCTTAATCGAAGGTTTTTTGGTTTTTTTTACTGGCGTCCACGTTAGCGTCGGTCCGGCCACGTAGGATGGCCAGCGCTGACTGGGTATCCACGTAGGAATTTTTCGAGCAAAATTAGCAGGAATGACTGAATTGACACAAATGCAAAAGGTTTATGACTGAATTGGCACAAATGTAAAAGGTTTAGGATTGAATTGGCACTAAAAAAAGGTTTAGGACTAAATTGGCACAATGAAAAAGGTTTAGGATAAAATTAGCACAAATACAAAAGATTTAGGACTTTTTTGGAACTTTTTCTGTTTTTGGCTAGTGCTGGTTAGGGGTGAGCGGTTTTCGGTCCGGTCCGGTCCCACCCAAGAACCGGGAACCGGACTGGGAGGACCGGTTCCCAATTTTTAGGATCGAGGATCGGACCGGCTAATCCTGGAACCGTGGATCGGTTCCAATGGAACCAATCACTTATTTGAATGAATTGAAACTTTATGTAGTAAAGCTTTCACGGCTAGTATCCAAGGTTGATGGTGGAACTTAGCCTAACAAAACTAGATGCAAGTGAATTAGATACATAACTAGAGGAACGTTGAACAATTATCCCAATTGAAACTCTTCCCAACACACTTTAAGCATCAGCCCAATCACCATATCACCAATACAAACAATAAAGAAAAGATAGTCATAACTAATCTAGAACAAACTCTTTGAGGAGTAAAACGAAATCAAATTTTACATTAAGAGCAAGGGAAAGACGTTCAACATTAAACTACCAAACTCCACAAATCTCACGGAATCACTCACTGTTGTTGTATACCCTTGGAAGAACAGATTCTTTGATTAAGTAAGCAAAATATGATCAAATCCAAGAGCCCAAAAAACCACAACTAAACTTGTTGATAGTCCTGCAATATATTAGATATGATTATTGAACATTAGTTTTGAACTAGAATTATCAGTAATCGAACTCAAATAATTAATGGAAAACTCACCACATATATTTTTTCCACTTCAACTTGCAAACTCTATTTACCGGTAAGCTCCGAGTGAACATCGTCCATATCTAACAAAAACAAAATATTAAATAAAGCATTCGCTTGTTAGATATACGAAAGAATTACAAGATAAAAAGATATATTTAGACTTACCCCACTCAAACTTTTCTGCATTCTCGATGCACTTTTCAACATTAATCGGCATGGTAGCCACTCTTAACCAATCTTGAGTGCAAATCAAAGCTTCTACCACTCTAGGAGTCAAGGAACTTCGAAAGCCATCAAGCACACAACCGGATGTACTGAAAGTTGACTCCGAAGCAACGGTTGTCACAGGAATAGAAAAAAATATCTCGAGCCATCAAAGAGAGGATTTTAAACTTTTGGCCAGCAGTTTTCCACCACATCAAAAGGTCAAGATCACGACCTTCTTCGCGTTCAGCTTTAAGATACTTATTAAGCTCAGATAAGTTGCCCGCGGACACTTTTTTCTCCTCGTAAAGAAAGAATTCGTATGCCTTTTCCGAATCAAAATCCGCAACCAAATCAAGCTCATCCTTGTCACCCTCCTCATGAATATCAGGATCCCAACTACTAACAGTATCAATGGAAAGTTGACCACCCAAACTTCCATTGCTAGAACCAAGAAAAGATTTTTCATAAAAATGAAACAAATGTTCCAAGGCAATCCTCACCTTATCGGACATCTCATCAACTTTCGCACTATCATCATAAATTAGTCTAAAATAATACCGCACATAATTCATCTTTTTTCTTGGATCCAATATTACTGCAATCAACACCATCATATTTACTTTTTCGAAACTCCTATAATATTTGTTAAACTTATCCTTCATCTTCGCACCCATAGCTTTCACCCTAGGATCCAAAGCCTTCTCCGCTTGTTTCAAAGTTTTATATAAAGTAGCTATCTCGTTGAAATAATCATTCGAAGTGACATACAAAGTCCCAGACATCTTGTTGGTGGCATCATAAAACTTCTTCAAAAATATGGAAAGAATTTTGGCATTTTCCCAATCTTTATATTTAGGAGTTTCATAATCAAGCTCGGTTAAGAAAGAAACATCTTCCTCTTCCATCCTTTCAAAAGCTTTTCTGAACTTTAAGGTGGTGTCTAACATGAGGTAAGTGGAGTTCCACCTAGTTGTGACATCAAGACAAACTGAACCCTTGTAAGTGATCCTTGCACTTTCAATGCAATCTTGGAATGTTTTGTCTCTCATGGGAGAACTTCTTACATACCTAACCACGTTTCGAATACGTGCAATAGAATCACGTACCTCGGTCAATCCATCCCTCACAATCAAGTTTAAAATATGAGCCGTGCATTTCATGTGTAGAACATCACCATCTATGATCAATAGCCTATCTCTTGATAATTTTTCTTTCAAAAAACCAATGGCAACATCATTCGAACTAGCATTATCCACAGTGATTGTGGATACTTTTTTCTCTATTCCCCACTCGTAGATGCATTTCTCAACCATTTTCCCAATATCCTTCCCCTTATGACTAGGCATAACCACAAAATTGATGATTCTTTTGTGCAATTTCCAATCGTCATCAATAAAATGTGCAGTGAGACATAGATAGTTCAAATTCTGAATGGAACTCCATGTATCGGTTGTGAGTGCAACCCTAGACTTAAGCTTGCAAAAGTAAGTCTTCAAACTTGTTTTTTCGCAAAGATACAACTTCATGCAATCTCTAGCCACTGTAAATCGTGAGATGTGATTGAACAGAGGCTGTAACTGATTAATAAAATCACGAAATCCGACACGCTCAACCATTGAAAAAGGTTGTTCATCCATTATGATCATCCGAACAAGCATTTGCCTACAACGATCCTGATTAAATGTCCATGTCGATAAGACATTAGCACTATCGGTACTGGTATGCCCCCTTGTCATTTGAGTCCCATGTACTCTACGAGCAACAAACAATTTTTGCTTCTTATCTATATTGCAAGGATACTTGTTGCACCGTTTCAAGTGCTTCAACATAGCAGAAGTACCATTAGCAACACTATACGTATAGTGTGCCCCACAATAATTGCAAAACATCTTAGTTTTCCCATTTTCAGTTTTTCCTTTTCGAAAATGAAGCCAGGCTACTGATTTTTGTTTACCAGAAGAACAAGTATTAGATACCTTGTTTGTGTCGGATCCCTCTACAAAGTCTTCTTCACCTTCATCTTCTAGTGAGTCAATTACTGGCTTCATAAAATCATTGGATTTGTCCACTTCCATCGACATTTAAATAGATTTCCTGAATCAAGCAAAACATAATTGGAGCCATCAAACCAGAACACCCACCAAATTCAGTAAGAATTGTACCATTAGATACACAACAAGTCCATATATCTTCAAGAAAGAGGCTGAAGAGGCCTTTGCTCGTGTTAGAGATAAGGTTGGTTTACACAATTTTTAGCTGTACTTTTTCATATTTTTAGGTTCAATCCTTATCTACTTTGCCTTAGAATAGAGAGCTCTATTACATCTATTCCTATGTTTGCGCACAGGGCATGTCCTTAGCAGGGCAATTCCTAAATATGTAGGTAAATCACAGAGTCTATAAATATTTGCCGTTTCTAAGCTTCTTAACTTGGTCTCTAATAGAGGATGGATTGACTTGACTCAACACATCCTAGTTTGCGGATTGGAGTTGCATATGTCGATGCAAGGACACATATTGTTTCTTAATTTCATTTCAAAAGTACCATAAAATTCTTCTTCTTTTTTTGGTAGAACGCATAAGTTCATGTTATACACCATTGCATGTTTGAGAACAATTGTTGCGGGGTAGAGCTTTCCATAATAAATGGATACAGTGGGAAAAAAACCAGATTTTTAGTGTATATTCTCGATTGTGTCCTGTTTTTCTATCTTCTTCTGTCTATATACGAGAAAATCTCTTGAACTAGATCTGAGCCATTGAACAGAGCACAAGCAAAGCAAACAGAGCAAAAAATCCATGGGACTTCACTTTTCCATATAAAAAACCAAATTCAATCACATTCGTAGAATTTAAATGAGAAAATCTTAAAGAAGAATGCCACGGCTTGACCCCAAGAGAAATATAAGCAAACCCTCAATTCAATAGAAAGTCGAGCAAGAAAAACTTACCGATTACAGGAAATCAAGGGCTGTCCGTCGGAGACTAAGCGCTGTCGACGTCGAGCGAGGTATCAAGCAAGAGGGAAAGGCGTAGATGTTGAGTGAGGCATGAGTCGAGGCAGCAAGAGGGAAAGCCGTCGATGTTGAACGAGGCTTAAGGCAAGAAGAAAAGGCATCAACGTCGAGCAAGGCGTGAGGCGACTAGCGAGGCCGCAAGAGGGAATGGTGTCGAGCGAGGCGCGAGCGAGGTCACGAGAGAGAAAGATGTTCTAGGCTTCAAACGACGAAGCGAGAGAGGCAAACTGAGTGAGGAATGAGAGTAAATTGGGGATAATGGATTAGGGCTTCTAGTTTTAACTCTCAGGACTTCCCAGAAGGGACTTTTGGTCTTTTGCTGTAGAAGTAACTGGTGAAAGTCTATATATTTAGGCTTTTTATTTTTTCAAAATTTTTAAAAAGTAAATAAATTTATATTTTTGATAAAAAATAAATATATATTAATTGATCCGGTCCGGTTTGGTCCGGTCCGGTCCAGTTCCCACCCTAGAACCGGGAACCGGACTGCCCGGGAACCGGTTCCACTTTTAGGAACCGGGAACCGAACCGTTACTCCCTAGAACCAGACCAAACCTGCCGGTCCGGTCCGGTCCCGATTTGGGCGGTCCATTATGCTCACCCCTAGTGCCGGTGGCTCTGGCCTAGAGCAGTTTTCAATTCCTGAAGTTGAGAAATTTAATGATGTTCCACCATATGTGCCAATTTGGGTTACAATTTGTTCACTTGTCAATTGCTTCATTCAATTCTTGATTAGCTAGCTTTTAACGTGCCTTTATGAAGATTGTCACTTCTGCGAGACTCTATCGCATGTGTTGCCTTTGAACTTCCTCACGAGAAAATATTCAGTAGTTCCACAACGCCGCCTCAATTGCTGATGTGACGCGTGTTATTTTACTCATGTGCAATAATATATTTACACTTATTTGCTAAGTTGGAATAACAAAAAAAAGAAAAATATGAATTATATTTTCTTCCTTCTCCATCCACTTTTGTCTCTAAATTTGGCCACTGTCATCGCGTTCAGGTATCTTTTTGGTGAACTCTTTAGATCTGGCCGTCGCGCCCAGCTGCAAGGTTGTTAAGCTCGTTGCCGATGGGCATGGATGAGCTAACGACTCGATCTTAATCATGTTAAATTATGTCTCGAGTTTGAGCCCAATAAACGAAATTTGATTCGATATTAATTATTATTTATGGAGGTATGAATATTCCGAAGTTTGGATTTCTTATGGAAGTTCGGAATCGTGCATGCAGTATATGGCAATTTTCGTTTACTAGTTGCAGGTGATTTTATTTCCAATTTGGAGTCCAAAGGATGTTGGACTTTGACTATGAAGGAAAGCAAATCGTGGACTTGTGTCAGAGAAAGGAAATAAAATCCTACTTAAAGACTGCCAAAGAAAGACAAAATAGGAAAGTTCAAACTTGGACTTGTTGACTGAATTTTGTGGAATATCTCTTCCTCGTTGAAGTCGGCCACCGTGCGTTCACTTCTTGGGCCATATAGGGGCTGTTCTTTTGCCGCAAGATTGGTACGACAGGAGTTAATCGTGATTCTTGAAGCGCCCTTTTCTAAGTGAGTGCTTGATAGTGGGTTCGTGGATTTGTTCGTGGAATTACACCAAGAGTTCAAGTGTTTGTAGCGATTAAATCTTGTGTTAAGATTTGTGTATAATTCTTTTGCGAGATTGAGATATTATTTTGTGAGAAATTATGAGGCTATACACTGTGTGAGTTATTGGGTGTAATTGGAGCTTGGAAAACACTTAGAGTGTTTGAGTGACTCGAGTGTGGTTGTGATCTCCGTTGTATCGCTTGATCTATAGTGGAATTCCGTGCTGCTCTCCATGTGGACGTAGGTCACTACGACCGAACCACGTAAATCTGGTGTCTAATTTATTTTCTTATTCTGTCAATTTTATTGTTCGATCGCTTGGCTTCTGCAACAATTGATATCAGAGCCTGGCTTGGCTGAGTTGAAGCGAATCGATGGCGGCAGAAGAAGGAAAAGTGAGAATCGACAGATTTGATGGGAAGGATTTTGGTTTCTGGAAGATACAGATTGAGGATAATCTATGTAAGATGAAACTGCACTTGCCCCTGTTTGGGGAGAAGCCAAAGACGATAAAGCAGGCTGATTGGGAATTGGTGAATAGACGAGTTTTGGGTGTTATTCGGCTGACGTTGGCATGTAATGTTGTGTTTAACATTGTGAAAGAGACAACCACTGCGGGTTTGATGAAAGCCTTGTCGGACATATACGAGAAATCTTCTGCGATCAACAATGTCTATTTGATGCGACGTCTGTTTAATTTGAAGATGAGCCAAGGTGCGTCAGTTGCAGATCATATTAATGAATTCAATGTAATTGTTAGTCAATTGAGTTCAGTTGATATTGACTTTGAAGATGAGGTACGTGCTTTGATTCTATTATCCTCATTGCCTGATAGTTTGAATACTACTGTTACTGCTGTTAGTAATTCCTTTGGGTCAATAAGTTTGACATTTAATGGTGTTCGAGATTTAATTTTGATTGAAGACATCCGTAGAAGAGAATCTAGCGAACATGTATCGGCTACTTTAGTAGGTAAAAATAGAGAAAGAACTGGTACACATGTTAGCAGAAGTAGTATGAACTCGAATAGATAAAGTCAGTCTAGGACTAGTGGCGTTGTCTGTTGGAGTTGTGGCAAGATGGGGCATATTAGAAGGGATTACCTTAAGCTGAAAAACGATAAGGGTAAGTGAATTAAAGTTGATCCTGCGAATGATGTTGCAGCTATAGCTGATGGTAATTCGGATAGTGCTGATTATGTCTTGTCTATCACTAATGATTCAACGTTTGATGGATGGATTATGGATTTTGATTGTTCTTTTCATGCTACACCAAACAGGAACTGGTTTACTACTTATTAGTGCATGGATATTAGGAAAGTGCAGTTGGGGAACAATTCTGAATGCAATGTTATTGGTGTTGGTGATGTTAGAATTAGAATGCATGATGGTATTGTGTGGACATTGACTGGAGTAAGGCATGTTTCAGAATTGAAGAAAAATCTGATTTCCTTGAGTGCCCTAGATTCAGCTGGGTGTCGGTATTTTTCAGAATGTAGAGTTCTGAAAGTTGTTCGAGGTGCCTTGGTGATAATGAAAGAAATCAAGCATAGTGGCCTGTATGAGCTTCAAGGTGAGACAGTGACAGAATTCGCTGCGGAGACGTCGGATGCATCTGTTCGAGAGTCTGAATTGTGGCATATGTGTTTGGGCACATTAGCAAGAGAAGCCTGAAGGTTCTAAGTGAAAAAAATTTGCTACGTGGTTATATGGCTCAAGAACTGAATGTATGCAGGTACTGTGGTTTAGATCAACGGCGGAAAGTGCAGTTCAGTGCGATTGTCAGAGAAACCACGAATATTGCAAAATTAATTCACTTAGATGGTCATAAAATTGTTGCGGTTTCCTTCGAGAAAGAGTGCCAGATTTATGCTAACAGTTATTGATGACTACTTGAGGAAGACTTAGGTGTTTGTGCTTATGCATAAGTTTGATGCTATTGTCGGGATCAGGCAGTTAAAAGCTTTGATCGAAAAGGACACTTGTAAAACGATCAAGCAGGTGCAGACTGACAATAGTATGGAGTTTTGCTCGGAGCTGTTAAACGAATTCTGCATAAAGGAAGGTATAGTGAAACACTGCACTAATGCAATTGAACCACAACAGGTTCAGAGTTAATGAGCATAACATTACTAGAGACGGCCCATAAAATGCTCTCTGGTGCTGGTATGGCTAGGAGATTCCTGGCGGATGCGCTTAGTACGGCAAGCTACCTGAAGAATAGATCCCTATTGACTGCAAATGAATGTCGGACTCTTGAAGAAGTGTGGCAAGGTAACGTTGCTGATTATTCTGTTATTAGAATATTTGGTTGTCCATGTTATGTTCGAATTAGTGATGGTAAGCTCGATGAAAGGACAATGAAGTGCATGTTCCTAGATTATGCACAAGGTGAGCGGGGCTATAAGTTGTGGTGCCCGGAATTAAATTCACCTATTGTCAGTAGAGAAGTCACATTTGACGAGTCTCCAGTACTTCTAACTAGGATTGTTAATAGCAGTGTTTATACGGATCTGGATGGTATTCAGCTTGAGGTGGAGTTGCAACTAGAAACTCTTGAGGTAGCGGATACTAGTGAAGTAATCGACACGGATGGTGCTTCTAGCGAGGTGGAGCCTATTGAGCCAACAGTTGTTGTAACTGCTGATATTGACAAGGTGCGTATTCGATCTCCTAACAGATATGGATGCAATGATGGTTTTGCTTTATCTGTGATTGAGGAGGTTGTGTAAGAAAATCCTTGTGGAGCGGTTAAAGGTGCATGTGGAGTTGGTATTTTGATGAGGTCCACGGTTATGGCGAAGTTTAAGCGAGGCTTGGATTTGAAAGACGTCTGTGGCGGTTGAGCCCATTGGGGTTGTGGGAGAGTAGTAGCGAAATTCGAATTCTATCAAAGCGATTGTGACTTGGCTCAAACATCAAGCCAAGATGGAGATTGTTAAAATATGTCTCGAATTTGAGCCCAATAAATGAAATTTGACCCTCGATTAATTATTATTTATGGAGGTATGAATATTCCGAAGTTTGGATTTCTTATGGAAGTTTGGAATCGTGCATGCAGTATATGGCAATTTTCGTTTACTAGTTGCACGTGATTTTATTTCCAATTTGGAGTCCAAAGGATGTTGGACTTTGACTATGAAAGAAAGCAAATCGTGGACTTGTGTCAGAGAAAGGAAATAAAATCCTACTTGAAGTCTGCCAAAGAAAGACAAAATAGGAAAGTTCAAACTTGGACTTGTTGACTGAATTTTGTGGAATATCTCTTCCTCGTTGAAGTCGGCCACCGTTCATTCACTTCTTGGGCCATATAAGGGCTGTTCGTTTGCCGCAAGATTGGTGCGACAGGAGTTGATCGTGAGTCCTGAAGCGCCCTTTTCTAAGTGAGTGCTTGATAGTGGGTTCGTGGATTTGTTAGTGGAATTACACCAAGAGTTCAAGTGTTTGTAGCGATTAAATCTTGTGTTAAGATTTGTGTATAATTCTTTTACGAGATTGAGATATTATTTTGTGAGAAATTATGAGGCTATACACTGTGTGAGTTATTAGGTGTAATTGGAGCTTGGAAAATACTTAGAGTGTTTGAGTGACTCGAGTGTGGTTCTAATCTCCGTTGTATCGCTTGATCTATAGTGGAATTCCGTGTTGCTCTCCCTGTGGACGTAGGTCACTACGACCGAACCACGTAAATTTGGTGTCCAATTTATTTTCTTATTCTGTCAATTTTATTGTTCGATCGCTTGGCTTCCGTAACAAATCATAAGCCAAATCTGGCGAGTTTGCCTTTGTTGCCGCACCTCTATATCCCGTCACTCTTTTGCATGGCTATTCCTCTATTTTTCTTCTTGACAATTGAGCTCCGTCCGTAGCCGCAATGAGGCCTACAGATCTGGAAGTCTGAAGCACCGCTCTAGATCTGAAGCCCTGCTTCACCAAACCTTTGCCATGCTTCAGATCCGGAGGCACGGCTTTGAAGGAAGACGGAGCCGACCACAAAGATGATGGAGAGAGTGGCTTGGTTTGGACATCCGGCAATCGTCAGCCCGGATGCGGTGGTGCAAGCTCCGCCGATGGCGATGGCAGGGGGAGGTGCGGAGATCAGGCTCGAGTGGGTACAGTCGGAGGAGGAAGAGAGTTCTTTTTATCTATATCCATGTTAACATATACGTGTCAATTTGTAATTGGCTCAGAGCGCATGGATGCACGCCCTCAGCGGCTGACATGCCACAGCTGCTCGCAAACCACCGACTCCAAACACATGCACAAGATTAGAGTATGACCAGATGCATTGTTCTCAAATGCATTAAGTTCATAGAAGACCGAATAATTTTGCATTTCATCTTATGCTGCGAGCTCAATCAAGCGGAATACTACCAAACCCTATCCTGACACCAAAAGCGGATTGAATCTCTCGAATTTGAATTGCAATGGAAAACTACAAAACTTGGTCACAAGAATCCTCACCCACGTGACCCGCAGCATTCGACAATGTTCGGTGATAAATTTCTTGATAAAAATTGCTTTCGGTGTTTGCGGTCAAAAGAAGGTAACCAACATTTTGTTTTTCCCTTCTTGGCTTGTCGGAAATCTCAATTAATTAATAAGTTGTTATGTTAGATTTTCTTTTGTCCTTAATGTTCCAGATTATTATATTTTCGGGGACAATAGTGGGGGCAGCAACATGCATGCTTTTGATAATCTCTTCATTTCATGTTTGATTGGCGCTGTTTTTCAACTTTTCGAATGTCGTAAATAAAAGCGAGAGACAAAAATGACCGACATTATTTCGTTATTATTGTTTGAAATAATTAATCAATTAAAAATATTTTTATTATTGATGACCATTTATGTCTAATCATTTTTTGTAGACGATGAAAATATTTTTAATTTATTCATTTTTATAAACGGTATAAACAATTTTTTCATGAATTTTTTTTTTCATAGAATTGATTTTTTGAAAAACAAATGAAGAGCATTATCTTTATCCCTCTCTTTGGAGACGTCTTAGTTAAAACGGAATCGAAACATTCTCTAATTAGTCAAGGCGAGGCTTAACCTGTTAACGTTCCAAATCGATCCCATGTTTCCCATCCAATTGACCAATTGATGATGGTGATAAGTGTGTTTGGCGAATAACCAATGAATGATCGAAACTTGAAACCGTTGACTAAATACTATCTTCAAAATTGAGAGCTAACTTCATCGATTTTACTAAGATAGATCAATGATATCTGGAACATATTTGCCAATTTTTATTTTCATAAAATATATAATAACAATGTCTTCTCGAAGAGTCGTGTCTAAGGTAAACATATAAAATTCTAACTTGCAAGGAATTTGATCGTTCTTCTTGCAATGAATACTTTACTTGTACTTCCCATTCATTTTACCCAATATTACTATTTATTAGCCTTATCCCTGTCCCTCGTAACTCCTTTATATTAAAGAAAATTCCCACCTCAATACTAACAATATATTTCAGATCTAAGGATAGCACAAGTGTAATAACTTTAGTACGACACTCATTTGAGTAACGTAGTTTTTTTTTCGATCGCCTGAACGCCGTGACTTCTAAAATAACGTTCATTTGAGTCTTATAACTTTCAATTGATTAAGCAAGTGTCAATTTTCACCCTAGTGTCATAAATTCAACATGGCACAACACTTACGGTGAAGATTTTTTGAAGAGTTTTGGCATTCGGGTGATGGATTGAAAAGTTATATGCCACTTAAGTGAACGAAAAAAAAATCATGGCCATCAAGTGAGCGGCATACAAAAGTTATGGCATTTATGATATCCTTTTCCCCAACATTTCATATTAGGATACAAATTCATGTACTAAATTAAAAATATATAAGTTACGTGTATTTGAGACAAGGCAAATCATAAATGACGTTTAATAGGTCAAAACATCGGGTTAATTGTGTTTTATATACGTTACTCATAATGATTAATGTTTAGAATCATATAAGATATATTGTAATATGAAGTTTTTTTTTATGTATATCATCTTTAATAAAATTAAGGGATAACGACACAAATGGTCTTTGGATTTTGACTCAATATGCAATGTGATCCTTAAACTTTAATCTAATATGTAATGTCATCTCTAAAACTTTAATTTGTTCAATATGATTTATGAAATTTTGGTACATGTTCAATTTAGTCACTAGATTGTATGAAAATATTTAATATTATCTTTCCATTAATTAAAGTTTATGGAGAATATTGAATATTTTCATACAGTCTAAGGACTAAATTGAATATGTCTCAAAATTTCAGGGATCGCATTGAATAAATTAAAAGTTTAGGAATGACATTGCACATTGAGTTAAAATTCAGGAACCATATTGAATAAATTTAAAATTTAGGTACAACATTATATATTAGGTTAAAATTTGAGAACCATTTGTGCTATTATCTCTTAATTTTATTAAATTAAAATTTAAAGATCACATTACATATTGAGTTAAAATTTCAGAAACTATTTATGCCATTTACTCAAGAAATTAATTATCTATCCTAATGTTGTTCTAAACCGGTAATTATCCGTACGCCCGCGGCCCCCGCCTACCTCTTCTCTCTCTCTCTCTTCACGGGATATGTAGCATTTTGTCATCATTCTTCCTCTTTTCAACAATCCACGTCACTAATGTTTCCGATGTGACTCCATGCAACTTTTGATTACCAAAAAATCAAAGGACAGACGCCATTTCACGTTAAAAGCCTCCTCGCTTCTTCTCACCTTCGCAACTTGCCAAAAGCCACTGAAGAAAAAAGCTCTTGCTTCAGCTGGAGCTCCTCTTCTGCTTCCATGGCTTCTCGCTTCCTAATGTCACTCTTTGCGCTCTCTGCGATGTTTCTCTCGGCAGTACTCGCTATCAACACCACCGCCACCTCCTCCTCCTCTTCTTCCACCTCTCTCCCCACCCACAATCTCTCTTCCATCAAATCCTTCTGCTCAAACATGCCCTATCCAGACTCTTGCTTCGACTCCCTAAAGCTCTCCATCTCCATCAGCATTAGCCCCAACATCCTCACCTACCTCCTCCAAACCCTCGAAGCTGCCATCTCCGATGCCGGGAAGCTCTCCAGCATCCTCCAAACTGCGGGCCGCGGGAACATTGTGGAGAGACAGAGAGGCACGATTCAGGACTGCAGGGAGCTGCACCAGATCACGGTGTCCTCCTTGAAGAGATCGGTCTCCCGGGTCCATGACGGCGACGCCCGGAAACTGTCCGACGTGAGGGCCTACCTTGCCGCGGCCCTCACAAACAAGGACACTTGCCTGGAAGGCCTGGATTCTGCATCGGGGTCACTGAAGCCACTGCTTGTGAGTTCACTCATCAGCACTTACAAGCATGTGAGCAATTCCCTGTCCATGCTCCCGAAACCGGCCACCCCGAAAGGAGGAAAAGGCCGCCGTTTGATGGGCTTTCCGACATGGCTGTCGCGTAAGGACCGCCGGATCTTGCAGAGCTCCAGTGACGAGTATGACCCGAGCGAGGTCATCACGGTCTCGGCCGATGGGTCGGGGAACTTCACCACCATCTCCGAGGCCGTCAATTTTGCTCCGAACAACAGCTATGGCAGGACAATCATATACGTGACGGAGGGGTTTTATCAGGAGAATGTGGAAGTCCCGAGCTACAAGACCAACGTTGTGTTGCTGGGTGATGGAGCCGGCCTCACAATCATCTCTGGGAACAGAAGTGTGGGAGATAATTGGACCACATTCAGATCTGCAACTGTTGGTAAATGTCTCATTAAATTGTAGCTAAGTGAACTTATACTTACTGTGTTGTTCAATTAGATGGCAACTGAGATTTTTTGTTGATTGCGTCGATCACACATACAATGAGTATTGAAGTCCTGGCCTAGATTCCTGATACCCATTTCTGGGTTGCTCTGTTCTTGCTCCTTTTTTGTGTGTATAAATCTAGTCTGAAGATTGATTATTTAGCAAATTTTCCACCAACTTTTTGCTTTTCCTGAAACGTTTTCCCTTTTCTTTTGGTTTTTATTGTTTTTCGCAGCGGTTTCAGCTGACGGCTTCCTTGCCAGGGACATAACCTTTCAGAACACGGCCGGGCCAGCAAAGCGCCAAGCAGTTGCTCTCCGAATCAGCGCTGATTTCGCCGCGCTCTACAGATGCTCCATCAATGCCAACCAGGACACTTTGTATGTCCACTCCTTCAGGCAATTCTACAGAGAGTGCGACATCTCGGGGACCATCGACTACATCTTTGGTAACGCGGCAGTCGTCTTCCAAGGCTGCAACATCATCTCCAGACAACCTATGGCCGGCCAGTACACTGTCGTGACGGTCCAATCCCGAGACACCCCGGACGAGGACACGGGGATCTCGATCCAGAACTGCACCATCCTGCCCGCAGATGACCTGTCGGCGGCCGTGAAGAGCTACCTCGGGAGGCCGTGGAGGAACTACTCGAGGACCGTGGTCCTCGAGTCCTACATCGATGGGTTCATTGACCCGAGAGGGTGGACTGAGTGGTCGGGCGACCAAGGGCTGGACACTCTGTACTATGGGGAGTATGAGAACTATGGACCTGGCTCAGGCACTGAGGGCAGGGTCACTTGGCTTGGGTATCACATAATGGACTACTATGACGCCTCCAACTACACCGTGTCCGAGTTCATCACTGGTGATGAGTGGTTGGACTCCACTGCATTCCCTTATGACGATGGCATTTGACGCTTCATTTTGGTTAACTTCTAAATTGCATTGTATCTTAGCTTACTCAAATCACCATCCAAAATTGACTGGCCATTAAGAGCCATGAATTACAGGACACAGAGAAACTCTCTCCTAAGTGTATACGAGGCCACGTTATATGGAAGTCAATATTTGATTGCCATTAGAGGAATTATATATCTTTCACGGGACGATCTTTGTGACAAGGGCATTGGTACTGTCCTATCCCCACCGACGAAAAATATCGTCGTAGACCGGGAAGGAGAGGCTCTCCTTCCGGGCCGCAGAGTGAAAGTGACTATCTGACAAATGTGTTAGGCGGATTCCCGGAAAAAAATCTCGCAAAATGAGTGTGGTTGTCGGTGTATTTCTCGCAGTGCAATCTACTGGTAACATCTAGATGCTGCAAAACGAAATGACTTAATACATCAGCAAGATATGTATCAGCAGCAGGATGACGAATGCGAATCCAATTAACATGGCTCGACCTTTCTTTCATAGACTTCGTCGGTTGAAATCCGCGACGTTCCACGCCAACGATGCGTATGAACCCGACACCTCTAGTTAGGGCACTTTGCAGGAACCTGTACTTGCAGGGGCATCAAATTAGTGACTCAAAATGCACCAAACCGAGACGTATCTCCGTCTCCATCAGCGACTCCCTCCAACACAGGATGAAGGACTGATTTGATGAGTCAAGTCGATACCAAAAGAAGCCAAAGACCCAAGTGAAAACCTCATTTTGTTTTTTGCCCATTTTCGATTTTTCAGTTGTCGTTTTGGGGGGACTGGTGGGGAGCACCACCGAGCCGACACTGTGAAGGTCACGAACTCGCCATCTTTCTTGCTTTTCTCTAAAAAGAACGCGTCGCGACTTTTGTCGTTTGGAGATGCGTCCGATGAAACTCCCCCAAGTTGCAGAAAACAATGTCCGGGAGGGACAGCGGAGCGCAAGTGGATTGCTATTGAGCTTGTGATAACAAACCTGACAACGATTGACTGCTGTTTCGCGAATTGGAATGTTGCTGAAGTCTGTTTACTCGTTTTCGATTGAAACGATTTGATTATCTTGCATTGCTTGTGGTTGGATTTTGCAAATTTGTTTGGATCATCTGGCGATTCTGTTACCCCAAAAAATTATGCCTTTTTGTTATTAAAAAAAAGGGAAAAAGCTGCACAAAAAAAATCCTAAACTATGCCAATCGTGATACATTTACTTTAAACGTTTTCTTTGTAACATAAAAAATCCCAAATTATGCACACCGTAATACATTTATCCTAACCTCAAATTTGTATGTAACACCTTTACCCTCCGTCAAAATTATGTTAGATGGATTTTTCAGTTAAGCTAATGTTGTTTTTATTTTACTATGTCAACACCGTTTTCTTTATGACTTTGATGTAGCCGGAATTTTAAAGGTTCTCATTGACAAAATTTTGAAAGAGGGTAAATATATCACATGGGTACAAGTTTGTGATTTTTGGTGTCACAAAAAACGTTTAGAGTAAATGTGTTATAATAGGCATAATGGAATATAGCTTAAAATACTAATGGACTGATGTAAGTTCAATTTTTTGGCTAGTGCCGGTGGCTCTGGCCTAGAGTAGTTTTCAATTCCCGAAGTTGAGAAATTTAATGACGTTCCACCATATGTACCAATTTGGGTTACAATTTGTTCACCTGTCAATTGCTTTATTCAATTCTTGATTAGCTAGCTTTTAACGTGCCTTTATGAAGATTGTCACTTCTGTGAGACTCTATCGCATGTGTTGCCTTTGAACTTCCTCTCGAGAAAATATTCGGTTGCCTTTGAACTTCCTCTCGAGAAAATATTCGGTAGTTCCACAACGCCGCCTCAATTGCTGATGTGATGCGTGTTATTTTACTTATGTGCAATAATATATTTACACTTTGTTTGCTAAGTTGGAATAACAAAATAAAAATAAAAATACGAATTATATTTTCTTCCTTCTCCATCCATTTTTCTCTCTAAATCTGGCTGCTGGCATCGCATTCAGGCATCTTTTTGGCGGACTCTTTAGGTCTGACTGTCGCGCCCAGCTGCAAGGTTGTTAAGTTTGTTGCCGACGGGCATGGACGAGCCAACGGCTCAATCTCAATCATAAGCCAAATCCGGCGAGTTCCCTCCCTTTGCCTTTGTTGCCGCACCTCCAAATCCCGTCACTCTTTTGCATGGCTATTCCTCTATTTTTCTTCTCGACACTTGAGCTCCGTCCGTGGCCGCAATGAGGCCTACAGATTTGGAAGTCTGAAGCAATGCTCTAGATCTGAAGCCATGCTTCAGATCCGGAGGCACGGCTTTGAAAGAAGACGGAGCCGACCACAAAGATGACAGAGAGAGTGGCTTGGTTTGGACATCCGGCAATCGTCAGCCCGGATGCAGTGGTACAAGCTCCGCCGATGGCGATGGCAGGGGGAGGCGCGGAGATCAGGCTCAAGTGGGTACAGTCGGAGGAGGAAGAGAGTTCTTTTTATCTATATCCATGTTAACATATACGTGTCGATTTGTAATTGGCTCAGAGCGCATGGATGCACGCCATCAGCAGCTGACATGCCACAGCTGCTCGCAAACCACCGACTCCAAACACATGCACAAGATTAGAGTATGACCAGATGCATTGTTCTCAAATGCATTAAGTTCATAGAAGACCGAATAATTTTGCATTTCATCTGATGCTGCGAGCTCAATCAAGCGGAATACTACCAAACCCTATCCTGACACCAAAAGCGGATTGAATCCCTCGAATTTGAATTGCAATGGAAAACTACAAAACTTGGTCACAAGAATCCTCACCCACGTGACCCGCAGCATTCGACAATGTTCGGTGATAAATTTCTTGATAAAAATTGCTTTCGGTGTTTGCGGTCAAAAGAAGGTAACCAACATTTTGTTTTTCCCTTCTTGGCTTGTCGGAAATCTCAATTAATTAATCAGTTGTTATGTTAGATTTTCTTTTGTCCTTAATGAATTCCAGATTATTATATTTTCAGGGACAATAGTGGGGGCAGCAACATGCATGCTTTTGATAATCTCTTCATTTCATGTTTGAGTGGTGCTGTTTTTCAACTTTTCGAATGTCGTAAATAAAAGCGAGAGACAAAAATGACCGACATTATTTCGTTATTATTGTTTAAAATAATTAGTCAATTAAAAATATTTTTGTTATTGATGACCATTTATGTCTAATCATTTTTTGTAGACGATGAACATATTTTTAATTTATTCATTTTTATAAACGGTATAAACAATTTTTTCATGAATTTTTTTTCCTATAATTGATTTTTTGCAAAACAAATGAAGAGCATTATCTTTTTCCCTCTCCATTTGGAGACGTCTTAGTTAAAACGGAATCAAAACATTCTCTAATTAGTCAAGGCGAGGCTTAACCCGTTAACGTTCCAAATCGATCCCATGTTTCCCATCCAATTGACCAATTGATGATGGTGATAAGTGTGTTTGGCGAATAACCAATGGATGATCGAAACTTGAAACCGTTGAATAAATACTATCTTCAAAATTGAGAGCTAACTTCACGATTTTACGAAGATAGATAAATGATATCTGGAACACATTTGCCAATTTTTATTTTCATAAAATATATAATAACAATGTCTTCTCGAAGAGTCGTGTCTAAGGTAGACATATAAAATTCTAACTTGCAAGGGATTTGATCGTTCTTCTTGCAATGAATACTTTACTTGTACTTCCCATTCATTTTACCCAATATTACTATTTAGGATTAATATCACGAAAAACCCTAAATTGGCACACTTGTGATAGATTTACCCCAAACTATTTTTTTGACCATAAAAAATCCAAACTGGTACATCTATGATAATTTTACCTTAAATTATTTTTTTGACCACCAAAAACCCCAAACTGGTACATCTATGACAATTTTACCCCGAACTAATTTTTTAATATTATTTTTTATTTTTTCGAATTTTTTTTAGTTTTTCTTATCTTATCTTTTTCCTTTCCTTTTCTTTTTTTTTCCTTCATCTTTAACCTCAAACAAAAAAAAATTCAGGAAGTGTGAATTTGGTAAGGCATATTAAATTGAAATTAAATTTGTAAGTTTGTATCTATAATTTTTTTTCTTTATAATTTCTTACTATATCAATTAGAAATAGTACAAAAAATTCTTATTGCATTTTATTTATTATATATTTCAAGTGATCATATTGATTTATGAATTGCCATGCACATATAATATCTCTCATCTTATATATAAAATATACTAATTTTGTAAATTAATCTGTTAAATTAAATTGACAAGCAGGACGTATAGAAATTGTTGATTAGCTGTACTCAAAGCTTAGGTAACAAGCCTACGTTGGACCCCATCAGTTTGCCTATCCACTTGCACCCAAAAATAAGAAAGACACGACAACAATATAATGCCTTTTTCGTGAGACATTTAAATGTAGAAAAAAGTAGTTGGCATGAAAATTCATGCATATAAAAGAAAGTCTTTCATTTAGCGTTTATGTTTTGTTTTTTGGGTCAGAATGTAGCATTTATGTTACGTGTCACGTTATTGTGGTATCAATTACAATATAACAATCCATTGTTGGTCCAATGAAGATGAAGGAAAAAAAAAAGAAAAGGAAAAGAAAAGAAAAGAAAAGAAAAACTAAAAAAATTCGAAAAATACAAAAAATGATATTAGAAAATTAGTTCGAAGTAAAATTGTCATAGGTGTACCAGTTTGGAGTTTTTTGTGATAAAATAAATAGTTCAAGGTAAAATTGTCATAGGTGTACCAGTTTGGGGTTTTTGGTGATCAAAAAAATAGTTCGAGGTAAAATTGTCACAGATGTACCGGTTTGGGGTTTTTTATGATTAAAAAAATAGTTTGGGGTAAATCTGTCACAAGTGTACCGGTTCAGGGTTTTTCGTGGTATTAACCCTACTATTTATTAGCCTTATCCCTCTCCCTCGTAACTTCTTTATATTATAGAAAATTCCCACCTTAATACTAACAATATATTTCATAGCTAAGGATAGCACAAATGTAATAACTTTAGTACGACACTCATTTGAGTAACGTAGTTTTTTTTTGATCGCCTGAATGCCGTGACTTCTAAAAAAACGTTCATTTGAGTCTCATAACTTTCAATTGATTAAGCAAGTGTCAATTTTCACTCTAGTGTCGTACATTCAACATGGCACAACACTTGTGGTGAAGATTTTTTGAAGATTTTTGACATTCAGGTGATGGATTGAAAAGTTATATGCCACTTAAGTGAACGAAAAAAAAATCATGGCCATCAAGTGAGCGGCATACAAAAGTTATGGCATTTATGATATCCTTTTCCCCAACATTTCATATTAGGATACAAATTCATGTACTAAATTAAAAATATATAAGTTACGTGTATTTGAGACAAGGCAAATCATAAATGACGTTTAATAGGTCAAAACATTGGGTTAATTGTGTTTTATATACGTTACTCATAATGATTAATGTTTAGAATCATATAAGATATATTGTAATCTGAAGTTTTTTTTTATGTATATCATCTTTAATAAAATTAAGGGATAACGACACAAATGGTCTTTGGATTTTGACCCAATATGCAATGTGGTCCTCAAATTTTAATTCAATATGCAATATTATCTCTAAAATTTTAATTTGTTCAATATGATCTATGAATTTTTGGTACATGTTCAATTTAGTCACTAGATTATATGAAAATATTTAATATTATCCTTCCATTAATTAAAGTTTATAGAGAATATTGAACATTTTCATACAGTCTAAGGACTAAATTGAATATGTTTCAAAAGTTTGGGGATCACATTAAATAAATTAAAAATTTAGGGATGACATTGCACATTGAATTAAAATTTAGGAATCACATTGAATAAATTTAAAGTTCAGGGACAACATTACATATTATGTTAAAATTCAAGGATCATTTGTGTTATTATCCCTTAATTTTATTAAGTTAAAATTTAAACATCACGTTACATGTTGAGCTAAAATTTCAAGAACTATTTATGTCATTTACTCAAGAAATTAATTATCTATCCTTGTGTTGTTCTAAACCAATAATTATCCGTACGCCCGTGGCCCCCCTCCCTCTTCTCTCTCTCTCTCTCTCTCTTCACAGGATATGTAGCATTTTGTCATCATTCTTCCTCTTTTCAACAATCCACGTCACTAAAGTTTCCGAGGTCGTATCGAGAAAATATTGGATGCCACTAGGGATTCCATCGTGGAGAAATAACAACTTTGGCGTGGCGACACGTGTCTGAGAGGACCCACATGTCAGGAAGGCTCTTCCACGGCACTGAGCTGAGTTGAGCTGAGCCGAGTTGAAGTTGGGAGAAAATTTTTAAAAAACAACCCTCTCTCTCCACACCCCCTTTCTCTCTTTCGTGCTCCCCATCTGATCTCCACAATCTCTCTTTCTCTTTCGTGCTCCCCATCCGCTCTCTGCTCTGTGCTCTGTCTCCCTGACCCGCTTAGGCACCCCATCCATGAACGACGCTTCGCTCCCATCCCATCCTACGCTTCTTGCTGGCCACTCGCCATGCTTCCTTCGCCGCTCGTCTCTCGCCACGCTTTGCCGCTTGTTGCTTGCTGCGCTTCACCGCCGCTCGTCGTTCGCCACCCTTCGCGGCCGCTTGTCGCTCGTTGCACCTCACCACCCGTGGCTCACCACCCCGGCCACTTGCCGCCCTTCACCGCTCGTCGCTCGCTGCTCGTCGTGCTTCGCTTTGTCCCCCTTATCCTCATCTTCACCACAGGGAGGAAGAACTTACTTCAAGCGCTAAGGTTTCGACATGTTCACGAAGGTAATGTATTAGTTCGGATTTTCATGATTTTTCTTGGGGGTTTTTGTGTTTGTGTCTGCTCGTTGCCCTGCCACCGTAAGTTTTATGATAGTTTCTAAAAATAGCTAAGAGGGTTGATTGTGGTAGAACAGAGGGTGGTTCATGGCCACATCTTGAGTACTGCATCTTGTGGGTTTTTCGTTGACGTGGTATGAGCTATACACATGTTGCGCGACTTAAGCCAGATTCAAGGGAAGCTCAATTGATTGACCCATCTGCCTATGACTTCATGTGTGATTAGATGCTATGCTTATTTGGTGTATCTTCTTGTCTGCATACTATGTTTCATCCTATCCAGTGCTGGGTTATCAGTCTCATGTCTTTTCTAAGGCTAAATGAATTTGGTCACTGCACGGAGAAGATTTTAGGATTGACCTTTTCACAATATGTTCTGTCTACAAGAAACTAAACTGGTGAAATCTACCTTATGCTGTATTACTATTATTAGGAGTATGCTCGTTTGACGTATGAGGAACTTAACATTCTCACGTTAGCATCTCGTCTAATATAATCACCTGTCATTTATGTGACCATACTACTTAATGTTATCAAAAAGATCTACTAGTAAAGGAAAATGTTCAATGCTTTAGTTGGACAATACTGTTGCAAAACTTTGCTGATTTTAGAGGAGTTGGTTCTTCAATAGTTGAGGAATTGTACATTTTAATGATAGCACCCGATGTGAGATGATTGTTATACAAATATGCAAGCAAACACTGCCAAATTTCGGTTGTCAAAGGGTGTTGCAAAGAAAATCAAGTTTTGCTATTTTAGACTCTTTTGTTCAAGGGTATTGCTGTTAGACTGTGCTGGCTTTGGCTCTTTCATGTATTACAATTTCCAAATAAATTCGCATCTATTTTTTTAGGACTATTGGAAAGAGCCACACATGTATAGGATTGTTTTTTTTTTGATAACTCAGGGAACCCCCGCACGGCCGACAGCCAGGGAGTAAACCCTGAGGGCGACACGTGCTAGCCACCACCACACATGTATAGGATTATTATTTTTTTTTGGTAAGTTAAGTAATGTATAAACTTTTCAAAACGATGCTTACAAAGATAGAAGCCGAACACAAAAACCCTGCACATATATCGACACCGTAGGTGTCCCAACATGTGCAAAGGTGTTAGGCTATACAAGGTCTGGAAGCAGAACAAGAAGGCCTAAAAAACAGCCAACTAACTAGGGAAGTTACATACAAGAACACAAAGGAACGTTACGCGAATATGGATGATGAGATCCCAATTGGCTTGGATCTTCCTGTTGCGGCGAGTGTCTTGAACAGGATTCATGGATAACCCTCTGTCCTGAACAACCTTAACAAGGTGATTGCGCATGGCTGGTAAGTACATGGGCTTGTTCCTAAAAAGGATATGGTTCCGTTCGGACCAAATAATATGACATAAGGCGCCAAGAGAGAACCGAGCAATCCGATGTTGGAAGTTGTTACCCCTAATGTATTTGCTTGCCCATCGAAGAGTATCAACCCATGGTTTATTCCGCCAAGAGAGATTGCAAGTGTTTGCCCAAAACAAAGCAAGGGAGCCCGTGCATTGGCACCCAAAAAACAAATGATCTATAGAATTTGGACTACATTTATAGTATGCACACATAGCTTCCAGAATTCTATTGTATCTGATCAGTACAACCTTAGTTGGGAGTCTATTTTTCGAGATAAGCCATAGTAAAAAGGCATACCTTGGTGCAATGCTACGGTCCCAGATAAAGGAGCTCCAGAATACTTTTGGACTCTTGATTCTAATCAACTCCCAAGCTGTTGCTATGGAGAATGTCCCAGAAGAATGGCCTTGCCAAACGAAGGTATCGGGACCGTCACCAATCGTGGGTATCGGGTCATTCCATGAATTGAAGATTCCCAAAAAAGAGGATTCATCCCATGTAGAGCTAAGGAAATCATGGACAGTTGCATTTCTCGGGATGCCAGAGGCATATATTTCTCTGTTAGAGAACAGGTTCGAAAGAGGGCCTTTAAGGTGCCAATTATTAAACCAAAATGAAACAGATGAGCCATCACCTATCTGCCAACAAAATTGAAGCCGAAATTGCGAACGGATATCTAGCATTTTATTCCAAGCCCAAGAATAGAAAGTGGGATTCGGCACGACCCAGAAGTTTTTATTTTTGAGGAAGGTAGAATGGATCCACCTGCACCATAGGGATTCTTTATCTGTGAATAGGGTCCATATGTGCTTTAGCATCGCTGCTCGGTTGCAATCAAACAGCCTATGAATGCCCAGCCCACCTTCCTCTTTGGGCAAACAGACTTCCCTCCAAGAGACTTTAGCCCCTCCGATACCCAGTTCAGGTCCTTTCCACAAAATTATCGTAGAATCATTTCAATTCTATACAGCACAGATTGAGGGATAGTGAAAACATTAGTCCAATACACTTGGATAGCATAGAGAACAGACCTGATCAGCTGCAGTCGACCAGCAAAGGAAAGAAATCGATGGGACCAAGACTGTGCCCGAGTCGTTATAGAGTTAACTAATGCATTACAGTCCGCTTTAGTCATCCTCAATGCAAAGATGGGTACGCCGAGGTAACGGAAAGGGAGCAGACCTTCATTAAATCCCAGGGATATCCGAATTTGTTCCTTAGTATTAGCCGTCCCACCAGAAAGATAAATTTCACTTTTGTTGGGATTCGGGTAGAGACCCGACCATTTAGAAAAGAGCTGAATACCTTCTTTAAGGAGGGTGGCAGAGTGGTGTTTCCCTCCATAAAAAGGAGGACATCATCAGCAAAAAACATATGAGTTAGGCGAGTGGACTTACATATCCAGTAGAATTTAAAACCCAGGAGTCTAGCTTATGAATTAAGGATTCCAGAAAATATTTCCATAACTAGCGTGAACAGGTATGGAGACAGGGGGTCGCCGTGACGAATACCTCTTCCACTCGCAAAGAAACCATGTAATTCTCCATTGATAGCTATCGAGAATTTAGGAGAAGTGACACACTCCATAATGAGTTTCGTGGTCATCGTGGGGAACCCGAAGACTTCCAGAGCCGTTTTCAAGAAATTCCAGTCAACAGTGTCATACGCCTTCTGGAAATCGACTTTGATGGCACATTTAGGTAGATAGGGGTCATGGTGAAAACCCGCAAATAATTCCTGTGTGAGGAGTATATTATCTCCTATTCTCCTACCCTTTACAAAGGCATTCTGTGAAGAACTAATAATTGAGGGCAATACGGCAGCAGTTCGGTTAGCCAGAATTTTGGCTGTACACTTGTATATTGTATTACAGCATGCAATTGGCCTAAAGTTATTCATTCCTGTGGCATTAGATACCTTGGGGACAAGTGTAATGATAGTGGAATTGATCTCCTTTAGCATGCAGCCTATTTGAAAGAAATCCTTAATGGCCAATATAACAGACGGCCCAACGACTTGCCAAGATGATATAAAGAAATCAACATTGTACCCATCCGGCCCCGGGGCCTTACCTTTGGCAAGGGAGAAGAGAGTGTTGCGTATTTCCGAATCTGAGACCTCCTTGGATAACAGGTTGATCTGTTCACTACCGAGAGTACGAGCCACCATAGGCTGGACATTAGCATAGGAAGGTCGATCGTCAAAATCTCTTGCACAGAGGAGAGTCTGAAAATGTGAAATGATAGGGTTATGAATTAATGTCGGGTCTGTAAGGAGGATACCATTAGAGTCAGAGACCGAGAGGATATGATTGCTAAGTTGTCTCTTGTTGACAAAATGATGAAAATATTTGGTGTTCAAGTCCCCATTATTCAGCCATTTTATTCTCGATTTTTGTTTGTAAAAAGCTTCCTCCTGAAGACGTAATTTTGAGAAGATTAGAAGCTGCTCCTTCTCTAGGTTCACGAGTTCCATATTAGAAGGATCAGAAGCTAAGGAGTCTTGAGTGGACGAGAGCATCTCTCTTGCTTGAGCTGTGCGAGCAGAATTGTCAGAGAACGAATCTCTATTCAATTGCTTGAGTCGCCCTTTTAGACTCCTGAGTTTTTGGCACAAACGAAACATCGGAGTGCCAGAGATAGGTGACTCCCAACAATAGCCGGAAAAGCCTGATGAGATAGCCAAAAGTTGAAAAATTTGAATGGCTTTCTCGAAGAAACTACATGTTCAATTCTGATGATCATCGGGGAGTGATCAGAAACTCCCGAAGCCAAGAAATTTTCCTCTGAGTAAGAGAAGGAGCTGGTCTAATGGGCATTAATCAGCACCCTATCGATCTTCCTTTGCTTGCGATTTACTCCCACTGAAGTTGACCACAAGAAACGATGGCCAATATATCTCAGGTCATCAAGACCAGCTTGGTCTAAACAAATACCCAGTTCATCAAAGGTCGGTAGCCATGCGTTAGAACTACCCATTCTGTCAGAGTTGTCCCGTATAGCATTAAAGTCCCCGGCGACCAACCAAGGTTCATTTTCAAACAGACTACTTGAATGCACAAGATTTGCCCAAAGTGCACAGCGAGCACAAAGGTATGCTCTCCATAGACAACCGAAAAAAAGACAAGTCTTATTGAAGCCAACAACCGGACCGGACCATGGATAACTTGCGTGGTTCTAGAAAGGACTTGGAGGTCTATTTTTTGTGGATTCCAGCCAATCCATATTCTACCACGTGGCGAGGAATCATAATTGGCCTTCCACTCCCAACCCGGTAAAAGTCCGACAGAGAGACTTTCAAAAAGAGTCGAATTAATCTTTGTCTCAAGAATGCCAAGACAAGAGATATTATGAGCTCTAACAAGGGCTCTTATTTCCGCCTGCTTAAGGGGGTTGTCCAGACCCCTAATATTCCAGACGCCAAAAAACATTATACAAGGGTCTAAGATAATTACCTCCTTTTAGTGCAAGCCCGTTTTTTTTGTTTACGGCTGGCCGCCTTAGCAGTTGTGGGACTGCTCTCTTGAACTGGACCTCTATTCGTAATAAGCATAGATGGGTCTTTGTTAGCAAGATCAGCATCATCAGTCGGGATTGCAACCATTGGGACGGCCACTACAGAAGTAGAGCGACGGCTATCTTGCACTTCTCCTTGATTCAATGGAGCTTTGCAGCGTGATATAGTCGGGAGAGGAGAGGGAGACCCATCCTCAGATTCACTTCCGGCATTGCTAACAGTAGCATCTATTTGATCCTCCGAGTCAGAGGATTCCAGTGAGGGGTCCAGAGAGGGTGTTTTAGGGACATGATGGGTTTGGTGCTCCCCTTTTTGGGAACCTTGAATGAGAGCTGAGTGACCATCTCTATCAGGGGAGACAATATTCGCTGGATTATTGCGGGGATTGCCCTTTTTGTTTCTCACAATCTGCCATGATTCAGCATTCAGGGGGCTTCAGCAGCAATAATAGGAGGATTAGGCTCTATAGAAGACCCAGACGGTACAATGTTTGTGGGAGCACATTTGTGCCCAAAAAAACCACAGGTCAAACACGAGATTGGGCGCCACTCATAGTCAACCTTTATCTTCCAAATTTCATCATTCATATAAATGTCAATGGAGTCAGCCATATTTTGTGCAGCATTAATTTCAATGCACACCCTAACATATGATATAATCTTCATCTTCTCAGTTTGTAGGTCAACATGCGAAGGTTTTCCGATTGCACTGGCAATTGCACTAATTCCAGTAGCTGACCATAAGGAGACTGGAATGTCCCTCAACTTCACCCATACTGGCAGAGACTTATGCTGGTCTTTCACTAGTTTCAGAGTAGGATACCACTGCTGCAACATCATGGGGACTCTGAGGATGGTTATAGGCCCCCCATCCAGAATTTTCCGCCGATAACATTCGTCCGGAATGTGGAAAAAGAAGAAGCCATCAGCATTTGCTAAGACGTCAAGAACATTTGACCCCTAGACATTTTAACTGCTGTTTCTGTCAACTTGAAGGGGGGTTTTTTCCCCACAAAGTATCCAACGATGCATTCTCTCCATTTCGGATTAGCATCCTCCAAGATTTCATCAGATATTTTAACTACAGGTTTGCCATCAACAATAGTTGGAGGTATAAAGGAGAGGGAATACCCCTTTTCCATCTTTCTAGCAACTGTCGCCCATGATCTCTGTGTTATTTGCTGCTTATTGCCCTATGAGGGTGCCTTGGAAGTTGTTGCCCCTTTGCTGCGACTTCGATGAGATCGATTGCCTGGAGGGTCCATAGAAATCCCAGCATCAGTAGGGCGTCTGTTGGACCTGGATTGGCCCCGGTTTCGACCACGAGTATTTCGTTGCTCATGATGAGCCACATGTACAGACTTCCCCTCTGGTTGAATAGCATTCGGAGGAGCATGTTGCTCTGTTTCCCCTGGAGGGTCAGATCGTTCACTGACTCTAGATGAGCCAGCATTGTGTGTGGGAGAGTTAGGAGGTATCTTCAGAGGGATGTACTGACCCATATTTTCCTTCAACCGCGGGAGGGGATTCCCAGAGTTTTGCTTTCCAGTCATGGTCAGCTTTGAAGGAGGAGAGCCATATAGCAGTTTCTCTACCGCAGCCTTTCAGATTCAAACCATAGCCAGACCGTCAAAATGCAGAGGATTGAACCGTAAACCAGGAAGAATCGCCCAGACAATCACCCAGTATCTCCGACACACAGAAAACCAGAAACCCAGAAACCTAAATTTCCAGATCTGTTCTCCCGAGCAGCAGACACAAAGAATTCGAGATTCAAGCGGAAGTATGTGAAAGGCTAACCTTGCGAGTCTAGCCACCAAGTTACAACTGCAAACGTTGGCTGAAACACCCTAGGAGGCGCACCTTCCGGGCGAGTGAACAGTGCCACGAGAATCAGAAATTGGGAGAGAAAGTGAACAGTACCCCCGCATGAACAGTGTCAGAAGCAGGAAATTGTTCACATGTATAGGATTGTTTGATTTTTAATTATTCCAGAATGACATGCTTCCATAATTAAGGTATTGTGTAAGAAAGGAAGTTGTCAAGAAAGTAAGTGCTTGGCAAATTTTGTATTGTCATTAACTTCATCAAGTCCTCACGACATGGAAATAGAATACACATCCTGTTTGTTTGGTTACTGGATGATCTAATGCTTGTAAAAAATATGCGTAAGAAGCGAAAGTGCGTAAGAAGCATTATCCTTCTTCCAATGGGATAAACAATTGTGGATCAAAAAGAGTAAATTAGAAGACAGAGCACGCAGCGAGTATGCAGGGGGTCTCCTTCATAATTGAATAGTTCTCATGAAATCTCTATACTCACTTTATAAATGACCCAGCAAATTAAGGTTTTGCGCTGTAGTTAATGAAAATTTTGTATTTATTTGGCATGGCACTTGAACTAATAATTACTAGAAGATTGAAAATTTGACTTATTTAATTATGTTTGTTGGGACACGAGGCGGACAGTTGCCTGCTATAAATCTTGTATATCGTGCGGCCTTGCTTGCTGCAAAGAAGGTGATGACATTTGAATTGGCAGACACTGGAAAGTTATCATAGTGCAACAACGCATGGTCATTTACTCCATAGATATTTTATCAAATACGAACTCATCATTATGTTTTTGCGTGATTGGTTTTGGCATATACTAGCAAGGCACGTAGCAATAGAAATTTTACTTTCAGCTGGTAAAAGAGAATTTATGTATAGGTTGTTAACTGTGCTTGTAGTATTGCATTGACTATTTGAAAAGAGTTGGTTTCTTCCACTGATCACAAATCATCGAAGGTTATGCGTGTAAACAATAGCTCACCAAGGAGGTATTACTCGATGTAATTCACATCGTGTTCTGAGAGAGAGCTTGCTTTTGTTACTATATGGGTCTTTGTTAAAAGTAAAATAAGGAAGGAAGTTTTCTTTTTTCGGGGTCTAGTACAGAAAATGAGCTACATTATGTTTAGTGGTGCGAGTGTGTTGAGGTTGTTCTATTATGTGTTTGCCTCAGGACTCTAAAGAAGAATGGTTTTTCGGGGTTCTGCTCTTGTTGGGCTCCTTTGCCCGAGGTAGAGTTGAAGTGTATTGCTTGGTGGGTGTATGTTTACCTACGATTTGAGGTTGAGCTTGGATTTACAAATTACAAAATAAGTGGATTTGAGGTTGAGCTCCGATTTTCCTGGGCATTGACTCCCACCTAGCTGACACTAACGCCGCCTCCGACGAGCAAGGTTCGTCACTGCCCACGAGCAACTTCCGTCACCTCCCACGAGCGAGGTATATTTTAGATCATGATGTCTTTTCTCCTCATGTATATTTTCATTCACGATATTTAGTTGACAAGAGTGTGCTTGTCAAAGGGCTTCTTAGTAGTACAGGTTGGGATGAGCTTGTTTATGTTTGACAACATGAGACTGATCTTAGAGCTCCTTCAATTAGTATAAAAATTTCAGTTTTTGGGGTCCTCTCATTGAGTTGTGTCAACTTGGGATCAGGATTCTGAATGGCCAAATTTGAAAGTGTAATTCTCGTTCTGCGGTTGATCTTGGTAAATGACTCGTAAATAATTAGACTGTAAATTAGATTCAATAAAGCAGGGAAAATTTCTATTTGCATTATCAGAATGGTGAGTTTGTGCTTGTTATGTTCACCTTGTATGGTATAGCGTTAGTGATGGTTCTCCTGTGTTTGTTTATTGCTGTGATTGTTTAAACTGAGCTTTCTAGTCTTATCATAAGGATCTAGTTGCTGTTGCTGTAGTGAAATTTGTGTCTCGATTATGAATTTTCTGTGTTGCTCGGTTTGATCAGGGAAAGACCATGTAGTTGCCTCTTATTTGTCATGCAAGGATGAGGTTGACTTTCAATATTATAGTTCCTTTGTTTGGTTAGTGCAGCATTCTTTGATACATCTCACTTTATGGTTGCTCTTTCCAACCTATAAATCACCTGTTTAGGCTGTGGGAGTTCCAACTTCTTTGACAAAATAGTTCCGGTGCTTGTCTCAAAACATTGTTTCTTTGTTGATTATGTTTTCTGAGCATTTGAAATGATTTGAAAGCGTCATTTTAATGCCTCTCTCTGAGGTGCATATTATCCCATCAAATAAAAGAAGTATTTTTGTTAGTGTGTGAAAGATCGTGAGTAAGTATAGAGTAGATGTCTCGACATTCCTGTCAATAAGTCGGCATGGACTTAGCCGCCGATAACTAGTACTTATTTATACTTTCTTGGTGCCGAATGGATCGATATTTGCCCCTTAGCTTGCTGCTCACCTTGTGTTTGAAAAAATACCTAAGCCAAATTTGTTGAGTGTTTGAGGTTTTGACTTTGCTAGATCGAATGGACGGAATGAATAGGGTAGTGCTAGCGTAACTCGATACATCACAATGGATGACGTGCTGTACTTTATCTGGTGGCTTCCGAATGAATGGTGTGCTGCGGCTAGAATTTGTTGTTGTGGGGGGGGGGCCGGCGGCCAGATGTTCGTTAAAATTCCCTAGAGAAAATTGAGTTGAATATCTCACCAGATAATCATCTTTTGTGAATGTGTACTAGAGATGACGATACTATATTAGAGATAATGTGGAGAGGACCTTGAATGAGTGGACTAATTCTATATCTACACTGGTGTTGCATAGGGTCCTACTTCATTCAAGGTTGAACATAATTTGTGAGAGTGCTTTTACTGCTTTATATTGGTGTGTGATGACATACTGCTAGTTTGGTACATCAACTAGACTCTATATCTAATTGTGAATCGCATTGAAACAAAATTTTTTTCCGTTTGAGCAGTTCATGGTAGTTTTGTCCGGAGAATTCTGTGGTCTCCTAATGAAAATGCGTCCTCACTTGAGTGCATATGCTTGAAATATTCCTTGTTTTACTTGGTCATCCATCAAGACACTTGGGTAAGAATAGTCCTCCTTACTTTTTTGGAATATGACTTCCACTTTTTAAATTAGGAAGTTGTTTTCCTTAGTTTTGAACTTGGTAGTATCGCATGAATTGTCACTCGCTCTTTAGTGTTTGAGCTCCTTAGAATGAATGGTAGTGCATCACATTTCAGTACACGTTGTTTGCTCGAAAATGAATTTTTGAAGTTTTACGCGCGAAGTGAACAGTACACGTTCGGCAGCCTTCGGGCCATATTTCGCCGTGAAGTCCAATTTTTGAGTCGTTGAGCTGCTCATTTTTATAGAATTAGTATTTTAGGGTGTCGTGGAGTCGTGGAATTTTACGGATCTTGATTTGGACTTACCATTTGCCTGAAACCACGGATCTTGATTTGGACTTACCGTTTGCCCGAAATGAATTTTTGAAGTTTTCCGCGCGAAGTGAATAGTGCACGTCCGGCAGCCTTCAAGCCATATTTCGCTGCAAAATCCGATTTTTAAGTCGTTGAGATGCGCATTTTTGTAGAATTGGTAGTTTAGGGTGTTGTGAAGCCGTGGGATTTTACAAATCTTGATTTGGACTTACCATTTGCCCGAAATGAATTTTTGAAGTTTTACGCACAAAGTGAATAGTACACGTCCAGTAGCCTTCAGGCCATATTTCACCGTGAAATCCGATTTTTGTGTCGTTAAGGTACGTATTCTTGTAGAATTGGTAGTTTAGGGTGTCGTGGAGCCGTGAAATTTTACGGATCTTGATTTGGATTTATCGTTTGTCCGAAACGAATTTTTAAAGTTTTCCGCATGAGATTTTACAGTAATTAGTAAGCTTAGAGAGAGAGAGAGAGAGAGAGAGAGAGAGAGAGAGTAAATGGCTATAAAGATGCAAAATTTTTTTTGTAGACTTAATGCCAAAAGGTCTGCTTGTTTCAAATAATTTCACAAACTTAATTCTGAGCCTTCTTATAGCTTCTGTTTTTCCTAACATTGCTAAGATCAAAATGATGTGCCAAAATCGGCATTAACTTAATAGAATGACATGGAGTAGGAGAAACGCTATACTAGAGAAAATGTGAGTGAAAAAGAAGAAAAAAAATTTAAGCCAAGACAATGCTTCGTATGGTCGACTTCACGTAACTCGCATCAGAGTCTCAATTTGGTCCTCCACATGTCTCCAATGACCATCTTAGGTTGCGAATTATCTGGCCCTCGATCCCACTGCCTCGATGTAAAGTATAACTAGCAGTCACAAAAGCTTACGATTGTGGTTTTGACGAGGTAAGGAAGCTTCCCGATCATCATCCATTTCATGCCACAAGCATATAAACATCGTTGTAGACTACTTGAAATAAGAAAGTTCCAAGTTTGAAGAATCAGCTTTAATGAAACATCATATGACACAAGCATGCATCTTTTGATAAGCTAATAGAATCAATGATCAGATGATGAGTAGCATGATGAGCAAAGAATGTATCTTAACATGTGAATGCCCCATTCTACTTGATTCTGTAAGTAACATGCGAATGCCCCATTCTACTCAAACTAATTATCTCATATCTCAGCTCATATATATCAAAAGATTAACACAAAATGCTAGAGCTGCCTCGGGAAACCACTGGTCCCAACAAATTGCTGACAAAGATAACAAAGTTGATCAACTTATCATATCTTAACCTTTGGCTTTGACTTATGAAATCAGCCTAAAAATGTTAAAGCTTTGCGGAGTCTACATTGGGACTTCTGGTTGCCATTATCTGCAATAGATTAGCTACATAGTGGCGACTTCATTGACTTAGAGACCTCCTGCTCGTGATAAAAAGGTGAAGATGCTAATATTCAGTACCCGACTACTAAAAGTAGCATTTTAGCTTACATTGCCGGCTTACAATGTAATACAATGTACTCATCTAATCGAATAATAACCAAATGAAACTACTGCAAGATGCTAACTCACCCAACATCCACAGAAGAGGCAGTAGTTATACTCATCTCTTAGTTTCATCAATACAGCCAGCAGATCCTGTATACAGCAAAAAGCAGTCATTCATTACTGTAGTGCCACTTTTTCCATGAGTCATACTAAAAAAGATTCATTAATGAACTTCGTGAACTGATTCTTATGCAACATTTTATATTCAAGGACTTTTTTTTGTCATGATATTCAAGGACTTGAGAGAAATAACAAGAGGCAGATATCTGACAAATTTTCCACTACGGAATTTCAGTCACATAGATGAACTTCCGAAAGTTTGGAAGAGTTTTAAGATGAACTGTAAAGAAAGGCAAAAGCAGTTGCTTAATCAACTGTACCTCTATCTTCAATCTGATGAACATAATGAGTGACAAACGTTTTCACGAGTTATGAAAAAAGAAGCATTCAGTTGCACAGCATAATGAATGTAGAAAATCTTCTTACTAGTCTCAGTCGTGCATTACACATCCCTAATTCACTGTCATTTCACCTACTTTCACTGCCGTAGGACCAAGGATGCAACAAAAGCATATGATAGTCTGAAACTAAAACCTGACTCCATTAAAACAATATGTTTCACCATTTCTAGGAAACAAAATGAACAAGCCAAAGCCATTTAAATGTAATGAATGAAACTGAGATTTAAAGAGAATCTGGATTCTAGTATTTGACTTTGAAGAACATATCTCTTCCGTAATTACTTTCTCTTCCTCTTTATCCTATTCACCCTCCTCCTCGCCCTCATTCTTCTCAGGCTCTGGAAATTCCTTATTCTCTAATTGATCCAGTGTAGCCTTTGCCTTTTGGAAATATACAAATATCCTCCAATCAAACAATCCTAGAATAATGAAATACGCCATTGACCATGGAAATCTCCTCTTACCAACGACAAAACAAAATCACCTCATAGCATCCAAGGCACCTATGCACTGTTCACCCTCCTCGCCCTCATTCTTCTCTGGCTCTGGAAATTCCTTATTCTTTAATTGATCCAGCGTAGCCTTTGCCTTATGGAAATATACAAATATCCTCCGACCAAACAATCCTAGAATGATGAAATAAGCCATTGACCATGGAAATCTCCTCTTACCCACGACAAAACAAAATCACCTCATAGCATCCAAGCCGCCTATGCACATAAGGCGCACAAGCCCATCTGACTAAGGTACGGAACCAAATAAGAACGAGCCTTTGTAGCTAAGAAAGAACAAAGCAGCTCGAAATAAAAAACCTAACCATGATCCCAATCCTCCTAACTCCATGTCCGCAAGACCGCGGCATCAAAACAAACTAATCTCCTCTATCAGATCGCTAAGGCCTCGGTCTTTTCCAATGCAATTAAAAACTAGGACCTATAATCCAAAACCGAAGACAGACACATCGAAAAACCTCAAAAGAGCTCGAAACACCATCGAACCGAAAGCAACTGTGAGGCTGCATAATCATAAATATATCAAAAGCCAAGCAAGCTTACCTCCTCCGATTCCCTAGTGCACCACGACCTCTATTCCTGAGGTCTGATGCAGCAGCGGAAGAGGACCTAGATCAGCACCACCACCATGGAAGAAACAGATACATCAATCCACCATCCGAAGCTCGAAGCACGAATTCTAGAGGCGAAACGACCTGCAAATCATTTGCTCTGCGCGAGCTACTTCATCATGCGTTCGAGAAGGAACTTCAGTGAGGGAGAGAGTGAGCTTGACTGGTGGTGGAGATTGCGAACAAGCTCGGGATCCAGCTGCTCTTAGGTAGGCGGAGGCAACGGCGGAGGTTGGGGCAATAAACCCAACTCCACAAGCTCCTCTTTCTGCTATTATGTCCTCCAATTGTGCAACTTGCTCAAAGGAAAAGTCATCCAAACTATTAAATCCTATGTTTTTTTTAAAGATAGAAGCATAAAAACACTAAAGGTGATAAAATGACAAAATTGATCGTTCACAGAAGAATTCCTGGACAGGTATTGATGCTTCATTTTGGACCACTCCTGATGTATCTAATTTAACAGAATATTTGAAGTAACATGAATTCAGACTTGTGAATCTGCCAAAAGTGTAAGAAACCAAGAAACTAAGCGTCAATATCCTTTGGGATGGTCTTTTGAATAATGTTATATTCCGGCGCAGCAAGCCAGTTCGTCTCTGGATTGACCTCCCCAAAGATGAGCTAACTCAATAGGAAGGCTCGTAATTAAGGAAATTCACAGTAACCTTCAGCTATAGGAATTTTACATGACCAAGGCATGAAAGATGTGGCGGAACGGATTGCAAATGCAGCATATGCTGAGGTCTTTCGGTGCTTTGTCCAATCCGACTCAAATTCCATACCAGAACCTCTGCTTTTAGAGAATTCTGTTCTTGCAGACTGAGGCAGAGTATTTTCCAGGCAAATTGATGTGCCACTGAGAGTTTAAGCCTACACTTAAAGGGATGCCCCGCAATTTATTCATCAACCAATAAAATCAACTCTTGTTAGTTACTAAATTAAACGGATTTTGTCAATACAAATTGTTAGGACATTGGTTATAATATGTTCCTGTTAAATCGACTACCAACTATCTGGATAATGTTCACATCTTTGATTTGCACGTAAGCTGAATTTGACAATGTTGACCCCTCTGCCCCCATGAGTTCTTTCAATCTAGCCATAGAGATTCAAAAGTGTTTTCGATATTTCTTCACTACTAAAGCTTGGCTAAATAAGAGTACTCGAGTCTTAATCACCAAACTCTTTCCGGACAACTGCCAACAACCCCCAAAAGAGAAAAAAAAATAGAAAGAATTTGATGGAACCATCGAAGTACGAAGGACGCGCCACCTGTATATAGCTCAAACCTCATATCTCTTTGAAGCAAAAACAAACAGTGGCAGGATTAGGAAGTCAAGAATATTCAAATAGCACAAGTAATCACACGAAGCACATATTTGAAGCAAAAGCAAACGATGGGAGGACTAGGAAGTCAAGAACATTAAAACAACAAAAGTAATTAAACGAAGAATATGCTCTGAAGTGGCAAAAAACGAAGTTGTAACGAGAGAAAAGCATGAAAGATGATGAAGGGTCATTACCTCCTCCAATGGAAAAACCCGCGGGCTTGGTTTAGAGGCACGATGCACTTAGAAAAAAAATGCATGGCCTGCCCACTATTCAGCGAACATTCAGAAGGCGTGAACTCATGAAACCTTAATGAGTTTGGAAATTGAACTCTTATGGGTTGGCGTTTGAGGCTAGGACGTCGGCGTTGGCGCGGGGAGACGGACCTCACTCGTCAGAGGCAGCGGACCTCCCTCGTGGGAGGCGACGGCTCGTTGGCAACGGCGGACCTCGCTCATCGTAGGCGTCGTCGGCATCGGCGTTGGGCTTTGTCGGAGGCGTCTTCGGCATGGGCATCGGGGGCTAGGGCGAAGGCGGAGGCGGAGGCTAGGGCATCACTCGTTGGAGGCGGTGTCGCCGTCGGTGCAAGAAAATAGACCTCGCTCATCAGAGTTAGCGGACTTCGCTCATGGGAGGTGACGAACGTCGCTCGTGGGCAACGGCGAACTGTAGTTCGGCTAAGTTCGTGTACCAGCAATTAAAATCAAACGTTAGGAAAACTAACTCGAAGGCAGTACAACCAAATAAGCAAAATGTTAATCCGAGTCCAACGAAATAACGTCGTGTTCTTAAGACGAATTTGGCCCCTCAATCAGTACTCGAGGATATTGGACAATCATCTCCCAGGATAGAACGGATCTCGTTCCTTCGAAGAGGTAGGTATTCGAAGGACTCCTACGAATGCAATTTTGCAGAATAATCGGACAAAATGACAATGATGAAGTGAATATGCGTAGAGTGCGTCGGGAAAATGTCTTGCGGGAATGCCACTGTCACGAAGTGTCACTATCCCAAACTAACTGTTCGGTCATATTAAAGTGGTGAAAATAATAAAGAGTTACGAGAGTTCGTGAACAGTAGCGAAGGTTCACTTGAACCGGTTCGGTTCGTGAACAGTCGAGAAGGGCTTCGATTTTCCGTTCGGGCGAACCGAACCTAATGAACAGACATGTTTGTTTGTCCAAAAATTAAATAAATAAATAAATTCTAAACAACGTGTCTGTTCGGAAAAAATAAAAAAAAAACCGATAGAGAATGGATCTGGAATCGAATCGAACCGAGCCGAGCTGGCTGGACGGATGGCGGCGACGGCGTGCGCGCGGGGGTTGGACCGACCTAGCTTGACGTAGGTCCTCTCTCTTCCACAAAAGTGGGGTACCCCTTGGAGCCCAAACCCATTTGTGAGGCTCAACTATTTGAACCCATCTCCCATATCTCTTCTACCCTATATGGGACACTTTCACCCACACACTTCTCATTCAATTCTATGGGATTTTAGTGCCAAAATCCCAACAATCCCCCACATGAATGAGAAGTTCAGATATCATGACTCTTCATGTATGCATGAGATGCAATGTACGATTATTTCATGAGAAAACGTTACATCAGGATAAAGTAGTATGAGACTTTGAACTTTCCTTAGTGAAACCTATCGGACTTACGCAGTCAATCAGTAGACTTGATGTCTTTGAACTGTCGACCTTTGGTGTAAGCCTAGATAATAGAAATCACACAACTGTTTCTCGAACAAAATTGGTTCTTACTGTTGTGTTCGTTTTGGCCATGAACACCGCCTGATCTCATGAATATTTTAGAGAATTTGGCCTTTTCAATTCTCAAAGAAGCGGCCCTCACTTCATACTCACATAGGTGATTTCTAAATGTATAGTATATCACATACTCAATTCAAAATCATTAAAAGCTTTTGCTTAACCTTCACTATTAGTACTGTCTTCATCCGAAAATGAGTAAAAATTTAATAGTACTCTACACTGTCTTCATAACTTAGTTGTCCATTTAAACCTAGATCTTGGGATCTCCAATCAACTAGTTAGGGTTTCCGCTATGATGACTTGTTTATAGGCCTTAAAACCATTCCTCTTGATGTTTTCGCAACCATCTCTTTAGTTAAGCCTTTTGTCAATGGATCCGCAATATTATCTTTTGACTTCACATAGTCAATGGTGATAATTCCACTAGAAGGAAGTTGTCTTATTGTATAATGTCTTTGATCTATGTGTCGAGACTTACCGTTATACATGATATTCCTTGCCCTTCCTATTGCCGCTTGACTGTCACAATGTATACAAATAGCGGGCACTAGTTTAGGCCAATTAGGAATGTCTTCCAAGAAATTTCGAAGCCACTCTGCTTCTTCATCGGCTTTATCCAAAGCAATAAATTCTGATTCCATAGTGGATCTAGCAATATAAGTTTGTTTGGATGATTTCCAAGACACTGCCGCCCTACCAAGTGTGAATACATATCCACTTATCGATTTTATGTCTTTAGTGCCAATTATCTAATTTGCATCACAGTATCCTTCAAGTACCGTTGGATATTCTGTGTAATACAAAGCATAATCTTGAGTATGCTTTAAGTAGCCCAATAAACGTTTCATAGCTTTCCAATGATTTTCGTTTGGACTAACTATAAATCGACTTAGCTTGCTCACAGCACAAGCTATGTCCCGCCTAGTACAATTCATGACATACATTAAACTGCCTAGTATACTAGCATACTCATTTTGAGCCTTACTTTCACCAGTATTCTTTAAAAGATGTAAATTAATATCTATCGGAGTCTTTACCGGTATAATATCCAGATTCTTGTAGTTTCCAAGAATCGTCTCAATATAATGGGATTGTGATAGAGCTAATCCTCTATATGTCTTATGGATTTTAACTCCTAAAATAACATCTGCAACTCCCATATCTTTCATATCAAATTTACTTATGAGCATACGTTTGGTCGCCTTAACAACCTCACTATCGCTGCCCATTATAAGCATGTCGTCTACATATAAGCACAAAATGGCAAAATCATTATGAGTGTTCTTAACATATACATATTTATCATACTCATTAATCTTAAAACCATTTGACAACATGACTTGATCGAATTTAGCATGCCATTATTTTGATGCTTGTTTCAATCCATAAAGTGACTTGATAAGTCGACATACTTTCTTTTCGTCTTGGAACAATAAACCCTTCGGATTGTTCCAAATATATTTCTTCTTCCAAATCCCCGTTTAAGAAGGCCGTTTTAACATCCATTTGATGGATTTCAAGTTTATACACCGCTGCTATGGCAATTAGCATCCTTATAGATGTAATTCTAGTAACAAGTGAATAAGTATCAAAATAATCAAGACCTTCTCGTTGCTTGTATCCTTTTACTACAAGCCTAGCCTTATATTTATCAATAGTACCATCCGCTTTCATTTTCCTCTTGAAAATCCACTTACATTGTAGTGGTTTATTACCAGGAGGAAGGTCAATCAATTTCCATGTATAAATTGACAAGATGGATTCAACTTCACTATTGATAGCTTCTTTCCAGAACGGGGCTTCTGGTGAAGTTATAGCTTCTTTGAATGTCCGAGGCTCATTCTCTAATAGATACATTAAGAAATCAGGTCCAAAAGACGTGGAAGTCCTTTGTCTTTTATTACGTCTAGGTTCATTCTCCATTGGATCACTTCTAGATATAGTATCTTGAGGCCTCTTATTATTATCAATTGGCTCATTTACTATGTTATACGGAAATATATTTTCAAAGAATGAAGCGTCCCTTGATTCAATAATCATATTAACATGTATGTCTGGGATCTCTGACTTGTGAACAAGAAAACGATATGCATTGCTATTATGAACATATCCAATAAAAATACAGTCAACAGTCTTTGGTCCTATCTTAACCTTTTTAGGCTTAGGAACCACAACCTTAGCCAAACACCTCCACACTTTGAGATAATTCAAGTTAGGCATTTTGCCTTTCCATTTCTCATAGGGAGTTTGTTGTGTCTTTCTGTGGAGTACTCTATTCAAAATAAAATTCGTCGTCAAAACAGCTTCCCCCCATAAATTCTGTGGTAAACTGGAACTATTCAACAATACATTCATTGTTTCCTTTAAAGACTGATTTTTCCTTTTCGCCACACCATTTGATTGTGGTGTATAAGGAGCGGTCATTTGGTGAACGATACCAAACTCGGTACAAATTTCCTCAAAAGGAAATTCATATTCACCTCCTCTGTTACTCCTTATCATTTTAATTTTCTTATTCAACTGAGTTTCAACTTCGGACTTATAAGTTCTAAAAGCATTCACAACCTCATCTTTGCTATTAAGCAAATAAACATAACAATACCTCGAGTAGTCATCTATAAATGTGATAAAATACTTATTACCACCTCTTGATGGTATTGATTTCATGTCACATATATCTGTATGTATTAAATCTAAAGGTTCTGAGACTCTATTATCTACAGAATGGAAATGAGGCTTAGAAAATTTAGATTCAACACACACTTGGCATTTTTCACTTGAACAATTGAATTTTGGCAATAACCCCATGTTCATTAATTTCTTTATCGACTTATAGTTAATGTGTCCTGATCTAGCATGCCATAAATTAGGAGACTCAAGCACATAAGCAGAAACAACTTTATTCATAACATCATTGGGTACAACAGTCATTACATTCAAGTTGAAAAGACCATCACTAAGGTAACTCTTTCCTACATACATCTCATTCTTGGAGAATACAAACTTATCGGATACAAAAATCAACTTGAAGCCATTCTTGCTAAGAAGAGATCCGGACATTAAATTCTTGCGTATGTCTGGCACATGTAGCACATTGTTTAGTGTCATAACTTTCCCAGATGTCATCTTTAGAGTAATCTTTCCGACACCTTCAACCTTAGAGGTTGATGAATTATCCATATAAAGTTTTTCATCACCCCCCACAGTTGTGTAGGACGAGAACATCGATATGTTTGCATAGATCTGACGAGGTGCTCCAGTATCAATCCACCACTCCTTGGGGTTTCCCACCATATTATACTCGGATATCATAACAGTTAAATTGATATCATCAACACCATTGGAAACTTCTTCCACCACATTAGCTTGAGTTTTCTGTCTTTTCTTGACTCTGCAGTCTTTGGTTCGATGTCCAGACTTGCCACAGTTGAAGCACTTGCCAACGAACTTCTCCAGGCCTTGGGTGAATCCCTCTCCAGACTTGCTAGGCATTTTCCTCTTCTTGTTGGGTTTCGATCATTCTTCAACAACATTGGCCTTTGAAACCTCTAGGTTCTTCCCAACTTTCTTCTTAGACAGCCTATTGTCTTCCTCAATCCTCAACCGAACAATCAAGTCTTCAAGTGATAACTCCTTTATCTTGTGTTTGAGATAATTTTTGAAATCTCTCCAGGATAGTGGCATTTTTTAATGAATGCAACCACTTGAAATGTCTCACTTAGAGTCATTCCTTCAGCATGAATATTATGCATAATCACTTGAAGCTCTTGAACCTGACTTAAGACGGTCTTTGAATCAACCATCTTGAAGTCCAGAAATTTATCAATAATGAATTTCTTCAATCCGGCATCTTTGATTTTGTATTTCTTGTCCAGACTATCCCATAACTTCTTAGCCGTTTTCAGCGGACTATAGACGTTATAGAGAGTATTTTCCAGACTGTTGAGGACATAGTTGCAATACGGGAAGTCGGAATGATTCCATGCATCCACAGTAGCCAACTTTTCTTTATTTGTCTTTCCAGCGTCCAATTTAAGACCATCCTCATTGAGGAATCTAGCCAAGTTCAAGGTCGTGAGATAAAACAACATCTTTTGTTGCCATCTCTTGAAATCTGTACCATTGAACTTTTCTAGCTTTTCTCCGTGATTCGGAATAGGGTTAACTGGAGTTGAAGTCGAAGCCATTTCTAAAATATAAAAACAGAACATACTCACGAACATAATCGGAAATATATGACTACAAACAGAATCGTTTGTTCATGAACAGAATTGAAAATTTTTAATATGAGCGAAAACGAAAAGATTTGTTCACGAATAGAATTGAAAATTTTAATAAGGACAGAATGAATGAATAGAATGTACAAACAGAACGCACGAACAGAATCGTATTCCTATACGACTATGACAAGGAACATACAAACTATTCAGAATACTTCTATTAACTGAGAAGCATACGAACAGAACCGAAGTAAAATTCGTTTTAAGATTGTAGTTCGGCTAAGTTCGTATACTAGAAATTAAAATCAAAGATTAGAAAAACTAACTTGAAAGCAGTATAACCAAATAAACTGAATGTTGATCCAAGCCCAACGAAATAACGTCATGTTCTTAAAACGAATTTGGCCCTTCAATCAGTACCCAAGGATATTGGACAATCGTCTCCCAGGATAGAACGGATCTCATTCCTCCGAAACGGTACGTATTCGGAGGACTCCTACGAACGCAATTTTGCAGAATAATCGTACAAAATGACAATAATGAAGTGAATATGCGTAGAGTGCGTCGGGAAAATGTCTTGTGGGAATGCCATTGTCATGAAGTGTCACTATCCCGAACTAACTGTTTGGTCATATTAAAGTGGCGAAAATAATGAAGAGTTACGAGGGTTCGTCAATAGTAGCGAAGGTTCACTTGAATCGGTTCGATTCGTGAACAATTGAGAAGGGCACCTATTCTAAACAACGTGTCTATTCGGAAAAAATAAAAAAAAACCGATATAGAGTGGACCCAGAACCGAGCCGGTCGGACAGATGGCGGCGGCGGTGCGCGCGCGGTGGACGGATCGACCTAGCTTGACGTAGGTCCTCTCTCTTTCACAAAAGTGGAGTACCCCTTGGGGCCCAAACCCATTTGTGAGGTTCAACTATTTGAACCCATCTCCCATCTCTCTTTTACCCTATGTGGGACACTTTCACCCACACACTTCTCATTCAATTTTAGGGGATTTTAGTGCCAAAATCCCAACACGAACCTCGCTCGTCAGAGGTGTCGGAGGCTAGGATAGAGGCGGAGGCTAGGGCGTCACTTGCCGGAGGCAGCTAGGGTGTCGGCACGAGGAGACAGACCTCGCTTGTCGGAGGCAGCGGACCTCGCTCGTGGGAGGCAATGGCTCGTGGGATGTGACGAACGTCGCTCATGGGCAGTGGCAGACCTCGTTCGTCGGAGGCTAAGGCAGAGGCTAGGGCGTTGCTCGTCGAAGGCGGTGTCGGCGTGAGCTCTACGTGAGGGAGACAGCGCAGGGATCAAGATTGGGAGTGCGAAAGAGAGAGAGATTGGAGAGAGAGGATGCTTGATTTTATTCAAAAATTCTCTCTCCAAATCTCTTAGCTCTGTGATGTGCCGTGGGAGGGGAGAAAATATTGGGTGTGGGAGACAGAGCGCAGAGCAGAGAGCAGATGGGGAGCGCGAAATAGAGAGAAAAAGTGTGGAGAGCAGATGGGGAGCGCGAAAGAGAGAGAGAGGGCTGTTTTTTAAAAATTTTCTCCCAGCTTCAGCTCAGCTCAACTCAGTACCGTGGGAGAGCCTTCTTGACATGTGGGTCCTCTCGGACACGTGTCGCCACGCCAGAGTTGATATTTCTCCACGGTGGAATCGCTAGTGGCACCCAATATTTTCTCGGTGACTCCATGCAACTTTTGATTCCCAAAAAAACAAAGGACAGACGCCATTTCACGTTAAAAGCCTCCTCGCTTCTTCTCACCTTCGCAACTTGCCAAAAGCCACTGAAGAAAAAAGCTCTTGCTTCAGCTGGAGCTCCTCTTCTGCTTCCATGGCTTCTCACTTCCTAATGTCACTCTTTGCGCTCTCTGCGATGTTTCTCTCGGCAGCACTGGCTATCAACACCACCGCCACCTCCTCCTCCTCTTCTTCCACCTCTCTCCCCACCCACAATCTCTCTTCCATCAAATCCTTCTGCTCAAACATGCCCTATCCGGACTCTTGCTTCGACTCCCTAAAGCTCTCCATCTCCATCAGCATTGGCCCCAACATCCTCACCTACCTCCTCCAAACCCTCGAAGCCGCCATCTCCGATGCCGGGAAGCTCTCCGGAATCCTCCAAACTGCGGGCCACGGGAACATTGTGGAGAGACAGAGAGGCACGATTCAAGACTGCAGGGAGCTGCACCAGATCACGGTCTCCTCCTTGAAGAGATCGGTCTCCCAGGTCCGGGACGGCGACGTCCGGAAACTGTCTGATGTGAGGGCCTACCTTGCCGCGGCCCTCACGAACAAGGACACTTGCCTGGAAGGCCTGGATTCTGCATCGGGGTCACTGAAACCACTGCTTGTGAGTTCACTCATCAGCACTTACAAGCATGTGAGCAATTCCCTGTCCATGCTCCCGAAACCGGCCACTCCGAAAGGGGGAAAAGGCCGCCGTTTGATGGGCTTTCCGACATGGCTGCCGCATAAGGACCGCCGGATCTTGCAGAGCTCCAGTGACGAGTATGACCCGAGCGAGGTCATCACGGTCTCAGCGGACGGGTTGGGGGACTTCATCACCATCTCCGATGCCATCAATTTTGCTCCTAACAACAGCTATGGCAGGACAATCATATACGTGACGGAGGGGTTTTATCAGGAGAATGTGGAAGTCCCGAGCTACAAGACCAACGTTGTGTTGCTGGGTGATGGAGCCGGCCTCACAATCATCTCTGGGAACAGAAGTGTGGGAGATAATTGGACCACATTCAGATCTGCAACTGTTGGTAAATGTCTCATTAAATTGTAGCTAAGTGAACTTATACTCACTGTGTTGTTCAATTAGATGGCAACTGAGATTTTTTGTTGATTGCGTTGATCACACATACAATGAGTATTGAAGTCCTGGCCTAGATTCCTGATACCCATTTCTGGGTTGCTCTGTTCTTGCTCCTTTTTTGTGTGTATAAATCTAGTCTGAAGCTTGATTATTTAGCAAATTTTCCACTGACTTTTTGCTTTTCCTGAAACGTTTTCCCTTTTCTTTTGGTTTTATTGTTTTTCGCAGCGGTTTCAGCTGATGGCTTCCTTGCCAGGGACATAACCTTTCAGAACACGGCCGGGCCAGCAAAGCGACAAGCAGTTGCTCTCCGAATCAGCGCTGATTTCGCCGCGCTCTACAGATGCTCCATCAATGCCAACCAGGACACTTTGTATGTCCACTCCTTCAGGCAATTCTACAGAGAGTGCGACATCTCGGGAACCATCGACTACATCTTTGGTAACGCGGCGGTTGTCTTCCAAGGCTGCAACATCATCTCCAGACAACCTATGGCCGGCCAGTACACTGTCGTGACAGCCCAATCCCGAGACAGCCCGGATGAGGACACGGGGATCTCGATCCAGAACTGCACCATCCTGCCCGCAGACGACCTGTCGGCGGCCGTGAAGAGCTACCTCGGGAGGCCGTGGAGGAACTACTCGAGGACCGTGGTCCTCGAGTCCTACATCGATGGGTTCATCGACCCGAGAGGGTGGACCGAGTGGTCGGGCGACCAAGGGCGGGACACTCTGTACTATGGGGAGTATGAGAACTATGGACCTGGCTCAGGCACTGAGGGCAGGGTCACTTGGCTTGGGTATCACATAATGGACTACTATGACGCCTCCAACTACACCGTGTCCGAGTTCATCACTGGTGATGAGTGGTTGGACTCCACTGCATTCCCTTATGACGATGGCATTTGAAGCTTCATTTTGGTTAAACTTCTAAATTGCATTGTATCTTAGCTTACTCAAATCACCATCCAAAATTGACTGGCCATTAAGAGCCATGAATTACAGGACACAGAGAAACTCTCTCCTAAGTGTATACGAGGCCACGTTATATGGAAGTCAATATTTGATTGCCATTAGAGGAATTGCATATCTTTCACGGGACGATCTTTGTGACAAGGGCATTGGTACCGTCCTATCCCCACCGACGAAAAATATCGTTGTAAACCGGGAAGGAAAGGCTCTCCTTCCGGGCCACAGAGTGAAAGTGACTATCTGACAAATGTGTTAGGCGGATTCCCGGAAAAAAATCTCGCAAAATGAGTGTGATTGTCGGTGTATTTCTCGCAGTGCAACCTACTGGTAACATCTAGATGCTGCAAAACAAAATGACTTAATACATCAGCAAGATATGTATCAGCAGCAGGATGGCGAATGCGAATCCAATTAACATGGCTCGACCCCTCTTTCATAGACTTCGTCGGTTGAAATCCGCGACGTTCCACTCCAACGATGCATATGAACGGACACCTCTAGTTACGGCACTTTGCAGGAACCCGTACTTGCAGGGGCATCAAATTAGTGACTCAAAATGCACCAAACCGAGACGCATGTCCGTCTCCATCAGCGACTCCCTCCAACACGGGATGAAGGACTGATTTGATGAGTCAAGTCGATACCAAAAGAAGCCAAAGACCCAAGTGAAAACCTCATTTAGTTTTTTGCCCATTTCCGATTTTTCAGTTGTCGTTTTGGGGGGACTGGTGGGGAGCACCACCGAGCCGACACTGTGAAGGTCACGAACTCGCCATCTTTCTTGCTTTTCTCTAAAAAGAACGCGTCGCGACTTTTGTCGTTTGGAGATGCGTCCGATGAAACTCCCCCAAGTTGCAGAAAACAATGTCCGGGAGGGACAGCGGAGCGCAAGTGGATTGCTATTGAGCTTGTGACAACAAACCTGACAACGATTGACTGCAGTTTCACGAATTGGAATGTTGGTGAAGTCTGTTTACTCGTTTTCGATTGAAACGATTTGATTATCTTGCATTGCTTGTGGTTGGATTTTGCAAATTTGTTTGGATCATCTGGCGATTCTGTTACCCCAAAAATTTATGCTTTTTTGTTATTAAAAAAAAGGGAAAAAGCTGCACAAAAAAAATCCTAAACTATGCCAATCGTGATACATTTACTTTAAACGTTTTCTTTGTAACATAAAAAATCCCAAATTATGCACACCGTAACACATTTATCCTAACCTCAAATTTGTATGTAACACATTTACCCTCCGTCAAAATTCTGTTAGATGGATTTTTCAGCTAAGCTAATGTTGTTTTTATTTTACTATGTCAACACCGGTTCCTTTATGACTTTGATGTAGCTAGAATTTTAAAGGTTCTCATTGACAAAATTTTGAAAGAGGGTAAATATATCATACGGGTACAAGTTTGTGATTTTTGGTGTCACAAAAAAGATTTAGAGTAAATGTGTTATAATAGGCATAGTGGAATATAGCTTAAAAAACTAATGAACTGATGTAAGTTCAGTTTTTTGGCTAGTGCCGGTGGCTCTGGCCTAGAGTAGTTTTCAATTCCCAAAGTTGAGAAATTTAATGACATTCCACCATATGTGCCAATTTGGGTTACAATTTGTTCACCTGTCAATTGCTTCATTCAATTCTTGATTAGCTAGCTTTTAACGTGCCTTTACGAAGATTGGCACTTCTGTGAGACTCTATCGCATGGGTTGCCTTTGAACATCCTCACGAGAAAATATTCGGTAGTTCCACAACGCCGCCTCAATTGCTGATGTGATGCGTGTCAATAATATATTTACATATGTGCAATAATATATTTACACTTTGTTTGCTAAGTTGGAATAAAAAAATAAAAATAAAAATACGAATTATATTTTCTTCCTTCTCCATCCACTTTTCTCTCTAAATCTGGCCGCCGGCATCGCGTTCAGGCATCTTTTTGGCGGACTCTTTAGGTCTGACCGTCGCGCCCAGCTGCAAGGTTGTTAAGCTTGTTGCCGACGGGCATGGACGAGCCAACGACTCGATCTCAATCATAAGCCAAATCCGGCGAGTTCCCTCCCTTTGCCTTTGTTGCCGCACCTCCAAATCCCGTCACTCTTTTGCATGGCTATTCCTCTATTTTTCTTCTTGACACTTGAGCTCCGTCCGTGGCCGCAATGAGGCCTACAGATCTGGAAGTCTGAAGCAATGCTCTAGATCTGAAGCCATGCTTCACCAAACCTTTGCCATGCTTCAGATCCAGAGGCACGGCTTTGAAAAAAGATGGAGCCGACCACAAAGATGACGGAGAGAGTGGCTTGGTTTGGACATCCGGCAATCGTCAGCCCGGATGCGGTGGTGCAAGCTCCGCCGATGGCGATGGCAGGGGGAGGCGCAGAGATCAGGCTCAAGTGGGTACAGTCGGAGGAGGAAGAGAGTTCTTTTTATCTATATCCATGTTAACATATACGTGTCAATTTGTGATTGGCTCAGAGTGCATGGATGCACGCCATCAGCAGCTGACATGCCACAGCTGCTTGCAAACCACCGACTCCAAACACATGCACAAGATTAGAGTATGACCAGATGCATTGTTCTCAAATGCATTAAGTTCATAGAAGACCGAATAATTTTGCATTTCATCTTATGCTGCGAGCTCAATCAAGTGGAATACTACCAAACCCTATCCTGACACCAAAAGCGGATTGAATCCCTCGAATTTGAATTGCAATGGAAAACTACAAAACTTGGTCACAAGAATCCTCACCCACGTGACCCGCAGCATTCGACAATGTTCGGTGATAAATTTCTTGATAAAAATTGCTTTCGGTGTTTGCGGTCAAAAGAAGGTAACCAACATTTTGTTTTTCCCTTCTTGGCTTGTCGGAAATCTCAATTAATTAATCAGTTGTTATGTTAGATTTTCTTTTGTCCTTAATGAATTCCAGATTATTATATCACTACAAAAAAACTGATTTTTTCCAACGAAATTTCCAACGAAAAATTTGGAAAAAATTCGTTGGAAACGAATTTCCAACGAATTTTCCAACGAAAAAAAATTCGTTGTTAATAGGTTATTGGAAATTTTTCCAATGAAAAATTTCAATTTTCGTTGGAAATTTGCGACGAATTTTATTTCGTTAGAAAACTCGTGGCTAAATTCGTCGGAAAAATTACAAATTTTTCTTTTTTGGTCAAAAAATCGTGGAAATTTTTTTTCCAACGAAAAATTTTTTGTTGGAAAAATTACAATTTTTTTTTGGTTGAAAATCGTTTCCATTTTTTTTCCAACGAAATTTTTTTTTTTGAAAAATCGCCCTCGCCGCCGGCGAGGGCTAGCCTCATCGCCGGCGAGGGCCAGCCTCGTCGCCGGCGAGGGCCAGCCTCGTCGCCGGCGACGAGCTCGAGCTCGCCCAGATCTGGGCGATGGTGTCCTCGGGGGCATCGGGGGGGGGGGGGCGTCGGGGGCGGCCTAGGTGGCGTTGGGGGCGTCGGGGGCGGCCCTGGATGGCCGCGGTGGCGCCGCGGGGAGGGAGCCGACGTCGTGCCGGAGCCGGAGGAGAAGGGGGGCAGCGGGGGAGGAGGCGGAGGGGGAGGCGGAGAGGAAGAGGGATGGAGAAGCTGAAGGCAAGGCGAAGGAGAGAGAGAGAGAGAGAGAGAATGAAAGTGGAAATTGAGAAATGGGGGAATAGTGAGCGCGAAAAATTTGAATAAGGAAGAAGTAGGGATTTCGTTGTAAAATTCGTGGGAAATTTCCCACGAATTTTGTAACGAAAATTGTACACACTAAAATAATTAGCCGGAAAATTGAAATTCGTTGGACAATTCGTTGCAAATTTCCAACGAATTTTTTTTCGTTGCAAATTTCCAATGAATTTTTCAACGAAAATTGTACACATTGAAATAATTGCCCGGAAAATTAAAATTCGTTGAAAAATTCGTTGGAAATTTCCAACGAATTTTCCCACGAATATAAAAAAAAGGCCGAATAGTACCGGGTTTTTTTGAATTCCTTGAAAAATTCGTTGGAAATTTCCAATGAAAAAAATTTGTTGGAAATTTCAAACGAATTTTCCAACGAAAATTGTACACAATGAAATAATATCCCGGAAAATTAATTTTGGTTGGAAAATTTGTTGGAAATTTCCAACGAATTTTTTTCCGTTGGAAATTTCCAACAAATTTTCCAACCAAAATTGTACACACAAAAATAATTACCCGAAAAATTAAATTTCGTTGGAAAATTAGTTGGAAATTTCCAACGAAAAAAAATTCGTTGGAAATTTCCAACAAATTTTCCAACGAAAATTGTACACACAAAAATAATTACCCAGAAAATTAAATTTCGTTGGAAATTTCCAACGAATTTTCCAACGAAAATTGTACACACTGAAATAATTGCCCGGAAAATTAATTTTCGTTGGAAATTTTCAACGAAAAAAAATTCGTTGGAAATTTCCAACAAATTTTCCAACGAAAATTATATACACTAAAATAATTACCCGGAAAATTAAAATTCGTTGGAAATTTCCAACGAATTTTTTTCATTGGAAATTTCCAACAAATTTACCAACGAAAATTGTACACACTCAACTAATTTCACGGAAAATTAAAATTCGTTGGAAATTTTCAACGAATTTTTCCACGAATATAAAAAATGCCGAACAATACAGATTGTTTTATAATTCGTCGGAAAATTCATTGGAAATTTCCAACGAAAAAAAATTCGTCGCAAAATTCGTTGAAAATTTTCAACGAATTGTAGATCGTTGGAAATTTCCAACTAATTTTCCAACGAAAAAAAATTCGTTGGAAATTTCCAACGAATTTTTCAACGAAAAAAAATTCGTTGGAAATTTCCAATGAATTTTATTTTTCGTTGGAAAATTTGTTGCAAATTTGCGACGAAAATTTTTCGTTGGAAAAGTTTCGTGGCAAAAATGCGTTTTTTTTGTAGTGTATTTTCAGGGACAATAGTGGAGGCAGCAACATGCTTGCTTCTGATAATCTCTTCATTTCATGTTTGCCTAGTGCTGTTTTTCAACTTTTCGAATGTCGTAAATAAAAGCGAGAGACAAAAATGACCGAAATTATTTCGTTATTATTATTTGAAATAATTAGTCAATTAAAAATATTTTTGTTATTGATGACCATTTATGTCTAATCATTTTTTGTAGACGATGAAAATATTTTTAATTAATTTATTTTTATAAACAGTATAAACAATTTTTTTATGAAAATATTTTTCATAAAATTGATTTTTTGCAAAACAAATGAAGAGCGTTATCTTTTTCTCTCTCTTTGGAGACGTCTTAGTTAAAACGGAATTGAAACATTCTCTAATTAGTCAAGGCGAGGCTTAACCCGTTTACGTTCCAAATCGATCCCATGTCTCCCATCCAATTGACCAATTGATGATGGTGATAAGTGTGTTTGGTGAATAACCAATGGATGATCGAAACTTGAAACCGTTGAATAAATACTACTTCAAAATTGAGAGCTAACTTCATCGATTTTATTAAGATAGATAAATGATATCTGGAACATATTTGCCAATTTTTATTTACATAAAATATATAATAACAATGTCTTCTCGAAGAGTCGTGTCTAAGGTAGACATATAAAATTCTAACTTGCAAGGGATTTGATCGTTCTTCTTGCAATGAATACTTTACTTGTACTTCCCATTCATTTTACCCCATATTACTATTTATTAGCCTTATCCCTCTCCCTCGTAACTCCTTTATATTATAGAAAATTCCCACCTTAATACTCACAATATATTTCAGAGCTAAGGATAGCACAAGTGTAATAACTTTAGTATGACACTCATTTGAGTAATGTAGTTTTTTTTTCGATCGCCTGAATGCCGTGACTTCTAAAAAAACGTTCATTTGAATCTCATAACTTTCAATTGATTAAGCAAGTGTCAATTTTCACCCTAGTGTCGTAAATGCAACATGGCACAACACTTGTGGTGAAGATTTTTTTGAAGAGTTTTGACATTCAAGTGATGAATTGAAAAATTATATGCCACTTAAGTGAATGGAAAGAAAAAATCATGGCCCTCAAGTAAGCGGCATACGAAAGTTATGGCATTTATGATATCCTTTTCCCCAATATTTCATATTATGATACAAATTCATGTACTAAATTAAAAATATATAAGTTACATGTATTTGAGACATGGCAAATCATAAATGACGTTTAATAGGTCAAAACATCGGGTTAACTGTGTTTTATATATGTTACTCATAATGATTAATGTTTAGAATCATATAAGATATATTGTAATCCGAAGTTTTTTTATGTATATCATCTTTAATAAAATTAAGGGATAACGATACAAATGGTCCTTGGATTTTGACCCAATATGCAATATGGTTCTCGAATTTTAACTCAATATGCAATGTCATCTCTAAAATTTTAATTTGTTCAATATGATCTATGAACTTTTGGTACATGTTTAATTTAGTCACTAGATTGTATGAAAATATTTAATATTATCTTTCCATTAATTAAAGTTTATAGAGAATATTGAACATTTTCATACAGTTTAAGGACTAAATTGAATATGTTTCAAAAGTTCAGGAATCACATTGAATAAATTAAAAGTTTAGGGATGATATTGCACATTGAGTTAAAATTTGGGAACCACATTAAACAAATTTAAGTTCAGGGATAACATTACATATTAGGTTAAAATTCAAGGACCATTTGTGTTATTATCCCTTAATTTTATTAAGTTAAAATTTAAACATCACGTTACATGTTGAGCTAAAATTTCAAGAACTATTTATGTCATTTACTCAAGAAATTAATTATCTATCCTTGTGTTGTTCTAAACCAGTAATTATCTGTACGCCCGTGGCCCCCCCTCCCTCTTCTCTCTCTCTCTCTCTTCACAGGATATGTAGCATTTTGTCATCATTCTTCCTCTTTTCAACAATCCACGTCACTAAAGTTTCCGAGGTCGTATCGAGAAAATATTGGATGCCACTAGGGATTTCACCGTGGAGAAATAACAACTCTGGCGTGGCGACACGTGTCCAAGAGGACCCACTTGTCAGGAAGGCTCTCCCACGGCATTGAGCTGAGCTGAGCCGAGTTGAAGCTGGGAGAAAATTTTTAAAAAATAGCCCTCTCTCTCCACACTCCCTTTCTCTCTTTCGCGCTCCCCATCTGCTCTCCACACTCTCTCTCTCTCTCTCTCTTTCGCGCTCCCCATCTGCTCTCTGCTCTGTGCTCCGTCTCCCTGACCCGCTTAGGCACCCCATCCATGAACGACGCTTCGCTCCCATCCCATCCTACGCTTCTTGCTGGCCACTCGCCGTGCTTCCTTCGCCGCTCGTCGCTTGCCGCCGCTCGCCACGCTTTGCCGCTTGTTGCTTGCTGCACTTCACCGCCGCTAGTTGCTCGCCGCTCTTCGCGGCCGCTTGTCGCTCGTTGCGCCTCGCCGCCCGTGGCTCACCACCTCGGCCACTTGCCGCCCTTCACCGCTCGTCGCTCGTTGCGCTTCACTTCGTCCCCCTTATCCTCATCTTCACCATAGGGAGGAAGAACTTACTTCAAGCGCTAAGGTTTCGGCATGTTCACGAAGGTAATGCATTTGTTCGGATTTTCATGATTTTTCTTGGGGGTTTTTGTGTTTGTGTTTGCTCGTTGCCCTGCCACGTAAGTTTTATGATAGTTTCTGAAAATAGCTGAGAGGGTTGATTGTGGTAGAATAGAGGGTGGTTCATGGCTGCATCTTGAGTACTGCAGCTTGTGGGTTTTTCGTTGACGTGGTATGAGCTATACACATGTTGCATGACTTAAGCCAGATTCAAGGAAAGCTCAATTGATTGACCCATTTGCCTGTGACTTCATGTGTGATTAGATGCTATGCTTATTTGGTGCATCTTCTTGTCTGCATACTATGTTTCATCCTATCCAGTGCTGGGTTATCAGTCTCATGTCTTTTCTAAGGCTAGATGAATTCGGTCACTGCACGGAGAAGATTTTAGGATTGACCTTTTCACAATATGTTCTGTCTAGAAGAAACTAAACTGGTGAAATCTACCTTATGCTGTATTACTATTATTAGGAGTATGCTCGTTTGACGTATGAGGAACTTAACATTCTCACGTTAGCATCTTGTCTAATATAGTCACGTGTCATTTATGTGACCATACTACGTAATGTTATCAAAAAGATCTACTAGTAAAGGAAAATGTTCAATGCTTTAGTTGGACAATATTGTTGCAAAACTTTGCTGATTTTAGAGGAGTTGGTTCTTCAATAGTTGAGGAATTGTACATTTTAATGATAGCACCTGATGTGAGATGATTGTCATACAAATACGCAAGCAAACACTACCAAATTTTGGTTGTCAAAGAGAGTTGCAAAGAAAATCAAGTTTTGCTATTTTATACTCTTTTGTTCAAGGGTATCGCCGTTAGACTGTGCTGCCTTTGGCTCTTTCATGTATTACAATTTCCAAATAAATCCGCATCCATTTTTTCAGGACCATTGGAAAGAGCCACACATGTATAGGATTGTTTGATTTTTAATTATTCCAAGAATGACATGCTTCCATAATTAAGGTATTGTGTAAGAAAGGAAGTTGTCAAGAAAGTAAGTGCTTGGCAAATTTTGTATTGTCATTAACTTCATCAAGTCCTCACGACATGGAAATAGAATACACATCCTGTTCGTTTGGTTACTGGATGATCTAATGCTTGTCCAAAATATGCGTAAGAAGCGAAAGTGCGTAAGAAGCATTATCCTTCTTCCAATGGGATAAACAATTGTGGATCAAAAAGAGTAAATTAGAAGACAGAGCACGCAGCGACTATGCAGGGAGTCTCCTTCATAATTGAATAATTCTCTTAAAATCTCTATACTCACTTTATGAATGACCTAGCAAATTAAGGTTTTACGCTGTAGTTAATGAAAATTTTGTATTTATTTGGCATGGTGCTTGAACTAATAATTACAAGGAGATAGAAAATCTGACTTATTTAATTATGTTTGTTGGGACACAAGGCGGACAGTTGCCTGCTATAAATCTTGTATATTGTGCGGCCTTGCTTGCTGCAAAGAAGGTGATGACATTTGAATTGGCAGACACACTGGAAAGTTATCATAGTGCAACAACGCATGGTCATTTACTCCATAGATATTTTATCAAATACGAACTCATCATTATGTTTTTGCATGATTGGTTTTGGCATATACTAGCAAGGCACGTAGCAATAGAAATTTTACTTTCGGCTGGTAAAAGAGAATTTATGCATAGGTTGTTAACTGTGCTTGTAGTATTGCATCGACTATTTGGAAAGAGTTAATTTCTTCCACTGACCATAAATCATCTAAGGTTATGCGTGTAAACAATAGCTCACCAAGGAGGTATTACTCGATGTAATTCACATCGTGTTCTGAGAGAGATCTTGCTTTTGTTACTATCTGGATCTTTGTTAAAAGTAAAATAAGGAAGGAAGTTTTCTTTTTTCAGGGTCTAGTACAGAAAATGAGCTACATTATGTTTAGTGGTGCGAGTGTGTTGAGGTTGTTCTATTTTGTGTTTGCCTCATGACTCTGAAGAAGAATGGTTTTTCCGAGTTATGCTCTTGTTAGGTTCCTTTGCCTGAGGTAGAGTTGAAGTGTATTGCTTGGTGGGTGTTTGTTTACCCGCGATTTGAGGTTGAGCTTGGATTTACAAATTACAAAATAAGTGGATTTGAGGTTGAGCTCCGATTTGCCTAGGCATTGACTCCCACCTAGCTGACACTAACGCCACCTCCGACTAGCAAGGTTCGCCGCTGCCCACGAGCAACTTCCGTCACCTCCCACGAGTGAGGTATATTTTAGATCGTGATGTCTTTTCTCCTCATGTATATTTTCATTCACGATATTTAGTTGACATGAGTGTGCTTGTCAAAGGGCTATTCAGTAGTACAGGTTGGGATGAGCTTGTTTATGTTTGACAACATGGGACTGATCCTAGAGCTCCTTCAATTAGTATAAAAATTTCAGTTTTTGGGGTCCTCTCATTGAGTTGTGTCAACTTGGGATCAGGATTCTGAATGGCCAAATTTGAAAGTGTAATTGTCGTTCTGCAGTTGATCTTGGTAAATGACTCGTAAATAATTAGACTGTAAATTAGATTAAATAAAGCATTGAAAATTTCTATTTGCATTATCAGAATGGTGAGTTTGCGCTTGTTATGTTCACCTTGTATGGTATAGCATTAGTGATGGTTCTCCTGTGTTTGTTTATTGCTGTGATTGTTTAAATTGAGTTTTCTAGTCTTATTATAAGGTTCTAGTTGTTGTTGCTGTAGTAAAATTTGTGTCTCGATTATGAATTTTCTGTATTGCTCGGTTTGATCAGGGAAAGACCATGTAGTTGCCTCTTCTTTGTCATGCAAGGATGAGGTTGACTTTCAATATTATAGTTCCTTTGTTTGGTTAGTGCAGCATTCTTTGATACGTCTCACTTTATGGTCGCTCTTTCCAACCTATAAATCACTTGTTTAGGGCGTGGGAGTTCCAACTTCTTTGACAAAATAGTTCTGGTGCTTATCTCAAAACATTGTTTCTTTGTTAATTGTGTTTTCTGAGCATTTGAAATGATTTGAAAGTGTCATTTTAATGCCTCTCTCTAAGGTGCATATTATCCCATCAAATGAAAGAAGTATTTTTGTTAGTGTGTGAAAGATCGTGAGTTAGTATAGAGTAGACGTCTCGACATTCCTGTCAATAAGTCAGCATAGACTTAGCCGTCGATAACTAGTACTTATTTACACTTTCTTGGTGCCGAATGGATCAATATTTGCCCCTTAGCTTGCTGCTCACCTTGTGTTTGAAAAAATGCCTAAGCCAAATTTGTTGAGTGTTTGAGGTTTTGACGTTGCTAGATCGAATGGACGGAATGAATAGGGTAGTGCTAGCGTAACTCGATACATCACAATGGATGACGTGCTGTACTTTATCTGGTGGCTTCCGAATGAATGGTGTGCTGCGGCTAGAATTTGTTGTTGTGGGGGGGGGGGTGGCGGCCAGATGTTCATTAAAATTCCCTAGAGAAAATTGATTTGAATATCTCACCAGATAATCATCTTTTGTGAATGTGTACTAGAGATGACGATACTATATTAGAGATAATGTGGAGAGGACCTTGAACGAGTGGACTAATTCTGTATCTGCACTGGTGTTGCATAGGGTCCTGCTTCATTCAAGGTTGAACATAATTTGTGAGAGTGCTTTTACTGCTTTATATTGGTGTGTGATGACATACTGCTAGTTTGGTGCATCAACTAGACTCTATATCTAATTGTGAATCGCATTAAAACAAAAATTTTTTTTCCGTTTGAGCAGTTTATGGTAGTTTTGTCCGGAGAATTCTGTGGTCTCCTAATGAAAATGCGTCCTCACTTGAGTGCATATGCTTGAAAAATTCCTTGTTTTACTTGGTCATCCATCAAAACACTTGGATAAGAATAGTCCTCCTTACTTTTTTGGAAAATGACTTCCACTTTTTAAATTAGGAAGTTATTTTCCCTAGTTTTGAACTTGGCAGTATCGCATGAATTGTCACTTGCTCTTCAGTGTTTGAGCTCCTTAGAATGAATGGTAGTGCATCACATTTCAGTACACGCTGTTTGCCTGAAAACAAATTTTTGAAGTTTTATGAGCGAAGTGAACAATACACGTACAGCAGCCTCTAGGCCATATTTCGCCGCGAAGTCCAATTTTTGAGTCGTTGAGCTGTGCATTTTTATAGAATTGGTATTTTAGGGTGTCGTGGAGCCGTAGAATTTTACGGATCTTGATTTGGACTTACCGTTTGCCCTAAACCAATGATCTTGATTTGGGCTTACCGTTTGCCCGAAACGAATTTTTGAAGTTTTCCGCGCTAAGTGAACAGTGCACGTCCGGTAGCCTTCAAACCATATTTCGCCACGAAATCCGATTTTTAAGTCGTTGAGTTGCGCATTTTTGTAGAATTGGTAGTTTAGGATGCTGTGGAGCCGTGGGATCTTACAGATCTTGATTTGGACTTACCGTTTGCCCGACACAAAGTGAATAGTACACGTCCAGTAGCCTTCAGGCCATATTTCACCGCGAAATATGATTTTTGAGTCATTGAGCTACGTATTTTTGTAGAATTGGTAGTTTAGGGTGTCGTGGAGCCGTGAAATTTTACGGATCTTGATTTGGACTTATCGTTTGCCCGAAACGGATTTTTGAAGTTTTCCGCATGAGATTTTATAGTAATCGTAAGCTTAGAGAGAGAGAGAGAGAGAGAGAGAGAGTAAATGGCTATAAAGATGCAAAAAAAAATTTGTAGACTTAATGCCAAAAGGTCTGCTTGTTTCAAATAATTTCACAAACTTAATTCTGAGCCTTCCTATGGCTTCTGTTTTCCCTAACACTGCTAAGATCAAAATGATGAGCCAAAATCGGCCTCAACTCAATAGAACGACATGGAGTCGGAGAAACGCTATACTAGAGAAAATGTGAGTGAAAAAGAAGAAAAAAAAATTCAAGCCAAGACAATGCTTCGTACGATCGACTTCACATAACTCACATCAGAGTCTCAATTTGGTCCTCCACATGTCTCCAATGACCATCTTAGGTTGCGAATAATCTGGCCCTCGATCCCGCTGCCTCGATGTAAAGTATAACCAGTCGTCACAAAAGCTTGCGATTGCGGTTTTGACATGGTAAGGAAGCTTCCCGATCACCATCCATTTCATGCCACAAGCATATAAACATCGTTGTAGACTACCTGAAATAAGAAAGTTCCAAGTTTGAAGAATCAGCTCTAATGAAACATCATATGACACAAGCATGCATCTTTTGAAAAACTAATAGAATCAATGATCAGATGATGAGTAGCATGATGAGAAAAGAATGTATCTAAACATGTGAATGCCCCATTCTACTTGATTCTGTAAGTAACATGCGAATGCCACATTCTACTCAAACTAATTATCTCATATCTCAGCTCAAATATATCAAAAGATTAACACAAAATGCTAGAGCTGCCTTAGGAAACCACTGGTCCTAACAAATTGCTGACAAAGATAACAAAGTTGATTAACTTATCATATCTTAACCTTCGGCTTTGACTTATGAAATCAGCCTAAAAATGTTAAAGCTTTGTGGAGTCTACATTGGAACTTCTGGTTGCCATTACCTGCAATAGATCAGCTGCACAGTGGCGACTTCATTGACTTAGAGACCTCCTGCTCGTGATAAAAAAGTGAAGATGCTAATATTCAGTACCCGACTACTAAAAGTAGCATTTTAGCTTACATTGCCGGCTTACAATGTAATAGGATGTACTCATTTAATCGAACAATAACCAAATGAAACCACTGCAAGATGCTAACTCACCCAACATCCACAGAAGAGGCAGTAGTTATACTCATCTTTTAGTTTCATCAATACAGCCAGTAGATCCTGTATACAGCAGAAAGCAGTCATTCATTACTCTAGTGCCACTTTTTCCATGAGTCATACTAAAAACGATTCAGCAATGAACTTCGTGAACTGATGCTTATGCAACATTTTATATTCAAGGACTTTTTTTTGTCATGATATTCAAGGACTTGAGAGAAATAACAAGAGGCAGATATCTGACAAATTTTCCACTACGGAATTTCAGTTACATAGATGAACTTCCGAAAGTTTGGAAGAGTTTTAAGATGAACTATAAAGAAAGGCAAAAGTAGTTGCTTAATGAACTGAACTTCCATCTTCAATCTGATGAACATAATGAGTGACAAACGTTTTCACGAGTTATGAAAAAAGAAGCATTCAGTTGCACAGCATAATGAATGTAGAAAATCTTCTTACTAGTCTCAGTCGTGCATTACACAGCACTAATTCACTGTCATTTCACCTACTTTCACTGCCGTAGGACCAAGGATGCAACATAAGCATATGATAGTCTAAAACTAAAACCTGACTCCATTAAAACAATATGTTTCACCATTTCTAGGAAACAAAATGAACAAGCCAAAGCCATTTAAATGTAATGAATGAAAGTGAGATTTAAAGAGAATCTGGATTCTAGTATATGACATTAAAGAACATATCTTTTTCGTAATTACTTCCTCTTCCTCTTTATCCTGTTCACCCTCCTCCTCGCCCTCATTCTTCTCGGGCTCTAGAAATTCCTTATTCTCTAATTGATCTAGTGTAGCCTTTGCTTTTTGGAAATATACAAATATCTTCCGACCAAACAATCCTAGAATGATGAAATACGCCATTGACCATGGAAATCTCCTCTTACCAACGACAAAACAAAATCACCTCATAGCATCCAAGCCGCCTATGCACTGTTCACCCTCCTCGCCCTCATTCTTCTCGGGCTTTGGAAATTCCTTATTCTCTAATTGATCCAGTGCAGCTTTGCCTTATGGAAATATACAAATATCTTCTAACCAAACAATCCTAGAATGATGAAATAAGCCATTGACCATGGAAATCTCCTCTTACCCATGATAAAACAAAATCACCTCATAGCATCCAAGCCGCCTATGCACATAAGGCGCACAAGCCCATCTGACTAAGGTAGGGAACCAAACAAGAACGAGCCTTTATAGCTAAGAAAGAACAGAGTAGCTCGAAAAAAAAAACCTAACCACGATCCTAATCCTCCTAACTCCACGTCCGCAAGACCGCTACATCAAAATGAAACTAATTTGCTCCATCAAATCGCTACGGCCTTGGTCTTTTCCAATACAATTAAAAGCTAGGACCTATAATCCAAAACCGAAGACAGACACATCGAAAAACCTCAAAAGAGCTCGAAACACCATTGAACCGAAAGCAAGTGCGAGGCTGCGTAATCATAAAGATATCAAAAGCCAAGCAAGCTTACCGCCTTCGATTCCCTAGTGAACCACGACCTCCGGTCCTGAGGTTTGATGCAGCAGCGGAAGAGGACCTAGATTAGCACCACCACCATGGAAGAAACAGATACATCAGTCCACCATCCGAAGCTCGAAGCACGAATTCCAGAGGCGAAACGACCTGCAAATCATTCGCTCCGCGCGAGCTACTTCATCGTGTGTTCGAGAAGGAACTTCAGCGAGGGAGAGAGTGAGTTTGACTGGTGGTGGAGATTGCGAATGAGCTCGGGACCCCGCTGCTCTTGGGCGGGTGGAGGCAATGGCGGAGTTCGGGGCAATAAACCCAACTCCACAAGCTCCTCTTTCTACTATTATGTCCTCCAATTGTGCAACTTGCTCAAAGGAAAAGTCATCCAAACTATTAAATCCTATGCTTTTTTTAAAGACAGAAGCATAAAAACACTAAAGGTGATAAAATGACAAAATTGATCGTTCACAGAAGAATTCTTGGACAGGTATTGATGCTTCATTTTGGACCACTCCTGATGTATCTAATTTAATAGAATATTCGAAGTAACATGAATCCAGACTCGTGAATCTACCAAAAGTGTAAGAAACCAAGAAACTAAGCATCAATATCCTTTGGGATGGTCTTCTGAATGATGTTATATTCCAGCACAGCAAGCCAATTCGTCTCTAGATTGACCTCCCCAAGGACGAGCTAACTCGATAGGAAGGCTCCTAATTAGAGAAATTCACGGTAACCTTTAGCTATAGGAATTTTACAGGACCAAGGCATGAAAGATGTGGCGGAACGGATTGCAAATGCAGCATATGCTGAGGTCTTTCGGTGCTTTGTCCAATCCAACTCAAATTCCATACCAGAACCTCTGCTTTTAGAGAATTCTGTTCTTGCAGACTGAGGCAGAGTATTTTCTAGGCAGATTGATGTGCCACTGAGAGTTTAAGCCCACACTTAAAGGGATGCCCCGCAATTTATTCGTCAACCAGTAAAACCAACTCTTGTTAGTTACTAAAGTAAACAGATTTTGTCAATACAAATTGTTAGGACATTGGTTATAATATGTTCCTGTTAAATCAACTACCAACTATCTTGATAATGTTCACATCTTTGGTTTGCATGTAAGCTAAATTTGCAAATGTCGACCCCTCTGCCCCCATGAGTTCTTTCAATCCAGCCATAGAGATTCAAAAGTGTTTTCGATATTTCTTCACTGCTAAAGCTTGGCTAAATAAGAGTACTCGAGTCTTAATCACCAAACTCTTTCCGGACAACCCCCAACAACCCCCAAAAGAGAAAAAAACAGCAAGAATTTGACGGAACCATCGAAGTACGAAGGATGCGCCACCTGCATGTAGCTCAAACCTCATATCTCTTCGAAGCAAAAATAAACAGTGGCAGGATTAGGAATTCAAGAATATTCAAACAGCACAAGCAATCACAGGAAGCACATATTCGAAGCAAAAGCAAACGATGGCAGGACTAGGAAGTCAAGAACATTAAAACAACAAAAGTAATTAAACGAAGAATATGCTTTGAAGCGGTAAAAAACGAAGTTGTAACGAGAGAAAAGCACAAAAGATGATGAAGGGTCATTACCTCCTCCGATGGAAAAACCCGCGGACTTGGTTTAGAGGCACGATGCACTTAGAAAAAAAATGCACGGCCTGCCCACTATTCAGCGAACATTCAGAAGGCGTGAACTCATGAAACCTCAATGAGTTTGGAAATTGAACTCTTGTGGGCTGGCGTCTGAGGCTAGGGTGTCGGCGTCGGGCTTCGTCGATGGTGTCATCGGCATCGGCGTCGGCGTCTAAGGCGTCACTCTTCGAAGGCTGGGGGTCGGCGTTGGCGTGAGGAGACGGACCTCGCTCGTCGGAGGCAGCGGACCTCCCTCGTGGGAGGCGACGGCTCGTGGGCGACAGCGGACCTCGCTCGTTGTAGGCGTCGTCAGCGTCGGCATTGGGCTTTGTCAGAGGCGTCTACGGCATGGGCGTCGGTGGCTAGGGCGGAGGCTGAGGCTAGGGCGTCACTCGTCGGAGGCGGTGTCGGCGTCGGTGCGAGAAAACAGACCTCGCTTGTCAGAGGTAGTGGACCTCGCTAGTGGGAGGCGACAAACGTCGCTCGTGGGCAACGGCGAACCTCACTCGTCAAATGTGTTAGAGGCTAGGGCAGAGGCAGAGGCTAGGGCGTCACTCGCCGGAGGCGGCTAGGGCGTCGGCACAAGGAGACAGATCTTACTCGTCGAAGGTAGCGGACCTCGCTCGTGGGAGGCGACGAACGTCGCTCGTGGGCAACGGCGATCCTCGCTCATCAGAGGTGTCAGAGGCTAGGACAGAGGCGGAGGCTAGGGCGTCACACACCGGAGGCGGCTAGGGTGTCGGCGCGAGGAGACAGACCTCGCTCGTCGGAGGCAGCGGACCTCGCTCGTGGGAGGCGACGAACGTCGCTCGTGGGCAGTGGCAGACCTTGTTCGTCAGAGGCTAGGGCGTCGCTCGTCGGAGGCTAGGGCGTCGCTTGTTGGAGGCGATGTCGGCATGGGTGTTGCGTGAGGGAGACAGCGCAGGGATCAAGATTGGGTGCGCGAAAGAGAGAGAGACTGGAGAAAGAGGGTGCTTGATTTTATTCAAAAATTTTTTCTCTCCAGATCTCTTAGCTCTGTGATGTGCCGTGGGAGGGGAGAAAATATTGGGTGTGGGAGACAGAGAGTAGAGTAGAGAGCAGATGGGGAGCGCGAAAGAGAGAGAGGGCTGTTTTTTAAAAATTTTCTCCCAACTTTAGCTTAGCTCTAACTCAGTACCGTGGGAGAGCCTTCTTGACATGTGGGTCCTCTCGGACACGTGTTGCCAAGCTAGAGTTGATATTTCTCCACGGTGGAATCGCTAGTGGCACCCAATATTTTCTCGGTGACTCCATGCAACTTTTGATTCCCAAAAAAACAAAGGACAGACGCCATTTCACGTTAAAAGCCTCCTCTCTTCTTCTCACCTTCGCAATTTGCCAAAAGCCACTGAAGAAAAAAGCTCTTGCTTCAGCTGGAGCTCCTCTTCTGCTTCCATGGCTTCTCGCTTCCTAATGTCACTCTTTGCGCTCTCTGCGATGTTTCTCTCGGCAGCACTCGCTATCAACACCACTGCCGCCACCTCCTCCTCCTCCTCCTCTTCTTCTTCCACCTCTCTCCCCACACACAATCTCTCTTCCATCAAATCCTTCTGCTCAAAAACACCCTATCCGGACTCTTGCTTCGACTACCTAAAGCTCTCCATCTCCATCAGCATTGGCCCCAACATCCTCACCTACCTCCTCCAAACCCTCGAAGCCGCCATCTCCGATGCAGGGAAGCTCTCCGGAATCCTCCAAACCTCAGGCCGTGGGAACATTGTGGAGAGACAGAGAGTCACGATTCAAGACTGCAGGGAGCTGCACCAGATCACGGTCTCCTCCTTGAAGAGATTGGTCTCCCAGGTCCGGGACGGCAACGTCCGGAAACTGTCTGATGCGAGGGCCTACCTTGCCGCGGCCTCACGAACAAGGACACTTGCCTGGAAGGCCTGGATTCTGCATCGGGGTCACTGAAGCCACTACTTGTGAGTTCACTCATCAGCACTTACAAGCATGTGAGCAATTCCCTGTCCATGCTCCCGAAACCGGCCACCCCGAAAGGAGGAAAAGGCCGCCCTTTGATGGGCTTTCCGACATGGCTGTCGCGTAAGGACCGCCGGATCTTGCAGAGCTCCAGTGACGAGTATGACCCGAGCGAGGTCATCACGGTCTCGGCCGATGGGTCGGGGAACTTCACCACCATCTCCGAGGCCGTCAATTTTGCTCCGAACAACAGCTATGGCAGGACAATCATATACGTGACGGAGGGGTTTTATCAGGAGAATGTGGAAGTCCCGAGCTACAAGACCAACCTTGTGTTGCTGGGTGATGGAGCCGGCCTCACAATCATCTCTGGGAACAGAAGTGTGGGAGATAATTGGACCACATTCAGATCTGCAACTGTTGGTAAATGTCTCATTAAATTGTAGCTAAGTGAACTTATACTTACTGTGTTGTTCAATTAGATGGCAACTGAGATTTTTTGTTGATTGCGTCGATCACACATACAATGAGTATTGAAGTCCTGGCCTAGATTCCTGATACCCATTTCTGGGTTGCTCTGTTCTTGCTCCTTTTTTTTGTGTATAAATCTAGTCTGAAGATTGATTATTTAGCAAATTTTCCACCAACTTTTTGCTTTTCCTGAAACGTTTTCCCTTTTCTTTTGGTTTTATTGTTTTTCGCAGCGGTTTCAGCTGACGGCTTCCTTGCCAGGGACATAACCTTTCAGAACACGGCCGGGCCAGCAAAGCGCCAAGCAGCTGCTCTCCGAATCAGCGCTGATTTCGCCGCGCTCTACAGATGCTCCATCAATGCCAACCAGGACACTATGTATGTCCACTCCTTCAGGCAATTCTACAGAGAGTGCGACATCTCGGGGACCATCGACTACATCTTTGGTAACGCGGCGGTTGTCTTCCAAGGCTGCAACATCATCTCCAGACAACCTATGGCCGGCCAGTACACTGTCGTGATGGCCCAATCTCGAGACACCCCGGACAAGGACACAGGGATCTCGATCCAGAACTGCATCATCCTGCCCGCAGACGACCTGTCGGCGGCCGTGAAGAGCTACCTCAGGAGGCCGTGGAGGATCTACACGAGGACCGTGGTCCTCGAGTCCTACATCGATGGGTTCTTTGACCCGAGAGGGTGGACCGAGTGGTCGGGCGACCAAGGGCCGGACACTGTGTACTATGGGGAGTATGAGAACTACTGACCTGGCTCAGGCACTGAGGGCAGAGTCACTTGGCTTGGGTATCACATAATGGACTACTATGACGCCTCCTGTTGTAAGATTGGCGACGTGGCCGAAACGGATCGTAACTTTGCAATTAAGTTGGGAGCCGTAAAAATGATAGAGAAATAAAACGATGAACAATATAAAAAGACACGAGAAATTACGTGGTTCGGTCCGAATGTTGAAACCTACGTCTATGGGAAGAATTGACAAATAATTCACTAATAAATTGAAGAATTACAGAATTATAATTACTCACGCTCAAGTATTTTTCAGTCTTATATATACTCAATACCCACGGTATTTAACAACTCAACTTTGATGGACTCGACTTTTACGTACAAATCTCGCAGAGCTCAAGCCTCTCACTCTTTGGAGCTTTCTCTCTTCTCTCGGCTATTTCTCCCTCGAGCTTCCGTCTGTTCGTCCGCGGTTCTCCTCTTATAGGAGAACGAATGGCCCCCCCATCTTCAGAAGTCCATGCAATTAATGATGGTGTGTACGCATGACCATCATGCACCGCCAATGAGAAAATGAGCAAAGCTTCTGCCTTCTTTCTTCCTTCGTTGAATAATGCCTTCTTTCTTCCTTCGTTGAATAACAAAAGGACAAATGAAAGCCCACAAAAGTTGACCAGAAGGGAGGAAGAGAAGTTCGGTGCCCACGTTCTTCTTTTACGGTCACGCATTCACATCATGTGCATGCATTTAAGATGAAGAAGAAAAATGGACGTGGAGGCATGCACATAAACCCATGCGCAGAAGATTTGTCCATCTTCATTTAATGCTTCACGATTTGCACTGTTCTCATTGAATGCTCCACGGATGTTCTTTTTAGGGGTGGGCGCAGTTTCAAGGTAGAATCGGAAATTGAAGAACTGGATCCGGTGGATCCGGTTCAGTTCCAAGTTCCATGAACAGAGAGTCCAGTTCTCGGTTCTCCATTTTTTGGACCCGACTGTTCCGGTTCCGATTCTCGGTTCCTATAGGAGCCGAAACCGAAACCTAAAACTAGAACCAGATCGGAACCGGGAACCAGAACAGAAACCAAGAACCGGGACCAGGAATCGGATCCCTAAAAATTAAAACATAAACTACACATTTGGTATTTAGAAACCCTAATTCACCTTGTCCCTCCATATTGTCCCTCCTGCTTCCACTTCCGCCTCGCTCCTGCTTTCGCTTCTGCCTTGCTCCTCGCTCGATCGCTCCTGCTTCCACTTCCACCTCGCTCTCGCTTCTGCCTCGCTCCTCACTCCCACTTCTTGCTTTCGCCTTGCTCCTCGCTCCCGCTTCCGCGGTTCTCTCCCGCTTCCGCCTCGCTTCGCCTTCTTCGCCACAGGTCTCGTGATCTCCCCATGCGGATTCACTGCGATTATTCGGGCTCGCCACCGTCTTCCTCCTCTGAAGCTCCATTGGTCTGGTACGTAACGTCTTCGAACAACCTCTGCCATTCACGCCTTCTCTCTTTGAATTCCCACTGTTGCTTTTGTTCATCTTTTGCGTCGATTGATTGAATTAAGTCACGACGATCGTGCCTGAGTTGCGTGAAATCGTGCTCTTGCGTGCACATTCATCTGGATTCATCGCTTAGTGAATGTGAGGAGAGGGAAAATGCGGCGGATCTGTCCCTGATTGAATTTGAGGAGAGGGAAGGGGGAGGGAGTTAACCGATTGGTTAATTGTCGATTGCAATTGTATCTTAAGGACCTTCGAGATTTGCTCTTTTTGTTACTGCTGCCAAAGGGGAAACAACCATGAGTGAGCTCATGGTTGGCCTCACTCTCATTGAGGGTGCTGCTGCCAAAGGAGCTGGTACTTTCTCGGACTTTTCTTAACAGCCCCCCTTTTTTTAATGACTTTCTGCTCGTAAGTGGTGCGGGATTCATAGTTAAGAAGGTTGGTGTTTCTCTGTATGTAGTAGTGTCTGGGTTCGCTTCATTCGTAGGCAACTTATGGATTTACAAGATTTTGGTCTTTCTTGTTTATTAAGCTGCGTTATTTTGTGTCCCCGGTTAGAATTCTGCTCTTGCTTTTCTAGATATTGATTATTGTGCACGTAACTAAGACGGGCTCGCGTCTTATTTCTTGGAGATTTTCTTTTGGTTGATCCACTGTTCTGTTCCTAACATCCTCGTGCCATTGGTTGTTTTGCCTATTTTGTTTGAGCTCACGGTAGAATGACAAGGTTTTTCTTTTTTTTTTTGGGTGTTTTTTTGAGAATATTTGAAGCTGAAAAATTGATGTTTGAGGTTCTCATTTAATCTTGTTCTACAATGTTCAGTCTGCTTAGATGGTACATTGCCTGGTTATCATCTTCTCAATGGCTCTGGATCTGGTGCAAACAGTTGGGTGGTCCATTTAGAGGTTTGTTGAATGGACTTTATGTTATATGATTTAAAAGAGCATACTTAAGCTAGTTAATTTTGCAATCTTATGTTATTTCTTCTCTACTGCATGGTTTTCTTGCTCAGTTCTTCATGGCACTCCAATTCTTGATTCTTTTTCGATCTGCATTTTCTATAAGTCATTTGATGTTGTTTTACATTGTTGTAGGGTGGGGGATGGTGAGTTACACTGAGGAATTACATTTACAGGAAAACTACTCGTCATGGTTCATCAAAGTTTATGGACAAGGAAGTAGCTTTCACAGGAATATTGAGTAATAAAACTGAAGAAAACCCTGGTATTTAAAATCTATTAACGATTCAATCCATCTCCAAACGATTCTTTGCCATAGTTTATTCAAATTGGAACTGTCATACGAGTGATTGTGCTTTGCTGGCAGATTTTTTCAATTGGAACAGAGTAAGGATACGGTACTGTGATGGGGCTTCTTTCAATGGAGCAGGCTAGGATGAGGTTGGTTGGAAGATTCTAAGCTTTTGTATTCTCTATTGTTACGTAGAAATGATTATTGTTGTGGTCTTAGTATACAATCATAAGATTCTACATCATAGGCCAGCCAAATATTTAAATGATTCATGAAACACACCTGGAAATGAGCATTTATTCTTACAATGGTCTACCTTCACCAAGATCCAAGTCTTAACTCTTAAATAAGATTACCATCTCTCACTCCCTATGCTAAACTAGCTAAAGACGATGCTAATATGTTCTTGTGTTGTTTGCTTGGCTAGCGTTGTTTGATTGACATATCAACTATCAAGAATTCAAGATAACATGTCAATGGAGGTTGATGGATGTGAGGAGATGACTCCAATCACAGAATTTGAATTGTCGAGCGATGAAAATGAAGAAGAGCCATCCCCTACCACGAGTGCAACAAATAAGGTACCTGGTTCTCATCGTCCTCCTCTTAATAAGAAATATACATCCGATTGCTGGAATCATTTTGCAAGAATCAAATATGGGGATGGAAAAACATATAAGGTGAAGTGCATTCATTGTGGGTCTGAGTTAAAGTATAATGTTGTTCATGGTACTTCCACAATGAGGAAGCACTTGAAAACATGTAAGAAGTTTCCTTACAATGTTGATAAGATGCAGAAATTCTTTGCACCGCGTAATGTAGACTTGGCTGACAAGGCAGAGGGAGGTTCTAGTACTAGCAGTGTCTTATCGACATGGTCATTTAATCAAGAACGTTGTAGGCAAATGCTTGCTCGGTTCATCATAGTTGATGAACAACCGTTTTCCTTGGTTGAGCGTGTTGGATTTCGCGAATTTGTCATCGAGTTACAACCTCTCTTTAAACATTTGTCACGTTTTATAGTGGCTAAAGATTGTATGAAGCTATATTTCTGTGAAAGAACTTGTTTGAAGACGTACTTTGGTAAGATAAATTCTAGGATCGCACTCACGACCGATACATGGACTTCCATTCAAAACCTAAATTATTTGTGTCTCACTACACATTTTATTGATGAAAATTGGAAGTTGCATAAAAGAATCATCAATTTTGTGGTGATGCCTAGTTACAAGGGTAGGGAGATTGGGAGAATGGTGGAGAAATGCATCAACGAGTGGGGAATAGAAAAGAAGGTATCCACAATCACCGTGGATAATGCTAGTTCGAATGATGTTGCAATTGGTTATTTGAAGGAAAAACTTTCAAGAGAAAAGTTGTTGATCTTAGATGGTAGTGTTTTACATATAAGGTGCACCGCTCATATATTAAACTTGATTGTTAAAGATGGCTTGACTACGGTACGGGAATCTATTGGACGTATACGAAACGTGGTTAGGTATGTGAGGAGTTCTCCCATGAGAGCCAATACATTTAAATCTTGCATTGAGGGTGAGAAAATTACTTACAATGGTTCGGTTATTCTTGATGTTGCCACTAGATGGAACTCCACTTACCTCATGTTAGACACCGCCATAAAATTTAGAAAAGCTTTTGAAATGATGGAAGAAAACGATTCAGCTTTTGCTAGTGAGCTTAACCATGATCTTCCTAAAGATGATGATTGGGAAAATGCCATTATTCTTTCGAAATTTCTAAAAATATTCTATGATGCCACCAATCGGATGTCGAGGAGTTCATATGTTACTTCAAATGATTATTTCGAAGGGATAGCTCTTTTGTATAAAAATTTGAAAGATGCGGCGGATGCTTCGGATCCTAAGCTTCAAGATATGGGTATGAAAATGAAAGAGAAATTTGACAAATACTATGGGAGTTTGGATAAAGTGAATATGTTGGTGTTGATTGCGGTTGTGTTGGATCCTATAGCTAAGTTGAGTTATGTGAATTTCTTGTATGGACAAACTTATGAAGATGAATTGAAAGTCAGTGAGATGCATTACAAGGTGAAGGATGCATTGGAGCGTTTATATGAATTTTATGTACAATCTTCTCTTGCTTCAAGTGATAGAAATTTTGGTGCTCAAAGTTTGAGTGCTAGTAGTAGTGGTTCCAATGCCAATGCCGGTGGTAGTGAAGGTAGCAAGATCAAGAAGTATGATGCACAAGCTTGGCGAAAAACCTTTATGCACTCGAACCAACAAATGTGCAATGACAACAAATCTGAGCTTAATCAATATCTTCAAGAAAAAAATGAAAATATTCTTGATCTTGACCTTTTGATGTGGTGGAAGACTAGTGGCTCAAAATATAAAATCCTATCTTTGATGGCTCGGGATGTTTTGTCTATTCCCGTAAATACTGTTGCTTCAGAGTCAACTTTTAGTACATCGGGTCGAGTGCTTGACGACTTTCGAAGTTCTTTGACTCCTAAAGTAGTGGAAGCTTTGATTTGCACTCAAGATTGGTTGAGAGTCATTTGTGTGTCAATTGATGTTGAAGAGTGCATCGAAAATGCAGAAAAATTTGGGCAAAATGACACTATAAGTGCCATAACTTGTGTATGGTGCTCACTTTGGTGCCATAACTTTTTTTTGGATCACTTTGGTGCCAAGTCGGAGGAAAAACGATCATTTAAGTGACATAACTTTTTTTGGATCACTTTAGTACTAAAATTTTTGAAAAACGATTACTTAAGTGCTAAAATTTAAAAAAAAACGATCATTTAAATACTAAAATTTTTGAAAAACGATCACTTAAGTGCCAATCTCCGGCGAGACTCCGGTGATCCACGTCAGTTTCAGAAATTAATAAAAAAAATGCCACGTCAGATTTCCGACGAAAAATTGTGTACGGCACCGGAGTTGGCACTTAAGTGATCGTTTTTCAAAAATTTTAGTACTTAAGTAATCGTTTTTCAAAAATTTTAGCACTAAAGTGATCCAAAAAAAAGTTATGGCACTAAAGTGAGCACCGTACACAAGTTATGGCACTTGTAGTGTTCTTTTGCCGAAAAATTTGAGATGGGTAAGTGATGTTTATATCTTTATATATTGTAATTCCTTTTATATATCTAATAAGTGAATATTTTATTTAATCTTTCTTTTTTTTAGATATGGATTGTCTGAATGAGGAGATTATCGTAAATAAATAAAGTTTACCAATTGAGCAGAATGAATATATGTGGTAGGCTTTCTAATACTTATTTTATTTTACCAATAAATTGATATGGATTGTCTTAATACTTTGGTTGTCTTTGAAGGAGCAGTTAAGGTCATGTTATTTGTGATTCTACCAATTATTTGTGCGTGCCTTTGACCTCGTGGTTGTTTAAAGGAGGAAGAAATTTAATTTTTTTTTGGTAAGGGAGGAAGAAATTTAATGCCGAAGTGGATACCGAAGAAGCTTTTGGTCTTTTGCTTTTGTGCTTTTGCAGCATGTATGGGGAGAAAGGTGATATGTATTGAGAAAAATGTGGCATCTTACCTTAGAATTTAGGCTCCGTTCGTTTAGAGAAAAATATTCTCCTTTTGGAAAATATTTTTCCGTAAGTCATTTTCTTGGAAAATGTTTTCCCGGAACATAATTTTCCGGTGTTCGGCGATCAATATGAAAAAGTTTTGGAAAATATATTTCGCCGGTGATCGGCGGCGGCGGCGGCGGCGGCGGAGGCGGCGGCCGGCGACCGGCGGCGGAGGCGGCGGCCGGCGACCGGCGGCGGCCGGCGGCGGCGGCGGCGGGCGACCGGCGGCGGCAGCGAGGGCGGTGGCCGGCGACTGGCGGCGGGGGCGGCGGCCGCTGGCGACCGGCGGCGGGGGCGGCGGCCGCTGGCGACCGGCGGCGGAGGCGGCGGCCGGCGACCGGCGGCGGAGGTGGTGGCTGGCCACCTTAGTGAAGAAGTTCCGGAAAATGTTTTCCACTTTTGAAGAAGTGGAAATCATTTTCCAGAAACTTAGGCTATTTTGTAAGGGGGGTAGGAAAATATTTTCCTACGGAAAACATTTTCCACCCCCCGAACATCGGAAAATCCGAAAAATATTTTCCGGGAGAATATTTTTCCCCAAACGAACGGAGCCAAAGTCATATGTTTTGCATCTCAACAATTATTATTTATCGTGCTATCCCCTTTCTTTTAAGAAAAAATGTGACTTTTCTATAATTTGTCTTTTGTATTCTTTTTTATGAATGTTCATTTTCGTTTTGATTAACTGAAAATAAAAAAGAACCTGTTGGAACCTGGAACTGACCCTGGAACCTGTGATAGGGTAGGTTTCAGGTTCCACATTCCGACGGGTAAGTTCTAGGTTCCAAGTGGAACCTATCTGGAACCTGAAACCGCTTACCCCTAGTTCTTTTCCTTTCCAGAGTATTAATAAATGTTGAGCGTGCGGATTGAGTATCGTGTACGGACCCAAACTCAAGACACAATTTAACACCTCTAACTACACCGTGTCCGAGTTCATCACTGGTGATGAGTGGCTGGAGTCCACTGCATTCCCTTATGACAATGGAATTTGAAGCTTCATTTTGGTTAACTTCTAAATTGCATTGTATCTTAGCTTACTCAAATCACCATCCAAAATTGACTGGCCATTAAGAGCCATGAATTACAGGACACAGAGAAACTCTCTCCTAAGTGTATACGAGGCCACGTTATATGGAAGTCAATATTTGATTGCCATTAGAGGAATTACATATCTTTCACGGGACGATCTTTGTGACAAGGGCATTGGTACTGTCCTTACCCCACCGACGAAAAATATCGTTGTAGACCGGAAAGGAGAGGCTCTCCTTCCGGGCCGCAGATTGAAAGCGACTATCTGACAAATGTGTCAGGCGGATTCCCGGAAAAAAATCTCGCAAAGTAAGTATGGTTGTAGGTGTATTTCTTGCAGTGCAATCTACTGGTGACATCTAGATGCTGCAAGACGAAATGACTTAATACATCACCAAGATATGCATCATCGGCAGGAGGACGAATGCGAATCCAATTAGCATGGCTGGACCCCTCTTTCATATAGTTCGTTGGTTAAAATCCGCAACGTTCCACGCCGACGATGCGTATGAACCTGACACCTCTAGTCACGGCACTTAGCAGGGACCCGTACTTGCAGGGCCATCAAATTAGTGACTCAAGATGCACCAAACCGAGACGTTTCTCCGTCTCCATCAGCGACTCCCTCCAACACGGGATGAAGGACTGATTTGATGAGTCAAGTCGATACCAAAAGAAGCCGAAGACCCAAATGAAAACCTCACTTAGTTTTTTGCCCATTTTCGATTTTTCAGTTGTCGTTTTGGGGGGACTGGTGGGGAGCACCACCGAGCCGACACCGTGAAGGTCACGAACTCTCGCCATCTTTCTTGCTTTTCTCTAAAAAGAACGCGTCGCGACTTTTGTCGTTTGGAGATGCGTCCGATGAAACTCCCCCAGGTTGCAGAAAACAATGTCCGGAGGGACGGTGGAGCGCAAGTGGATTGCTATTGAGCTTGTGTTAACAAACCTGACAACGTTTGACTGCTGTTTCGCGAATTGGAATGTTGCTGAAGTTTGTTTACTCGTTTTCGGTTGAAACGATTTGATTATCTTGCATTGCATGCGATTGGATTTTGCAAATTTGTTTGGATCATTTGGCGATTCTGTTACCCCAAAAATTATGCTTTTTTGTTATTAAAAAAAAGGAAAAAGCCGCAAAAAAAACCCTAAACTATGCCAACCCTGATACATTTACTTTAAATGTTTTCTTTGTAACATAAAACTATACGTACCGTAATATATTTATCCCAACCTCAAATTTGTAAGTAACACATTTACCCTCCGTCAAAATTCTGTTAGATGGGTTTTTTGGCTAAGCTAATGTCGTTTTTATTTTACTATGTCAACACCATTTCCTTTATGACTTTCATGTAGCCAGATTTTTAAAGGTTCTCATTGCCAAAATTTTGAAAGAGGGTAAATATGTCACACAGGTACAAGTTTATGATTTTTGGTGTCACAGAAAAAGTTTAGAGTAAATGTATTATAATGGTCATAGTTTAAGGTTTTTGGTGGCATTTGTCCTAAAAAAAAAATCGAGACTCACACGCAACCTCGGGACCCCTGACCCAAAACTTTGGAGGTTGGACTTGGGACCTTGGGTGTCGGCACAAAGACCTCAACCAATCTAACCAAGAACAAAAAGGCCAAACCAAGGATCCCAATCTTCGGACCCCAAAGCCCAGACCCAAGACCCCAACACATGAATGCGGGACCCTGGGAGCTAGTCGAGATCTTGGACCCCTCATACGGGGGACATTAATGGCTGAACTCGAAACCTCAGCCCAAACTCGGGACCGAAGATCCCGACCCTTCGATCGAGACATTGGGCGCCGAACTCGAGACCTCAAGCTAGGATTAGGGAACAAGGTTTTGGGGTTTTGGTGTTGGGACCTTGGTTTCAACCCCGAGCCGGGGGTTTGGGTGTCTAGGCTCCGATTTGGGTGGAGGGTTGGCTAGGTTGTCATCCATGTCCTATGGTTCGAATTTGGGGTCATGCATGCATTTAGTTCCAAACATTTATATAGTAGCATGTTGCAATATATTCATATTGCTTAGATTTGGTCTAAATTGAAGAGACCAAGCCAATCGTTTGTGTTGTGGAAGCCAAACGATCAAATAATATAATTAACAAAATAAGAAAATAAATCAGACACCAGATTTACGTGATTTGGTTGTAATGACTTGTGTTCACGATAAGAGCAGCACCGAATTTCACTATAGATTAAGCGAAACAACGGAGATTACAACCATACTTGAGTTACTAAAACACTCTAAGTATTTCCCAAGCCCTAATTACACCAAATAACTTACGCAGTGTTTAGCCTCATAATTTCTCACGAAATAATCTCTCAATTTCATGAAGGAATTATACGCAAATCTTATCACAAGATTTTATCGCTACAAATTCTTGAATTTTTATATAATTCCGTGAAGAAAACTCACACCAAGCACTCAATTAAACACGACGCTTCAAGAATCAATTATTCATTCTGGACATGGACCTCATGAGAACCACGCCGCTCTTCATCCACCACAGCGCTCCAAAACCCACTATTTGCTTTTATATGTGTATAGTCAGGAAGAGGAAGTGGCCAACTCAGAATTGGAATTGGAAATCTGGATGATTCGGTCAACCAAGTATGGCTTGGAATTTCCTTTGTTGACCGTGACTTCTACAAGAATTAGGAAAGAATATTTTATTCTTTCTTTTTTTTTTGTTTGCTGCCAACTCTTGCACATTAGGAAAGTAAATTTTCAATATTTCCTTTTGCTCGATTTTGGACATTCGCAAAATATCAATTCAGAATATTCAAATTTTTATTTTTGGGTCAAACTTGAGACATATTCTAACAATCTCCACATTTGCTTGATATTTGAGCTAAGCCACAATTGTTTTGAATAGAATTCAAATTTCGTCACTTCTCTCCCACAGCCCCAATGGGCTCAACTGCCACATACGTCTTTCAAGTCCAAGTCTCGCTTGAATTTCGCCATAGCCATAGACCTCATCTGAACACCAACTCCTCATGCACCTTTAACTACTCCCCAAGAATTCTCCGATATAGCCTCCTTAGCCGCAGATAAAGCAAAACCATCATTGCATCCATATCTATCAGGATATCAAATATGTACCTTGTCAATTTCAGCAATTACAGCAACTATTGGCTTTACAGGCTCTACCTCACTATAAGCACAATATGTGTCAATTACTTCATTAGTACTCACTACCTTTGGAGTTTCTGGTTATAAATCCACCTCAAGCTAACACGGTTTAGATCTGTATGAACACTGCCACATACACTCCTACCCAGAAGTGCTAGAGACTCGTCAAATGTAACTTCCCTACTGACCACGGGTGAATTTAATTCCAAGTACCACAACTTATAGCTCCGCTCACCATGTGCATAACTTAGGAACATGCACTCTTCCATCAAGCTTTCCATCACTAACTTGAATATAACATGGGCAATGAAATATTTTAAGAACAAAATAATCAATAACGTTACTTGACCACACGTTTTCGAGAGTCCGATATTCAATCGCAATTGATGGGAATCTATTTTTCAGGTAGCTCGCAGTACTAAGTGCATCCGCCAGTAATCTCCTAACCATACCAGCACTAGAGATCACTTTATAAGTTGTCTCTAGTAATGTTCTGCTCATTAATTCTGCAACATGTTGTGGTTCATTGGTACTAGTGCGGTATTTCACTATGCCTTTCTTCATGCATAATTCGTTTAACGGTTTCAAGAAAAACTCCATACTACTGTCAGTCCACATATACATGATCGTTTTCTCAGTCTCCTTTTCGATCAAAGCTCTCAACTGCTTGATCTTGACAACAGTGTCAAACTTGTGCCTAAGCAAAAACACCCACGTCTTTCTCGAATAATCATCAACAACTGTTAACAAAAATCTGACACTCTTCCTCGAAGGAAATCGCGACAACCTGCAAATATCCAAGTGAATTAATTTTGCAATATTCGTGGTTTCTCTGATAATCGTACTAAACTGCACTTTCTGTCGTTGATCTAAATCGCAGCACCTGCATACATTCAGTTCATTAGCAACGTAACCATATAGCAAATTTTTTTCACTTAGAACCTTCAAGCTTCTCTCGTTAATGTGCCCCAAACGTATATGCCACAATTCAGACTCTCGAACCGATGCATTTGAAGTCTCCACAGCGAATTCTATCACTGTCTCATCTTGAAACTCATACAGGTCATTGTGCTCGATTCCTTTCATTATCACCAAGGCACCTCCAACAATTTTCAGAATTCCACATTTAGAAGAGTACCGACACCTAGCTGAATCCAGGGCACTAAAGGAAATTGAATTTTTCTTAAACTCTGAAATATACCTCACTTCAGTCAATATCTTCACAATACCATAATGCATTTTGATTCTAACATTATCAACACCTACAACATAGCACTCAACATTGTTCCCCAAATGCACTTTACTACCATATGTTCATTGATAAGTAGTAAACCAGTTCCTATCTAGTGTAGCATAAAAAGAACAACCATAATCTATAATCCGTCTGCCAAACGATGAATTATCAATGACAAACATGACACAATTAGCACTATCCGAATTAATATATGCTATAACTGCAACATCATTCGCAAAATCAATTCTAATTCCTTTACTCTTGTAGTTTTTCAGTTTAAGGCAATTCCTTCTAAAATGCCCTCTCTTGCCACAACTCCAACAGACAACACCACCAGTTCTAGATTGACTTTGTCTATTTGAGTTCATACTACTTCTGCTAACATGTGTACCAGCTCTTCTTCTATTTTCACCTACTAAAGCAGTAGATACATGTTCGTCAGATTCTCTTCTAGAGATGTCCTCACTTAGAATTAAATCTCGAACACCATCAAACGTCAAACTTGTTGACCCAGAGGAATTGCTAGCAGCAGTAACAATAGTATTCCAACTATCAGGCAATGAGGATAGTAGAATTAAAGCATGTACCTCATCTTCAAAGTCAATATCAACTGAATTCAATTTACTAACAATCACATTAAATTCAATGATATGATCAACAACTGGTGCACATTTGCTCATCTTTAAATTAAACAGACATCGTATCAAGTAAACTTTGTTGATCGTAGAGAGCTTCTTGTACATGTCCGACAGGGCTTTCATTAAACCCGCAGTGGTCTTCTCTTTTACGATGTTAAATGTGACGTTACGAGCCAACGTCAGCCAATAACACTCAACGCTCGTCTATTCAGCAATTCCCAGTTAGCTTGCTTTATCGTCTCTAGCTTCTCCCAAGATAGGGGCAAGTGTAGTTTTATCTAACATAGATGATCCTCAATCTGCATCTTCTAGAAACCAAAATCCTTCCCAACAAATCTATTGATTCTCATTTTTCCTTCTTCTGTCGCCATCGATTCGTTTTAACTCGGGCAAGCTAGCTCTGATACCAATTGTGACATTTCGAATTTCGGCCCATTTTTGGGATTTATAAAACGTGTAATTCGTCAATACGCTTATAGTAAAATCTTGCTCAGGAACTGATCACTTCCGATTATTGTTTTTAAAATTGAAATTTCGCTAGAATCGCACTCGATTGAATTTAGCCATTATTTAGAGCCCAAACTTTGGTGTCGAATTTCTCAAAGTTATGAGACGAATTTAATTGGACGGTGTCGATATTATTGTGGCCCACCTCGATATTGCACGGGATATGTGGAAAGTGAGTTTTTGACCAAGTGCGGATTTGGACTGGTAGACCTCTCTTGCGGTGTGTTTTTATTAATACCCTTTTGCCAAATCCCAAATTATTAATTAGGATTTTTCAGGGACCGTTAGATCGTTTTTGGATTCGAATCGTGACCGTTGGATCGCGATTATTGCGATTTGACCTTTACTTCTCTCTCTCTCTCTCTCTCTCTCTCTCTCTCTCTCTCTCTCTCTCTCTCTCTCTGTGTCTCTCTCTCCTCTCTCTCTCCCTCTCTCTCCTCCCCTCTTTTCCGCCGGTTCCCTCCTACGGCTGACACCCCCACCTACCCCTCTCTCCCTCTTTCTTTTCTTTTCTTTTTCTTTTACTTTTCTTCTTTTCCTTCTTTTCCTTCTTGGCCGCTGCTTCTCCTTCGTGCGTGTGCTTCTTCTTTATCTGCTTCTTGCTCCTTTCGCTACACGCCGACTAGCCCTTCTTGCCGGCCCAGCCACCGCCGCTTACGGCCCAGCCACCGCCGCTTAGTGCCTCGTGCCGCCGTCGCCCCGACTGAGCCACGTCATCACCCGTCGCCGCGACCGCCTGTCGCTGGCCACACCCGTAGCTCGCCCTTGCCTAGCTCTGCTCACCGCCGTGCACCGCCGTCCCGGACGTCATTGTCGTTGTCTCGGTTGCCGGAACACCGCCACCAACCGCCGTTCCACGCTTGGAACAGCCCTCGGGCAGCCACTGGATAGCCCCCCACAGCAGTTGCTTCTTTGCCGCGCCATTCGTCGTCCGTCCGTCGACCGCCGAGCTTGAGCCGGAGCAATCTGAGGACGCCACAGACCGCCCTCGTCTCCCCCATCGTCCTCGCGCCGTCGCCGTCGTTAGCCAAGTAAGTTAACCCCTAATCCTGTGTTTAGGGTATTAAACTTGCTTAGGGTAGTTTAATTAAGGTTATATTTAGTTAATTAGAATTAGGTAATAGGTTATCGATAATAGTTCGATAGGCTGTTGTTGGATGGCGATAAGTTATCGCGAATGTAGTGATAGGTTATCAATTATATTATTATTGTTGATTATTTTATTAAATAGAAATAATTTCGGAATTAATTATTATTTTATTATTTTCGGATTTAAATATTAATATTTTATTATTAAATAATTAATTTCCGAAAATTAAATATTAGAATTTTGAATAATTTTCAATACCGAATTGTGATGCCAATGTTGGATTTTACCGTATAAATTGGTATTTTTAGCAAATGATTTGAATGATTTTGATTCAAGAAATATTTCGAATTTTGGAAGAATAAATTATTTTCGGATATTGTTAAATAATTAATTTCCGATGTTATTTATTATTATTTCGGAAAAAAATCTTGAATCTCAAATTATGATTTCCAGCTTGTATGGTGACGATTATGTCGTGAATTGCTATATTAAATTAATTATATGACAAATTGTTTTGAATGGAAGTTTTCAAGGAAAACTTATGTAATTTTTGGAATTAAACTATTTTTATTGTTATGCCAAGAAATGATAATGATACTTTGTGGTTGATAAATGTGTTTGGCATCGAAGCTTGCAAGAATTGATTGACTGTTTGCATGTGTGACTACTTGGTTTATTATGCGGCATTGTATAAGTACTATTCATGGACGCATGGGCTAATTGAAAAGATAATAATTGGCTGGAATGCTTGTGTGCTCGTATGGTCACACGTCGGAGCCGTCTTGCTGTAGATCGCTTGACGATGCCTGATTTATTGGGGTCTTGTTGTAGATCGCTTGACAATACTCAATTTATTGGATGCCTAGAGATTATTTGGATTGCCGATACTCCGGATGCCTTGTCACGGCCTGAGGCCGGACTCGATGCTCCTTACGAAATACCATCTTACTGTAGATCGTTTGATGTTGCCGTTTAAGAATGCCATCTTACTGTAGATCGTTTGACGTAACCGTGCCCGAAGGGGCGAGATGGAGCCCGGTTATACCGGTAGACTGCCATCTTGTTGCAGATCGCTTGATGTGTAGTGGCCTCGAGGGGGCGTAATAACTAGATACGTGTGATGCATAGTGCTTAATTATGGAGTAGAAACTGCTAGGCATGGTATGGGACGTGCCCAAGTGGGTTTTACTTTATAATCGAGACACTCACGACTGTGATGCATTAATGCATGAAAAAATTTCTTTAAATGCTTCGAGTATGTGACATATGCATTCATCAATGTGTGTACCAAGACGAGGTAAGGATGCATGTGGTTGTTTAATAATATTGCCGTTGATGCTGTGTTGCCTAGTTAGGGACCCCCGTGCGAATTGACCTCCTAAGCGGGGCTTAGGCCGTTAACTTATTGAAACCTTCGTCTCATTTGTTGTTGTTAACCCCTTTTTTCAGGTCCTTAATACGTTGATGCACCCAATCGGTTTAGGGTGTCTAGAAGCTAGTTTTTGGAGTTCGATTTGTTGGTGGAGTAGATTAACCCTAGCCTTTACTCTTTTTGCTGGCTTTTGTGGTAGCGCCCAATATGGGCTTGTAAGAATATTCCTAGGGGTTAATCAAGTGAAAATTTAAAACAATATTGTTTGACTGATGTGAATTGTTTTCTTGGCTATCCCTATTTGTTATTGTTGTCCGGGGATTGTTGTGTTCGTTTCCGCATACGTAATTAAAAGATAAAATGAAGAGTTGGTGACGAGTCTTAGGACGTCGCATCTCAACGACCGAAAACGGGTGTAGCGCGTCCGTAGGATTCGGGGCGTGACACCAATTGTTTCGAAAGCCAAGTGATCGAATAATGAAATTGACAGAACAAGAAAATAAATCGGGCACCAGATTAACGTGGTTCGGTCATAGTAACTTACGTCCACGGGGAGAATAGCACCGAATTCCACTATAAGTCAAGCGATACAACTACACTTGAGTCAATCAAACACTTTAAGTGTTTTCCAAGTCTCATTTACACTAAATAACTTACGTAGTGTTTAGCCCTATAATTCTTCACAAAATAGTCTCTCAATCTTACGAAGGAATTATACACAAATCTTACCATAAGATTTAATCGCTACAAATACTTGAACTCTCGGTATAATTTCACAAAGAAAATCCACACCAAGCACTCGATTAAAAATGGCACTTCAAGAATCAATTCTTCATTCTGGACATGGACTTCACGAGAACCACGCCGCTCTTCATCAACCACAGCGCTCCAAAACCCACGGTCTGCTTTTATATGTGTACAGTCAGGAAGAGGATGTGGCCGACTTAGAATTGGAATTGGAAATCTGGATGATTCGGTTAACCAAGCATGGCTTGGAATTTCCTTCGTTGACCGTGACTACTACAGGAATTGGGAAAGAATATTTTATTCTTTCTATTTTCCTTTTTTTTTTGTTTGCTGCCAACTCTTGCACATTAGGAAAGAAAATTTTCCAAAATTTCCTTTTGCTCAATTTTGGACGTCTGGAAAATATCAATTTGGAATATTCAGATTTTCGTTTCTAGCTCAAACTCGAGACATATTTTAACAGTTTTGATGTATTCATCTTTATATTCGTTTATAGATTTTGTTAGTTTTCATTTTTTTAAAACTAACCGATTTTATGTGGAGTCATTTAAATGGCAATTTCATGTGAAAAACTATTCGTTTTCACTTGAAAAATAAATGAAAACGATTCTGCAAAACTTAACCAAACGGCCTCCGATTTAAACGTTTATTGTCTGCACAAAGAATCGCTGAAAAAATAGAACATCAAACTAATTGGGGCTTGTCTTGATCGACTTTTAGTTTTTACTAAATTTAAATTTTGCAATCCATCTACTTTAACTTGTTTTAAATTTGACAATTACGAAATTTTCACAACACTCAAATGTCAACATGTAAATTCGTAGGTATTTTTGTTTCTTTATTTTCTGAAATTTATATAAGATTGTAACGAGCCGAGGACCCACCTTAGCACAATATTGTTTGCTTTGGACATTGTCTGCTTTGGGCTAGAGCCCTCGCGGATTTAAAATGCTTCGTACTAAGTTAAGGCTCCTCAAGCCTAAGGCTCCCTCCCTAGGCAATATGGGACAGGAGAGGTACCCCACTTCCCTGCACACGTCAGGAGTAGTGGTACGGACGCACCGCCATCCTTCCTCCCCGTGCTTCACCGCTTGGCTTGGGCCATCACACTGTCCATCCCTTACGGGCACAACACCCTCGCTGTGGGCCCACATGCGATTGGGAATTGGCTCTGATACCACTTATAATGATCCGAAGAGCCACCTTAGCATGATATTGTCCTCTTTGGGCCGAAGCCCTCACAGATTTAAAATGCGTCGTACTAGGTTAAAGCTTCTCAAGCCTTATAAGCAAGCCTAAGGCTCTCTCCCTAGGCGATGTGGGACAAGAGAGGTATCTCACTTTCCCGCGTAAGTTCGGGGTAGTGGCGCGGACGCACTGCCATCCCTCCTCCCCGCGCTCCGCCACTTGGCTTGGGCCGTCACAAAGATTGTACTCAGGTGTAACCAAAGTGTATGAGATGCTCGAGAATAGTTACTTTGCATCATTATTAATAGCAAAAGCGCACATGCGTGGCGTGTAAGTTTTTGTACAATGATTTTGTAGAAAATATTTGAATTATTATTTAATGGAAAGAATTATTGACATAATATGGTGAGGATATAGACATACACAAGGAAAGAGAAGAACATTTCGAGATTTGAATTATTTTTTTTTGTAAGGTTATCACAAGAGAGAACAGATTCGAAGTTTAAAAATTAGAAAAGATTAGAGATAAGATAGAATTATTAATTCATCCTTTTACCCATTGATAGAGCATTTACAAAAAAAAAACTATTTGAAAATATCTTGGGGAAGAAAAAAGGACTATGATCCATCATCATCTTCATTTGTTTTGCACAAAATAAATAATTAGAAAAAAAATTTCCAAAAAATGATCACTTGTATCGCTTAAAATAATTAGTCAAATGATAAATATTTTCATTATCGACAACAATATGTATCTAAACATTTCCGTAGATAATGAAAATATTTTTTGTTTCTTAATTTTTATAAGTGACACAAGCGATCACGTTTAAGAAAATATTTTAAAAAATCATCTATTTTTCGCGAAAACAAACTAAGCCCTACAGTATCTGTTTCAAGGAAAATTTCATTTCCCAGGAAAATGTTCTCCCTTTTTCTAGCTTAGAGAATTCATTTTCCTAACTTTAAGCGTGCGCGATTTCTCTGACCGTAATTGATTTCCGTTAACCGATCATTTTCACTCTAGGCTAATTGTCAAAAGGATTTTATTTTGTTAAGAAAGAAGTGCTTAGCCAAAAATCAATTGCTGACAAAAAGAGGGGTCAAAATTTGGTTTTTGCGTTTCGTGTCCGATCCATTGCATGGTTTCCGGGTAGTAGGCCCGTGTGTTGTCTTACGTTTGACCAAATTAGCAGAGGCCGCAGAGAACTCCCGGAAAAAAAAAAAAACAGTTTGACAGCAACGAACTCTCTGTCTAGCCATTTTCAGTCAGACCCCTTAACGAACTTTTGAATCTGCCATGACCACCCTAAAAGCCCTCCTGTCCAGAGACCTCATCGTGCGGCAATGTCTCAAAGAACCAGACATTACAAGATTATCCTAAATTAAGGACGAGGCAGCAGCTTGATCCTGAAACTCCCCCGGACGCCATTAAACCCCCGCGCGGCTTGCCTTGCTCTCTCTGCCTTAGCTTTTCCTCTAAGGCAGGGAGATTAGAGAAACCTTCCCCGCCTCTCGAAAAGGGATTATCGCGAAGATAAAGAGATAAAGGAGGAGGTGAAAAGATGGCGTTCCAGGACTTCGATCACTTGTCGGAGCGGCGACGGGCTGAGAGGCAGCAGAAGATGAGGAAACGGATCGCGATCGCGGTGGTCTCGTCTCTCGCCCTCGCCGGAGTCATGGCCGGCCTTGTCATTGCTGTCGTGCAGAGGTCGGGCGGGGGCGGCAGCGCTGCCGGCACGACCCTGGCCGAGCCGGTTAGTCAGATTTCCCACTCCCAAAAGATGATAAAGATGATATGCTCCTCGACGGATTACCAGGAAACTTGCACGAACACCTTCGAAAAGGCCGTGAAGTCCAACGCGAACTTAACCCAGCCCAAGGACCTCCTCAAGGTGGCGATCGGGGCCGCCTTCGACGAGGTTGAGGAGGCCTTCAACAAGACGAGGCAGTTCGAGTTCAATACCCCGCAAGAGAAGGCCGCATTTGAGGACTGCAAGCAGCTGCTGGAGGATGCCGTGGAAGAGCTGGGCTTCTCTGTGAACAACCTCGGCGACAGTATAGGAAAGTTCTCCTCCAAGACCCCAGACTTGAACAATTGGTTGAGCGCCGTGATGTCCTACCAGCACGCGTGCGTGGATGGGTTCCCCGAAGGTAAACTGAAGACCGAAATGCAGAAGACAATGAAGATCGCCGAGGAACTCACCAGCAATTCCCTTGCCATCATCTCGGAGGTGTCGTCGTTCCTTTCCACGTTCCAAATTCCGGGAGCTACGCGACACCTCCTTGAGAAGGAGGCGTCGGGGCTGGCAGCTGCGGATGAGGATGGGCTTCCCAGGTGGATGAATCAAGAGGAGAGGAGGATGTTGAAGGGCAATAATGGTGCGAAATTGACTCCGAATCTTGTTGTGGCAAAGGACGGCAGCGGGAAATTCAGGACTATCTCTGAGGCATTGGCGGCGATGCCGGAGAAGCACACCGGAAGGTAACTAATAATTCTTAAATGCTACTTCCCATTTCAATTAATCGTGTCGAATCGAGCTGGCTTTTCTAATGAACATCCTTCTGTTGAACCTTACTCTCTTCAACATTCGAAGTCTCTCCTGGCTGGGTAATGCTTTCTGGAGATTGACTCGTTCGGTTCTATAATGCAGATATGTCATCTACGTCAAAGAAGGAGTTTACGATGAGTACATCACCGTGACAAAAAAGATGGTTAACGTGACCATGTACGGGGATGGGTCGCGGAAGACGATTGTTACCGGCAACAAGAACTTTGTAGATGGAGTCAGGACTTTCCAGACCGCGAGTTTCAGTATGCATCTATAACTTTGCTACTAGTCACAAATGCTGTCCTATATCTCCATGAATCTAGGAATTTTTGCTTGCATTGTATTATTTGGTCTATTTACCAATTTCTACAGCCTCGTCAATGTCATAGGTGACAAAGTGGTTCACTTACTAGTCCTCAGATGAGATTTAGGAAAATTTTTGAAACTCTAGGATTCTGTCATACTCTTAGCGGGCGCACGCTTATGCGAATAAAATTTGACTATGTTCATTGTTATGATAGCTGCTCTTGGAGAGGGCTTTATGGCCAAGGCTATGGGGTTCAGGAACACGGCAGGCCCAGAGAAGCACCAGGCGGTGGCCATCCGAGTCCAGTCAGACCGCGCCATCTTCCTCAACTGTAGGTTCGAGGGGTACCAGGACACCCTGTATGTGCAGACCCACCGCCAGTTCTACCGCAGCTGCGTGATTGCCGGCACAGTCGACTTCATCTTCGGGGATGCCACCGCCGTCTTCCAGAACTGCCTCATCGTGGTGCGCAAGCCTCTAGACAACCAGCAGAACATCGTCACGGCGCAAGGGCGTTACGACAGGCGCGAGACCACGGGGATTGTCCTCCAGAACTGCCGCATAACAGCCGACCAGAAGCTCATCCCCGTCAAGTCCAAGATCCGGACCTACCTGGGCCGGCCGTGGAAGGAGTTCTCGAGGACCATCATCATGGAGTCAACAATCGGGGACTTCATTGATCCGGCAGGCTGGCTGCCATGGGAGGGTGAGTTCGCGCTCAAGACCCTGTACTACGCTGAGTTCAACAACAAGGGACCGGGCGCAAAGCTCGAGGCCCGAGTGAAGTGGCCCGGTTACAAGAGGATCAATAAGCAGGATGCGGCCAAGTTCACTGTCGGGACTTTCCTTGATGCGGATTGGATCAAGCAAGCCGGTGTCCCTATTCACTTTGGCCTGCATTACTGAGTCTCTCCGAGTATCAGACCGATGAGTGTGGATTGTGCAGGGAAAGTGATCACTGAAATGGATTCTCTTGCAGACGGAGGAAAACAAACTCATACTTCATTGGTAGAGACTCTACAATGTGAAAATCCCGGGCTTTTATATTATCTTCTGTCGTTGATTATTGCGCTAGGAACTTATCGATGCAATTGTTAGAATAATTGATGATGCCTTTTGTGGAGAAAAATAGGGGGAAATTTGCATAGGCCTTTGATCTGTCATCTAGTTTCAAATCATCTATCGGTCATAATTCCGAGCACTGACTTTTTGAACAACAAATTAGCAGGTAATATCACGGGGATTGACCAGTATAACCGCTAACATTAGCAGGCAAATGTGAATTTAGATCCATCATTTACTATATATGAACACCAGATTACCAGGCAAATATAGTTCTTACACGTTGTAAACTTATAGGTTCGAGCAAATTAAAGATAGATGACATAATGGATCAAATCAAAAGCCTGGAAATCGCCAGAAAGTTACTGCACAGCTTGAAAAACCGCTCATTTCTCTCGCTCAATGGAGAGTCGTGGATCGCCATCTCCTTCAACCCATCCTCGCACGTGTCGGAGTCTGTCATGGCAGCCGACACGAGCAAGTTCACCGTGTCAAACTCCCTCTCCTTCATGGCCTGTGCCGACTCCCTGAGACTCTCGACGGCATCGTAGTATTCCTCCTCACAATCGCTCAAGCATCTCAATACAGAGTGATTGTCAGTGGAAGAGCCATTGGCCCTCAGTGAATCGACGATGACTGACAAGGTTCGCTCACCATGGGCGATGCTCTGGTCCAGCACAATGGCGGCGAGCCCTGCGAGATCGACCGTCATGTTGGTGCGAGGGTCAGATCGGAGTGAAGCTACGCAAATGTCGAAGTACAAAGTGTGACTGCAGGCTGCCGACACCAGGTCTCCACCATTTGGACTGCTGTCATCTGCAGCGATCGCTGAGGAAGCCCGGAGTGCAAAGTCGATGATGGCGATTGTGATTACGATGAACACGAATGCTTTTTTTGAGGAAGAAATACCTGAAGCCATCTCTCTCTATAGCTAGGGTTTTGATTTTGCCTCCTTCTCTACATATAAGTGGAATATGCGAGATGGAGGATATAATTAGCGCACACGAGGGACGTCGTCCACGTTGCCTTTAGAGCTATTCTTTTAAAGCTTGCTTCCCTGTAACGAGCCAGCCACAAGCAACTAAAAACAGTGAGACTCTTGTTTTAGATCTCACTAAAAGTAAAAGATAACCATGAATTTTCAGGTACTGTTGAACCATTAAGTCCTCTGGGCCATCATGAGTATGTGTCCATATGATGTAGTTTTTCTTTCTATTAACCTCCTGTGTTGCTTGACGTGGAATCCATCTTCTTCTTCTTTTCCTGTTTTGCTGTTTACTCTCTTCCTTTGTTTTCTTTTGTCTTTTCCCATGCGTGCGGTTGAAGAGAAGACCCAAAAGCTGCCTTGCGCTTGCCTTTGGATATGGCTTCAAGGTGGTATGGTGCATATGCAGATAGCATTAGCATGCAAACCTATATATAAAAGCATCAAAGGTGTGCTTTTCCATCTGTATATCTGAATTAAAACATGTTGGAATTGGCGAATATTTCGGGGACCCTTGTTTTTCATACCGGGTATGCCCACGTGAGCTTAGGGAAACTGAAGTGTTGTCGGACGACATGTGACCCATGCGTGGGGAATACGGGCGTTCGGGGGCAGCGTCCCCGACACGGGTGCCCCGCAGCTTGGCCAGCGGGTAAGGGTTTGGGGGCAGCGCCCCCTGACGGGGGTTCCGCTGCCCGGTCAACGTACGGCTGCCTCGCTTGCCGATGAGCAGGGGGAGCTTGGGGGCAGCGCCCCCAAAACCTCAACTGATTTGGGCTGGCCCGTATGGTGCGAAATTAAGAGATTTTATATAGATTTAGGTTTTGGGCCCGTTTGGGGCATATATATATTTTGCTCATTTTTCTGATCATTGTAACGAGTTGAGTGGCTATAAACCGAAAACATAGTGAAATCTCTTTGCAGGACGTAGCCCTAATCAAGGGTGAACCTGGGTAAATTTGTGCATCGTCTATTTTCTCTGTATTCTGCGTGATCGTTCTATTCGGTTCTTGATACATCCCTTCAATTGGTATCAGAGCCGGAGTTGTTCGAGGAATTAGGGTTTATTCGAGATGTCAGGAGGATCACGAATTGAGATAGAAAAATTTGATGGAACGCGGTTTGATCTGTGGAAGATGAAGATGGAGGATCTTCTCTGTGATCGAGATTTTTGGTCGGCAATCGAAACGGAAAGGCCGGTTGCTGCGCAACCTGGTGTCGTGATAGGCAAGGAAGCAGTGAAGGAAATGGATTCAACTTCCAAACGGGCAAATCCAAAGGAGATTGAAGACTGGAATTAGATTGATCGAAGAGCAAAGGGTTTGATTCGGCTTTGTCTCGCAGACTCGATTCTGACAAACGTGATGGGGGAACCTACAGCCAGGGACCTATGGTAGAAACTAGAGTCGCTGTATCAAAGTAAGTCGTTGTTTAATAAGCTGTTTTTGAGAAAAAAGCTGTATAATCTTCGGATGCACGAGGGCGACTCATTTTCTGCACATCTGTATAACTTTAACACATTGATTAGTCAACTCGTATCAATCGGTGTTAAGTTCCAGGATGATGATAAGACAATAACACTACTCTGTTCACTGCAGGATTCATGGGATAATCTAATTGTGGTGATCGGTGGTGGGGATAAGGAATTATCGTATGAAAGTGTGTGTTCTGCTTTGTTATCGGATGAGACACGAAGAAAGGGGTCGAGAAATTCCGGTAAAGAGGCATTGGTGGCTAGGGGAAGGCCAGCAGAGAAGACTCTGAATCCGAGAGGATCTAGATCCAAATCTCGCGAGCGATTGAAGAGTAGGGAGATGAGGGTACAGTGCTGGAAATGTCAAGAGTGAGGCCATGTGAAGCAGGACTATAAAAACAAGCCAGCTTTTAAGAAAGAAGCTGAATCATCCTCGGTTAAAAAGGAGGTCAATGCAGGAGATATGTATTTGGCTGCTGTGTGTATGGCGCAGTCAGACAAGGATATATGGTTGATCGATACCGGTGCTTCATACCACATGACGCCTCATAGACACTGGTTTTGTGAATATGAGCAATATAATGGTGGGGATGTCATGCTCGAAGGTGATACTGCAGTTCAAATTTTCGGGTGTAGCAAGGTAAAGTTGAGGATGAGTAATAGCACGGTGAAGACTATTCCAAACGTGATGCACATACCCTTGATGAGTAGAAATTTGTTATCAGTTGGTACGATGGCTGATTCGGGGGTTATTTTTAGCTGTGATAAGAATTCGTGCAAGATGACTCGAGGTTCTATTGTGATTGCATAAGGAGTTCGTTATGGGACATTATACAAGCTGCTCGGGGAAACAGTGACTGTTGGTAGCGGGTTCGTTTCTAAAGAGGCCAAGGAAGATGGACATGATATGTCCATGTTGTGGCATCAGAGGTTAGAATATATTGGTGAAAAGGGACTGTCTACCTTAGCTTCAAGTCAGATGATAGAAGGAATTCCAAAATGCTCTATGGGTTTCGGGTTCTATGAACACTGTCTCCATGGAAAATAGAACCGAGTTAGCTTCCAACACACTGGTACAAGAGCAACTGAGGTTCTCGAGCTAATTCACAGTGATGTCTTTGGACCTACTCCAACTCCATCTATTGGAGGATCCAGGTATTATGTATCGTTCATAGATGATTTTTCGAGATATAGTTGGATTTATTTTATTAAAAGTAAATAAGATGTATTCGAGGAATTTCGAGAATTTAAGGTTTTGGTTGAAAACCAATTGGGCAAGAAAATCAAGGTCCTTCATACAGATAACGGAGGTGAATTCTGTTCAGATAAGTTCGAGTAATTTTATGTGGATAATGGTATTGCAAGGCAGAAGACGACTCCATATACGCCTCAACAAAATGGAGTAGTCGAAAGATTAAATTGGTCACTCATAAAAAAGGCAAAATGCATGCTGAGTTAGGCAAGTTTGGGGACAGAATTTTAGGCAGAAGCTGTAGCCACAGCCAGTTATTTGAAGAACCGGTCACCGACCTCATCAGTAAAGGATCGTACACCATATGAGGCGGTGTTTGAGAAGAAGCCGAATCTATCGCATGTTCGGGTGTTCGGGTGTGACGCATATGTTCATGTACCCAAGGAGAAGCGGGGTAAGCTTGACAACAAGTCTGAGAAGAACATATTTGTCGGATACAAGGAAATGGTCAAAGGCTATAAGCTGTGGAATTCAGAATCAAAAACCATTGTATCCGACAGGAATGTTGTCTTTCGTGAATCACAACCCCAGGTTGGCACACAGAAAGGTGATGAGCCCAAGAAAGTGGTAGTGCTTGAAGAAAATCCTAAAACAGAAATTGTGGAGATGGTTCCACAAGACACACTAGTAGAGTCTGATTTTGAATTGGAGCAAGAGAACTCGGTTAATGAAGTCGAGGATGCAGATTCAGATGAAAACCTAGATACAGATAGCATGTCGGCTCTCAGGAGATCGACGCGGGAAAGAAAGGTGCCACTTCGATACTCACTTAGTGCTTTGAGTACGTTTCATGCTTTGAGTATTACCGGAGATAATCCTAGTTCTGTAAAAGATGCGAGATCTATGGATGATGCGAATCAGTGGGAGCTTGCAATGATAGATGAGATGTAGTCACTTGATAAAAATGAAACATGGAGCTTGTGTAAATTGCCTAAGGATAGAAAGACAATTGGGTGTAAATGGGTGACCAAGCGAAAGCTGAACCGGATGTGACTGTAGAAAAGTACAAGGCTAGGCTTGTAGCCAAGGGGAACTCTCAGATTGAGGGAGTTGACTATGAAGAGATTTTCTCTCCCGTGGCGAAGTTAACTTTGATACGGTTTGTTCTGTCTATAGCAGCTGCATATGATCTTGAGGTAGAACAAATGGATGTAAAGATGGCATTCTTTCATGGGGACTTGGAGGAGGAGATATATATGAGGCAACCAGAAGGCTTTGAAGTAAGATGAAATGAGAATTTGGTGTGCAAATTAAAAAAGTCTTTATATGGGCTGAAGCAGTCACCGAGGATGTGGTACCAAAAGTTTGACATGTACATGCTCTAGTTTAATTTTGTGCGTTCAAATTCTGACCATTGCGTTTATGTGAAGAGAAAGGGTGATCAATTTGTCATTCTCACGCTATATGTAGATGATATGTTGTTGATCGGGAATAGTGTGAAGATGGTGAATTCCGTGAAGAGTTTGTTGGCCAAAAAGTTTTAAATGAAAGACTTGGGGCCTGCAAATTTTATTTTGGGCATGCAGATTAGGAGGGACCGTGAGAAACGGAAGCTATGGCTAGGGCAGGAGAAATACATAAAAGAAATATTAAAGAAATTCAATATGAAAGACTGCAAGCCTGTTGGTACCCCTATACCTTTAGGGACCAAGCTATATGCGAAACAATGTCCAAAAACAGATGAAGAAGCTGAAGAGATGGCCCGAATTCCATACGCGAGTGCAATCGGTAGTTTGATGTATGCTATGGTGTGCACACGTCCGGATATAGCCCAAGAAGTGGGAGTCTTGAGTCGATACATGTCTAACCCAGGTAGAGAACATTAGATTACGATCAAAAGAGTTTTCAAGTATCTTCGTGGAACTTTGAATTTTTCTTTATGTTTTGAAGGTACAAGGAATGGAAACATGCTTGATATCGTAGGCCATGTACATGCTGATTGGGGTGGAGATATTGATAGTAGACGGTCCACAAGCTGATATATTTTCACATTGTTTGGTGCTGCATTGAGTTGGATAAGCAGGAAGCAAAGCGTGGTAGCACTTTCTTCTACTGAGGCTGAGTATATGGCTCTTACTCATGCTGGAAAAGAGGCCGTATGGTTATGGCGGTTGTGCTTGGAGCTCGGTTTTGAGCAAGGTGCCATAGAAGTGAGATGTGATAATCAATGGGCTATTTATTTAGCTAAGAATCCAGCATTTCACTCACGCACAAAGCACATTGATATATAATATCATTTCATCCAAGAAAAGGTAGAGAAGAAAGAGGTTCGGCTTGTAAAGGTTGACACGGTAGAAAATAGTTCTGACTTCCTTACTAAAGCCGTCACAAGTGCGAAGTTTGAATGATGCTCTACTACAATTGTATTGAAGAAGAATGATATTGGAAAGGCTTTCATTTGCGCGAAGTATCCACCAAGTGGGAGAATGTTGGAGTTAGCGAATACTTCGGAGACCCTTGTTTCTCACACCGGATACGTCCACACGAGCTTAGAGAAACTGAAATGTTGTCGGACGACATATGACCCATGCGTGCAGAATGCGGGGGTTTAGGAGCAATGCCCCTCAACAGATTTGGGCTGGCCCATATGGTGCGAAATTAAGAAATTTCATATAGGTTTAGGTTTTGGGCCCGTTTGGGGCATATATATATTTTGCTCATTTTTCTGATCAATATAACGAGTTGAGTGGCTGTAAATCAAAAACATAGTAAAATCCCTTTGCAGGACGTAGCCTTAATCGAGGGTGAACTTGGATAAATTCGTACATCATCTATTTTCTCTGTTTTTTGCATGATCATTCTGTTTCGCACTACAAAAAATTGGATATTTGCCACGAAAATTTGTGACGAAAAAATTTTCGTCGCAAATTTGCGACAAATTTTCCAACGAAAAATAAAATTCATTGGAAATTTTCAATGAAAATTTTTTCGTCGGAAAATTCGTTGGAAATTTCTAACGAAAAAAATTCGTTGCAAAATTCATTGGAAATTCCCAACGAAAAATTTTCCGTGCCAAAATTCGTTGGAAATTTCCAACGAATTTTGCGATGAATTAAAAAAAAACCCGGTATTGCTCGGTATTTTTTATATTCGTGGGAAAATTCGTTGGAAATTTCCATCGAATTTTCTAACGAATTTTAGATCTTCCGGGCAATTATTTTAGTGTGAACAATTTTCGTTAGAAAATTCGTTAGAAATTTCCAACCAATTTTTCAACGAATTTTAGATCTTCCGGGCAATTATTTTAGTGTGTACAATTTTCATTAGAAAATTTGTTGGAAATTTCCAATGAAAAAAAATTCGTTAGTAATTTCCAACAAATTTCAATTTTCTGGATAATTATTTTATTGTGTACAATTTTCGTTGGAAATTTCCAACGAATTTCGATTATCCGGGCAATTATTTTAGTATGTATAATTTTCGTTGGAAATTTCCAACAAAAAAAATTCGTTGGAAAATTCATTGGAAATTTCAAACAAAAAAAAATTCGTTGGAAATTTCCAACGAATTTTCTAACGTATTTTAATTTTCCTTCTCCCGCTCTACTTCGCCTTCGCCTTCGCCTTCTTAGCCCTCTCCTGCTCCCTCTCCTTCTCCCTCTCGACCTACCTCAGCTTCTGCTTCTGCTTCTCCCTCATCGCCCTCAACACCGCCGCGACGTCCCTCTCCGCCCCCACATGCGCGAGGAATTCGCTCTGCTCAGCCACGAACTCAAAGGTCTCCTCGATGAACCCCAACGGGCCGGACGGATCGAACCTCATGCTGAACTCCGCCGCGACAGGAGGATCAAGAAACATGGAATCGAGCGGTTCTGGTGTAGTGGCGTCAGTGGAGAAATGGGAGAGGAGGGCCCAACTTGGTGTTCGATGCCGTCTTCCTTCTCCCCTCCTCCTCCTCCTCCTTCGTCCACTTGGTCCCGCGCCCCTCTCCCCCTCCTCCTCCTCCGAGTCAGCAATCGCACTCCACGCTCCTCTCCCCACAGCACGTGCCGCTCACCGCCCTCGGAGCAGCGCAACAGCTGTTGGTGTTGGTGGTGGTGTTGGTGGCTCGACTTTTTGCTGCCAGCTTTCGCACGATGCCACTTGGGAATTTTGCTTTTAGCGACTTGGTGCAGTTCGGATAAATAAATACGCGGAAAGAGCGACCTCCGCCCGTGCCTTTTCGGAGGAGGAGGTCGAGGGCTTGGCCTCAGGTTGCTTCTCCTCTTCCTCCTCGAAGTCGGAGATGATCGCCATGGACGGTGAGCTCTGGGAGGGATCGAATCGGCGAGCTCGAGCTCGCCGGCCATGGCGAGCGTTCTGGGCAAGCTCGAGCTCGCTCAGATCTGGCTGAGTTCTGGGCGAGCTCGGCCCTCGCCGGCGGTGAGGGCGATTTTTCGACCAAAAAAGAATTTCGGTGGAAAAAAAAATTTTCACGATTTTTCGACCAAAAAAAATTTTGTAGTTTTTCCAACGAATTTAGCCACGAGTTTTCCAACGAATTAAAAAATTCGTCGCAAATTTCTCAACGAAAAAAAATTCGTCGCAAATTTCCAACGAAAATTGAAATTTTTTGTTGAAAAATTTTCCGATGACGAATTACTCACGAATTTTTTTTCGTTGGAAAATTTGTTGGAAATTCGTTTTCCAACGAATTTTTCAGAATTTTTCGTTGGAAATTTCGTCGGAAAAAATTCGTTTTTTGTAGTGTCGGTTCTTGATACGTCCCTTCAAAACATACAAAAGAAGTGTACAAATTGATAATGAGGATCATCTTCCAATGTTTTATCAAAGGAAGGACGCATCATTACAACGAAGTCATGCTATATACGATGCCTCTCTTCTTTTCCCTCGGCCATGCATGGTGGGACAAAAGAAATGACGACTTTATTTAGGTTTGCTAATAGGAAACCTTACATTCGTGAAAATTATTGTTAGGAAAATAAATAGGCTCGATGTTGGACCTTTATCTGAGTTTAATATGTGAGAATGACAGATATATTTCAGGGCAAGTTTTCTTGGAGAAAACCCTAGATCATGGCCTGCAGCTGCAGCCCCTTTGCCGTCCCTTGAGGGTTCAAGCCCCATGCTGTATATATCAATTTAGCTAGACTTGGATCATGAGGCTAGCTCAGTGTATAGAACGGAGATTATCACCCTATGATATGCATGTAACAAACAATTACAGGACATGAAGTTGGAGGAGTTGAGTGCCCACGTTCTCGACCGCAATCCTTTGCTTTTCATCAATTTTTTTGCAATCTTGATGCGCCTTTTTCACAATAAATAAAGTTCTGAATGAGAAGGTCCTAACTTTTTCTATGATGCTTTTCAATAGGAGGTCAAAAAGACGAGGCGCAAAAGAACATGAAAGCAATACATATGCGACTCTAGTTAGATAGCTTCCTTTACATGAGCCTTAGTTAGCATAACAATATCGTATATTCAAATTGCACAATAACATGTTTCCTAAAAGGACTTAGCATAGTGGTCGGCCCAAGTCCAAGTACCTTGTTAGAAAAGTGGAATTTGTTCATTGGAGGACTCGAAATTATGATGACTTACTCATGCTAATACAATCTTAATGGTGATTTGACGGTAATTAACAGGTAATCGCCCGTTCTTTTCCCTCTTAAGCCCTTTTCCTAGGTGGGGTCTATAAATAGATTATTAGGACTACTATTTAGGATTCTTGATTACGATCTCAGATTCAAAGTACAAAAGGATTAGATCAGTGGGAGATGATAATTTGGATGACATTAGATTCGTGGTTCCTATTCTTGCCTTTTTCTTGTGCAATATATCATGGGGGTCCCGAGTTTCTCCATCGACATCATTGATTTTGTTCGCAGGAGCCAAACAAAAAGAGCATCGTAATTCGACCAAAATTAACCTATCAAGTCTAGACACACGCTCGTATATCTTAAATGATTAGTCTTTCTAAGATAATTATTAGTCTAGTTGGAATAATGTATCTTAGTGTTAGGCAAGCAATACCGCCCTTTTTCTCGCCCTTTTTGGCACTTCTTTTTTTTGGTCGAACTTTTTGGCACTTTTCGGTCGCCAGTTTTTCTCCTATTTTGCCTTGGTGATTATTGGACAGATCAAACGTATGTACGTCAAACTTTCATCTAGTAACTTACCTAGCCGACAGTGGTTACGTGACATCAGCTTGTAGCAAGAATGATTTAACTTTTTTTCCCTTCTAATTTCCTTGGCCATGTACAGTGCGTTACATCTTTTTTCCATAATTAAGCAGGTATAAGGACGAAACTCGAAAATTACAACAAAACAACAAGTGGATAGCATGGCGAACAAGGAACATGCAGTGTTTGTATATCTTGCCCGTACACATAGAATGTGTTGGAATATCTTACATCGAATGTTAACAATAAATTAATCATTAGGATGTACAAACTACGCATGTCACTGCATCCAATGACTTGAACTTATTGGGATGGACACCTCCGATGGACAAAAACGTTCGAAAAGGTTAGCCTTAACAGCAATTATATCTTGGATCGGGATTGATCCATACGTTAGTGTCCTTCTTGAATTGCCTTTTCCACCTTCTTGTGTCCCCCGGAAAACCATGAACGAGATAGCAAGTGTAATGACACTGCGTTGGTGCTCACTAAGCCTCGGCGTGCAGTTCTTTTTCTCAACTTTTGACGCGTCGATCGCGACAACCGATCGACACTTCTTTAGATCCTACTGAAAGAATGGCCCCCAAAAGATTCGAAAAGGGAAAAGGTCCCACTGATTCCACAAAAACCGTCCACAGCTTTCAATTCTTCCTTCCAATCGTTTGTAGCTATGCGAACAGTTCATATCCCTCCCGGGATATATAGTGAGTTTGTGTATGGATCGTGGATCACCCATCCGAGTAACTAGTGCATTACTCAAAAGGGGAAAAATTGCCCAAAAAGTCATCCACCTATCGTACTTTTGTCAATTCAGTCTTAAACATTTTAATTGTATCAATTGAGTGTTAAACATTTTTACGTTTTGCCAGTTGAGTCCCCCCGACCAATTTCGAGCAGAAATCGCTAATGTGGTATGGTCGATGTTACGTGAACAATTTTAATAATGTTTTTCGAATATATATATTTTCCCAACTGTGACCGGTAAGGTAGTCAGCTAACCATCGTCGGCCACAGGCAAGGGCTAGCACCCTTGCCTAGCCCAAGCAAGGGCGTTGCTGGCCCTCGTTGATCACAGGTGAAGGCATCGAGGTGTCGGCCCTCGCATTTCACTGGCCATAGTTAGGGAAAAAAGAAAATAATAATAAAATATTCGAAAAATATTAATAAATTATTAACATTGTCTATGTTAGCGCCGGCGTCCACATCAGCGATTTTTTGTCAAAATTGATCAAATGAACTTAATTGACAAAACGTAAAAAATCTTAAACTCAATTGATACAATTAAAAGGTTTAGAGCTGAATTGGAAAAAGTGCAACAGATTTATAACTTTTTGGACAATTTTTTCCTTCAAAAGGAGGCTCCAAACTATTTCGGGCAGTGGCGTCCTTCTTTCGAAAAAAATAGAAATTAGGGTTTCGAAATTCTCATCTTGGAATGATTGTTATATACGATGGTGATTTATAGAAGAACATCATTTCATCCAAAAAATTATGTGGGCCAAAGATTCCCGCATGAACGTGACAAATAGATAGCTCTGGATCGACAAGACATGGAAAATGGAGGCTGGGGTCGCAAAACGCATCACGAGCCACCATTTCTAGTCCACCAAAAGTCACCTTTTCTTGGCCTTTTCCTCTTCCTTCCCCTCTTCATAAGCCTCATAACTTTCCAACTCCTGAAGAACACACGATGATTCACTTCATTGAACCATGGCCATCTTGCTTTCTCTCCTCTCTGTGCAGTCCATCTCCTCGCGCTGAAAGTAGCTTTGGAACGTGATCGTTTTCACGCAAGTGGACTTCCAATCCCTACAGATAGCGAGGGAGATCAACTTTCATGTAAAATGGGGTGATGATCGTGGATATTGGATAATCGAAAATGCTTTCATGAAGTAATTATATGGTATGGTCCTCATGGACCCAGGAAAATTATTCAGAAAGTCCTAAACTTATTATACGAGGGCCAATTCAGTCCTCAACCTTTCCATTGTGTCAATTTAGTTCTAAATCTTATAACAATTTATCAATTTAGTCATAAACCTTTCAATTGTGATAATTTAGTTCTAAACTTTTTTATGATTTGCTAGTCTGGTCCTAAACCTTTTGATAATTTGCTAGTCTAGTCCTAAACTTTTTAACGATTTGCCAATATAGTCCTTTCGGCCAAATATCCAAATAATAGATTTCGGATTAAATTTACAAATCTTCAAAATGTTTAGAACTAAATTAGCACAATTGAAAAACTTAGGACTAAATTAGAAAAATCGTCAAAATGTTTATAACTGAATTGGTTGCCACACAATTGGCTTAGTACTTTTTGGACAATTTTCCCTCGTGAGCACGATTTGATAAATGGTTGGACAATTAGGGCTAGCATAGACGCGAGTTTTTCTGTCCAATGTAACTTTGGTTGTGTACAGTTTCTTCTAGTGAAATTTAAGGATCTGCCGAACAGGTTGATCGAAGGTCAATGTCCAAAATTTAAGAAAAACAATACGGGTACATGAATAAATTGCGTTCGAGGAAGTTTGGAGTCCGCGGAGGCTAATTTGCACTAGAATTGACATTGAAAGTGAACTGAGTTCATCCAAAAACAAGAACAGGACCACATTGTCCACTAGACATGACCTGAAAAGGCACAACGTCTTGGGGACGGCGCGCGATTGGAAACTTTAGTAATTAAGGTAATATCAAGCATCTCCACAATGAGAAATGCCAACGCTATGTTCGCTCGATTCGTGCTAATGTTCCGTGAGAACTTGTCGATCCGACCAAAAGGACATCGCGGAAAGCCCCCCTAACCGTCAGCCTCGATTTCTCGTGATGATTCTCTTCCGAGTGGAGTTGTTTTCAAAGATCTCGATAAGAAATTTGTATCTCGATTTAGTGTGATTGGAAAGATCGATTTTCAGTAGTTGTGTTATTTCATTGCAATGTGCGCATTTCTCAAATTCATTTATTGAGTGCAACGGAAGTCTTTTCACTAGTAGCTTTATTTAAGCTGCTAGACAACCGCATGCGCAATCCATGGGTTCCCTCCCCAAATTCATACGAGATGTAGGGTTTGAATGCCAAGTACTTTGATGAGGAGAACATAAGTAAGAGCAGAAGGGGCTTGGTCAAACTCGTCCTGTGAATGTTACTTCATTTATAGTGAGCCGAAATTTCCTCCAACCATATCTTCTGATTAGTAGGTTACAAATTGTTACCTCGCTCCTATGTAATAACTGATTACAAAATGTGGGTGATGTTCAGATTTACAACTAACAATCAAAAGGCTCTTCAATTGAAGATGAAAGAAAGCACAAGCCTTTTTACAAAACAATATTAAAGGCATAACTTTTCCCTTCAAAAAGACTCAATTATCACACACTTCAATTAAAGTATACTATAAAGTACTTAACTTTGAAAACCTTAATTTATCATGACCGATCGGGCACGAGCAATCTCCTTATTATCAAACCCTTTGACACGAAAGAATATCTGCACGGTGACGATCTCAGACGATCAATAAGTACAAGAAAACTAAGTTGAAACCCTATCATGTGAGACTTTTGTTTTTTCCCATATGTGAAGAACGACAAGTACATGAAATGCTTTACCAAAAAAAAAAAAAGACAAGTACATGAAATATTCGGCAATATAACCACAAGAGAAATTGACCTAAAAGAGTAGGGCCCAAAGATGGAAAGGAACTCTCCTTCCTTCCTTGCTTCTTCCCTCCCACCCTCCTCCGTATGTACAAACGGTACCCAAAAGCTGACATGGCCCACCGCACCCAAGTTGGTTCCCCCAGGGGCCAATGCCTGGCCCGTTCCCCACGTGTGGGACCGAGCGACATGCACATCCGAGCTCCACTCTCTTGTCATGGCTCATGAGAATAGACCCCTAAACTAACACTCAAAATGCTCTTTTTCCTTCGTGGGGACGGCAAAAAAACACATCCTTCTCGAGTTCAGCGATACATCGATACTCTTGATCCATCACGAATTTTGTTTTCACACGATTTATAAACATCTATCGCTCCCATTTTCTATAGACTCGATCATGATTTGGTAGTTTGTCACAGTCCGCTCAAGTTAATAAATACTTGAAATATGAATAAGACAGCTTAAATAGAAAATTATTTTCTTGAATCTGGAACTGTTTGGGCTCGATTGTCACAATCAAGTAAATTATTTTATTCAATGGGACATTCTTTTTGTGGTGCAGGAGCACCGACACGTGATTTCTCGATAACTGATATGCTCTGCTCACTTTTTTTGATTTAGAACATAATCGTAACTGGATAAGCATCACGATTCTCTCGCTATAAGTAGCACCCCCTCGTCTTCTCATTAAGTCCTCATAACAGTTCCTCAACAACTTAATCGACTTCATTCTCCTCCAAATCTCTCTCTCTCTCTCTCTCTCTCTCTCTCTCTCTCTCTCTCTCTCTCGCTCATGGGGACTATTAGGGGTGGGTGGACGGTGCTGTGGGCGGTGGTGTGCATGGTGATGTGTGGAGGGCCCTCCATGTCGCTGGCAGGCGCGGCCGTCGAAGGACAGGAACAGTTGAGGCATGTGCAGGAGCAATGTGGGTTCACCAGGTACCCGACCCTGTGCGTCCGGACCTTGGCAGGGTCGGGTTCAGCTGACATTCTCTCTGCTCTGGTCAACAAGACCATCGTCGAGACCAAGCTTCCTTCTTCCTACTTTTCCCAAATCGCCTCCCTCCACGAGACCCAAGGAGCTCAACATGCAGCAGCTGTCACAGGTAGGTATACTTTTCTTTTACACTACTTGGGGGAAAAGGATTGTTCCATTCCACGATAGAACTTTATCTCTGATTTGTTTGAGGGCTCTACTTATGACAGTCGTCCTCGATGATGTTTCAATAGAGATGACAAAGGGGATGGGAAGAGTATTTATACATGGGGTGTTTAAAAATGATCGTGTTATAATCTCAGACAATTTGTTTTGTCGTGGTTAGATTACTTCTGGTGCATGACTGATGTAAAGGCCGTGTAATCTGTGTAATTTGCACTGCAGCTCAATTCCCATGTCTTTATCATCAACATGAACGACACTTGACTTTTCTTGTCCTCACGTGAATCCTCTTTCCATGTTCATCCAGATTACTGTGAAGATGCCATGACCCTCTCTCTCAAGAGGCTCGAGCAGTCGCTTGAAGCCCTCAAAGAGCCAGGGAAGAACAGGGGGGACGTCCAGACGTGGCTCAGTGCTGCGATGACTCTTCAAGAATCATGCAAAGACTCGGCCCGGGGCCTCGATGCTCACGGTCTCTCCAGCGACCACGGGACTCGTTTGTTCCAGAAGATGGACTATCTCACTCAGCTCACCAGCAACGCTCTAGCGCTCGTCAATCGGATCACTCACAGACGACAGCCGGCAAGGACCGGCAAGAACAGGAACCTCGGCGAAATGCGTGATTTTCCGAACTGGGTGTCGAAGAAAGACAGGAGGCTGCTCGCGAGCACCAAGGTGGAGGCAGATGCGGTGGTCGCGAAGGATGGCACGGGGGATTACAGGACCGTCTCAGAAGCGATCCAGGCCGCTTCTGGTGGGCGGTTCGTGATCTACGTGAAGGCGGGGGTTTACAAGGAAAAGATCCTCGCCAACAAGGACGGGATCACATTGATCGGAGACGGGAAGGATTCTACGATCATCACCGGTGATAGTAGTGAGGCTGGGGGTGCTTCCTTGTCTGGCTCTGCTACATTCAGTTCTCTCTCTCTCTCTCTCTCTCTCTCTCTCTCTCTCTCTCTCTCTCTCTCTCTCTCTCTCTCTACATACATACATATATATGCATTATGTAGAAATATATAAATACAGAGATATGTATATTTCTTTCGTGAAAGTGAACCATTTGAAAAATATTTTTCAAAAAATGATTATTTGTATCACTTACAAAAATGATTGAGCAAATAATATTTTCATCATTCGTGAAAAAGTTTAAGTATAAAATTATTGCCGATACTGAATATATTTTCATCGACTAATTATTTCAAGCAATACAAGCAATCATTTTTTGAAAAATGTTTTCAAAATCATTCATTTCCTGCGAAAGAAGTGGAGCCTAAGAATAATGTTAAAGGCCCGGAATTCTTAAAAACCTGTAAGTGACAACATTTAAACACACCTTAAATATCAAGAGAAATTACTTTCATGAGAAATTCAAAATGAATTTAACACCGGAACATAAGAAAAGGTCATTTTAACTAAGATTGTTTAAACATTACTTTAAATGTTGACATCAATTTTTTCATTAGAAATTTGATGTGTTCGATAGATAACACCAAAATTCCAAAGGCTAAACGTAAAGACAAAATATAAATGTCAAAATTAATTCACAAATTTTCTACTTTACTTTCATTCCATAAGTTTGACAATTAAAAAACCAGGAGAAATTATATAGAATTTGTAAGTGTCAATAATTATATCTTTTAGAAGGTTTTTGGTGTGCGTGGGAAATAAAAGTTAAATTGCGAGAATTGTAAGATAGAAAAAATAGTAGATATCTATAGTAAAAGTCGCTCCAAAAAAAGAACATCTAAAAGTTAACATGATAATTTCTTAGAGTTATTATTCCCATGATCAATAAAGCCGATGCATAAATAACCTGATTATTTTACTTGTTGAATATTTTGCATTATCATCAGAAAATTTTAGATTGACAAAATTAATTTCTCACACTCAAAGATAACTATCTTCCACTTCATTGATCTTATAGCAATCACTGGCGATGAATTCATAGCCCGAGACATCGGGCTCCAGAACACGGCAGGGCCCCAAGGTAATCAAGCCATCGCCGTAGCTGTGGCCTCCGATCACTCAGTATTCTATAGGTGCAGCATTGCAGGCTACCAGGACACATTGTACGCAGTCGTGCTCCGCCAGTTCTACCGTGAGTGCGACATCTATGGCACCGTGGATTTCATCTTTGGGAATGCGGCTGCTGTCTTCCAGAACTGCGAGCTGGTACTGCGGAATCGTGGAAACAAGGCCTTTACCGTGATCCTTGCCAATGGGCGCACCGACCCGGGCCAGAATACCGGGTTCACGGTCCAGAGATGCCGCATCACGTCAAACTCCGGCGGCTTCTACTTAGGCAGGCCATATAAGTACTATTCTAGGGCAGTGGTCATGCAATCCACCATTGATGGTGGAATATCTCCTAGGGGCTGGATTGAGTGGCCAGGTTATGGAAGTTCAGTGCTCAGGACACTCTATTTTGCTGAGTATGCAAATCAGGGACCCGGTGCTGGGACCTCAGGGAGGGTTCAATGGCCTGGTTTCCATCTGATTGGGGCTCAAGAAGCCATGAAATTCACTGTCCAGAGCTTGATTTCTGGGAATTCATGGCTGCCTTCAACCGGTGTGACCTTCACCTCCGGCCTCTAGTGAAGAAAAACTTCATGTGATTATGTTACAATGTGATAGTTTGGGACAATCTGGTGACGTAAAGGTGTGTAACATAAGTAAAGATGTAAAGATGTGCAACAGTGCAGCAATGGCACTTGCTAAGCTTTGTCGATTAAGCATAGAAAAAGGGTGTACTTTAAGATGTTGTGATTGAGCAAAGTGTAATATGATTTCACATGCTGCAATAAAATCATTTGGAAGTTCCTTAGAGAATTCAATGTGGTACTGGTGAGCTTATAAGATTTAGAGTGCCAACAGAAAAAGAGTTAGAAAGACAGTCTTTGTAATCGATGAAGCTAATTTGCTAATTTCTAATAAAACCACGTAAATTGCACCTTCTTCGATTTTTTTCCTGAATTTAAGTGTCTTTGGTGCTGAGCTTGTGTCAAAACACTGTAATCGTGTTGCTTTTCTTTTGTTTGAGTGATGAACACCACAACTTGCCCTCTTTCTTTTGGAACATTTTGCCTATTCTTTCTATCTTTGCTTCAATTTTTGCTACACGGTATTGACAATAAAGTTACTTAATTTAATTCCTTAAGAGCATGAAGTTTTTGTCCACTTGTACTGCGTCCACGTCCAACATCCACCTTTTGTCCCATTGCAAACCATAAAAATTCAAGTAATAGCTTAGCTTGGGCATATGGACTTCATACATACAACAATCTAAACTCTATGTAAAGAAATATTGCGAAAGCCAAGTGATCGAATAATAAAAATAGACAAAATAAGAAAAATAAATCGGACACCAAATTTACGTGGTTTAGTTGTAGTGACCTACGTTCACGGGGAGAGCAGCACGAAATTTCGCCATAAATCAAGTGATATAACGGAGATTACGACCACACTCAAGTTACTTACACACTCTCAATATTTTTCAAACCCTAATTACATCCAATAACTCATGTAGTGTTTAACTTATAATTTCTCACGAAATAATTTCTTAATCTCACGAAGGAATTGCACAAATTCTTACCATAAGAATTTAATCGCTATAAATACTTGAACTCTTGATGTAATTCTACGTACAAAATCACGAGCCCAATGTCAAGCACCAGCACCTATGGATGTCACTCGCACTCCCACGGCACTCTCTGAAAACGGTGCTTCAAGACTTTTCTACCACGACGTTCCTTGCGATATATATTCCGCGGCAAAAGAACGCACGGTGGCCGACTCAATGGGGAGCAGATACTCCATGATTCGGTCAACAACTCCAAGGTTGGACTTTCTCTTCTTCTTTTCTTTGGTCGTAACTTGCACCGGAAACCAGTTAACAATATATTTGTTTCTTATAAATTTCTTTCTTTGTCTGGCACATGTTGACCAAGAAAGACTGCAAGTTCCGCATTCGGCTTTCCTGTTTCGTGGGCTTCCAATGCACGTTCCAACTTCAATTCGGAAAGTTGATTTTCATATATTTTCTTTTGCTCCATTCCGGACCCTTTAATAAATCTCGAGTCGGTTTCGTCTATGGGCTTAAACTTCGAGATATATTTTAACAAGAACTTTATGGTCTTAATCGGTAATTTATCACTTCAAAAACCATGTGATGCTCCCACCCATCGGTGACCGTGTTGGTCTGCGCTCAGTTTCTTTCACGAGAAGTCCTAGGTTTAAACTCGTCCATCGGTAATTTAAGTGGGGGGTCGTGGCGGTGGGATGCTGCGCTAGCCCCCCTCGAGGACTAGTCGGGCATCACCGCTGGTTTAAGCCCTAGCTTGCCAGCCGCGTTGATATCTCGGTTATCAAAAAAAAAACCATGTGATGCATGCGCGAATTATTGCAATTATGCTCGGTAATTAATAAATGGCAAGCGAACTATGCCCTCGAGAAAATGATAAATATATTACAGTTGTGAGTCGTTTGTCAAGTCGGATGAATCGATACTATATTGGATCATGATAATGGAATATAAAATTGTCGGGCATTGCCGGTTGCATTTTCTTTCCGTCATATACAAATAAGTTTGTCACGATAAGCAAGACTTGAAATGGAAAAGATGAAAAACATTGCTAACTGCAAAAAGATGACTCGACGTTTTGTTTGTGGGTGAATTGAATGCTTTACATTTTCTTTTGGTCAATTGAGGACTTAAAGGCTTTAAAAAATCCCCAATCAGATTTAGTGTTCCTTTAACTATGGATAGTTGTCTCGTGTACCTTTCATTATATTCAAATGGCAAAAGGAAAATTTCACTCGTCACATACTCTAATTAATTCACTCTTTAACTATATAAATATAGTTCGACCCAAAAAAAAACTATATAAGTATAGATTATAAATTACATTATTTTCTTATTTGCATAAAATTTGCTTAGGTAGCACCTAGGTGATGGCTATTTTTGTGAAGAAAGCATCGATTTGAACAATTTACAATCTTACGTGATAAACTTAAAGATAACACTTTGAAAAGATAATACCCTTATATATTTATATGGTTATGGATGGTACGTATCAAATTCCTTTATGGATCCCTTTTTAAGAATTATGCTTGTCCTGTCCGATCTCTACCAAGTACCAAAGTAATTTAAAAAAATTATAATTGCAAACCACAAGTCAAATCTCTTGTAGCTTCCTACCTTCTGATCTGATCTCTGTGCAAAAAGCTATGCTAGGACAAATAATAACACTACAAAGATAAGGTGTCGGTGGATCAAACAGTCTAATCCTGAAGCAAACACAAATGGGTCATAGCCAGAAACAAAAAGCAAATATTATAATTAGATCTAATAACCAAAAAATCACAATGTTCTCTTTATAGGAAACCTTCCCTCTTTCAACTCTATCACATCATATTAAAGTCAGCAACCTTATCATGCACTATGCGATATAGACGAATAATGCGATGCTTAAACCATAGTCTAGAGGACAAACAAGAAACACCCGTGATCAATAATTCAGCCATTGCTAAAGTATCAGGAAAAATCAGTAAGGACGATTAAAACCCTACCTTCCCCTAGCGGATTGATTTATTCACTCTTGCGTGTTGATCATGAAAATAGAAGTGGGTGCGTTGATTGCATTTGTGATGGATTGTGTTTAGAGCTTGAAAGAAGAGAGAGATGGGGTCGTCGCAATTATAGCTTGGTATCGCATTGTCCCGTTTGGAAAAGACTGAAAAGTTGACCGAGAAGTTTAGTCTTTATTAGATCCTTATCATTGATTGGAGAGCGTCTTAATTAGTTCCTTATCACCCAACTGGCACACGCCCCAGTGGCAAGGGAATTGGCGTGTAGAAGGGAAACGTTTAGTTTTAGGTGCGAGGTTCCATTCCCACATTCCGTAAAGAAGCGGAGTAAAAGCTCGAGAGAGGTGAGGATAAGAGTAAGACGGACAAAAAAAATTGATCCTTATCAATTATTATTACTATTTATATCTTAGTTTAATTGAAAATAAGCAAATGTGCTTCATTATTAAGTCCCTCTTAAAAAGGAATTTAGCACTTACGAGGGGAATTTGTATTTTTAATGATAATAGAGATGTTATGACTTGTTAAGATTCGGTTTACCAAAATGATGTGCTAGTTTAAAGTTTGAGTATAATTAAATCGATTAAATTGAAAGGTTTAGAATTAAATTGACATCCGTGCAATAATTTAAAGATTTGTTTATCGATAATTATCCCTTAATCGATTCCATTCCTTTCCCAGGGGTTACTTAGGGTGCTCGCTTGGAGAAATTAATGGATTAAATTGCCATATAACCACATTCTGCTTTCCTTGCCTGCTGATTAGTGCAAGATTGGACCACCCCAACTGCATAATTGTGAGATTATATCATTGTCAATCTTTAGTCTGCGAAGTCGAGGTCAACATGGTCCCGAAAGTACTGATGATAATGAAGCGCGAAGGAGGGCCTAAGGTACCCCGTGCTGCTCACGCAACCGTACGGTAGCGATTGACTTAACCTAATTTATGTAATTTCTTTTATTACTCATAAATATATTATACCACCTATGTTTCGTCGGCTTACGCTCTCGTCTCCCCCACGAAGGGATCGGAGTTCGAACCCCAGCGTAGTCATTAGGGATTCTTAAGTATGGCGCCGTGATGGTGAGTCCTGCGCTAGAGTCACCTCAGTTTTATCTCTCCGGCTGTCGGTCATGTGGGGAGTTCCTGGATTATAAAAAAAAACAAAAAACAATGTTTCGTCTATCCATATTTTTCATTTGGTGCAGCTCTTGTGAGAGTTTTTTAAGAACTTGAATATCAAACCAAGCTCGCTAATTTGGCGACACAAACGAAGTCGGTTGAAAGGTTGGGCTCTTCGTATTATTTAACGTAAGTAGATTTTTATGCTTAGAACATCCAAATAGATTTTAATATAAGATTTATCTTATTGGGATAATAGCACAAATTGTCCTTGAACTCTGCTTTAATGCTCAATGTTGTACTTAGATTTTTAATTTGTACAATACGATCCTTGAACTTTGACACAATGTGCAATATTGCCTCTAGATTTTTAATTTATTTAGTGTGGCCCCTTGACTATTGGTAAATGTTTAATGTAGTATCTAGACTATATGGAAATGTTAAAAGTTCAAGGAATCATGTTGAATATCCGATCAAAGTTTGGGGACTATATCGAATAAATAAAAAATTCGGAGAGGGCATAGCATTTTAGACCAAAGTTCGGGGGTTCATTTGTGTCTTGGGGGAATCACGAATAACTGTGATCATCTGTGAACATCAATAGGGACAGCCCGTCCCTACGCCCTGTCAAATGAATGCCAAGTGGAAGAAAAAGAGTGACCACCGTAACATGTCTCGCCTCACAACACACTTTTAAAGCAAACCACCGTTCGAAACCTCCTGCGAATCGTGGAAGACAGTGCTCGACAGCTCGATCAACCTCACATCCCCTCGCTTTTCTTTGGGGATCCCATCAATTCAATTTGATTTTGGAAGCTTACACTGATAATTGCGGTGATAATTGGTGATTTAGACCGTAGGAATCTTCACTTTTATGAGTCCTTTTGACGGGGGTATGGAGAAAGAGAGAGCTTATAATTGAGATTCTCCGGTTCTAAAAGAGACGCATTCAATTAATTATGGATGTTAAATTTAGTGGGATCATTGCCAACTGTTTTAAAAACTTAAGCTATTTGATGAATGCATGATTTAATATTTAATTACTCTAACACTCCCCCTCACGCTTAGTCTAGTCTTTTTATTTAGTACTGTTCTAAAAGCTTAAGCTATTTGATGAAGACATGATTTAATATTTAATTACTCTAACACTCCCCCTTATATTTAGTTTGGTCTTTTTATCTAGCACTAAGCGTGGACATTTTTAATAGGGGAAGCAATTGGAGCCTGAAAAGATTTGAACTTGGGACTTCCGACTCTGATACCATGTTAGATTATGTGGGACCACTGTCAACTGTTCTAAAAATTTAAACTACTAGATGAAGACATGGTTTAATATTTAATTACTCTAACAATGAAAATTAAGGGCCTCGTCCTATTTATTGTTTGCGAAAAGATTGTTATTACTAGTTCTTGTGTCCCGCTTTTGTAAAGCGATTTTACTGGACTTTACGATGGTACCGGGCTCGCCGGGGTGCATCCGAGGTTGACTTCACAGGGGGGCGTCTCCTAGCTGATAAGTGTTCGGTGAGATGTCTAATACTTGTTTCATTAGGACTTGGAATCGTTCTTGGATTGTCGATTCAGTGCAAGGAAGACAAGCCTTCAGGATGAGTGTTTGAGGTCGACTTTATTCTGAAGGCATGTAATATGGGAAGGTGACAAGAAGAAAATGTCAAGTGTAATCAAGTAATGGAATGGACATAGGAAACTCAGATCTCCTTGGCTCTTCTCAAGTAGTGATGATTCTAAGTTAAAGCATGATTCTTTCCCCATTGGTAAGGGTGATTAGTTCCAGGGTGAGACAGTTGGTTCCCACCCCGAAACCGGGATCCCGACCAAAAGGGTCGGTTCCCAATTTGTAGAATTGAGAATCAGCCCATCTGGTCCGAGAACCGATCCGGTTCCGTTCCTGTTCCTATTTCCGAATTGGTCCAAAAACCAACGTGATTTTTTTTTCTATTCCCTGCAAAACTACAAGTGTCTATGAATATTGTTTTTGTTCTCTTCTCCAGCCTTTGGACAACCGGACAAGGGAAGGAAAGAAAGACATGAAATGGATAGGAAAATTGGAGAGAGTGCTTTTTGACGAGGGTGGATCTTCCTCCTTTCAAATGAGACTTCCAACCCAACAACTGCTTCTCAAATGGCTGTGTACTGACATGCCCATAAGATAACCCAGCCACAAGAATTAGTAAATTACGATGAAGAAAGTTCCTCACAAGAGAGGGAGGGATGGAGGGGGAGTATGGTGAGAAGTGAGCGCGAGAGAGTGACGCTAACGATTGGGCAGTGAGAATGAGAGAGGGAGGGGACTGGCAAGAGAGTTTGCGAGTGGATAGAGGCGAACTAAGAGGCAAGAGCAACTCGCATAAGGCAAGACTTGAGATGGCATCGAGTGAGAGGGAGGCGTCGAGCCGCGAGCCAGAGAGAGACTGAGGGGGAGGTGCGAGAGGTGTGACTCACAAGACTGAGAACAAGCATAGTGAGCAAAAGGCATGGCTAAGAGTGAGCATCATAGGCGAGAAAAGAACAAGCAATTAGGGTATTTTGTTTGTTAATAATATGAATTAAAAAATCTATCAATTCGATCCAGGTGATTCGGTCCACTCCTAGAATTGGGAACCGGACTAATTATCACAGGAACAAAATTTTAGGAACTAGGAACCACCCAAAACCAGCCAGTTTGGTTCGATTCCCGATTCAGTTCAATTCTAGTGCTCACCCCTATCCGTTGCCTTTATTGCCTATGTTTACACCATATTATTTTTTATGGTTTCTGCTATAAATATTTTGTCATCAATTTTTATGGTTTGTGCTACAAAAATAATATATATATCACTGTAGCACTTTTGCCGTTCATCACTCTACGGAAGTCCATCTCTTCTCACTTGAGGAACACGCCTTTCTTTTCTCAGTCAGAGAAGTTCTTCCCCTCTGCCTCTCCCTTTGATAGTTCTGGTTTTTTTCTTACAAAGATTGTTAGTTAGACTGGACTGTAAGCGACCATCATAGAAAGAAAAGTTCTTAGCAGGGTTACCCATTTTAATAGGAAATCTCGTTCGTGATAAAATGAGAGATGAATATGATAGTCAAATCCCTTATCATATATATGGGCCGCTTCCTCCCCCAGGAAACAGGAGCTAGATCGATTCCCTTGGGAGACATCCGGAACCGCCGGTTCCCGGATTGGACCGGGAACGATGCATACGCCTAATTTGAGCTCTTTCTTCAAACCCATCACATATGGGTTGCGCGGCCCACTATCACCTTCCTATCCGAGCCAGTTGCATGCGGATTGGGCCCAACTCAGGCTCAGTCCGGCCCGGCCCAAAGTAGGCCCACGAAGAAGCGCTCGGCCTCAAATCGTACCCGATACGCCACACACAAACTCCCGCGCCAAGTAATTTCATTTGATATCAAACCCGAAAAACACCAAGAAAAAGGTTTGCTTTTTCCCTCCACTATCAATCGCATCATCTCTCTCTCTCTCTCTCTCTCTCTCTCGCGCGCGCGCGCTCGCTGTTCTTCTTCGTCTTCACTCGAGGAGGCGAAGACCCTCGGTTTTGATCTCATTCGGATCGAGCGCGGCAGGTCGTGGTCGGTGGCGGTGGGCGGCGGCGGTCATGGAGCAGCAGAGGAACCCCAAGACGGCGGAGGCGCAGGGCGAGCAAACCGAAGAAATCCAGCACGGCCCGTTCCCTGTCGAGCAGCTTCAGGTGCGAACGCTGAAATCTCGAATTGGGTCTCTCTCGAAAACTCGGCAATTCTAGAGGCGACTTGTTGTTCCGGAAGAGATCCTAGTCGTTGTCCCCCCCAGCTGTTCTCTCTTTCGAATGTGCAAAGTGAAGGGTCCTGTTTTGGGAGCTCGAGTTCTGTTTCGCCGCTTTGGTTTTTCTTTTTAGGAGTCGCTGATGAAGGAAAAATGAGTCTTTCTCGAGATGGGTCGGTGTCCTTTTCGACGTTGAAGCTCGTGTAATGTATCTTTGAAGGGAATGCGGAACTTGGATCTTGGTATTGGCTTGGAGTTTAACCGGTTGATGACTAAGCCCTAGTAACATTGCTTAGTGTTTTGTGCGTATTTCCTCTGCTGGTTGGTCGTGTATTCTGCTGAATTCATTTAATTGCAAGTTAATCCATCAGAAATTAGCTGAACTGCGAGGAAGCAGAATCGTTGCCTTTTACTTGGTCGCGACTGCGTTTTGGTTTACCTGGGCTATTGATTTCTGTGGTAAAAAAGAAATTAGCATGTGTGGAATCTGCCGATTTCGTGAAGGTTTTGACGAATGACAATCCACCTTAACAATTTTCTCTTGAACTGTATCCCAAGAAGTGCAATGAAGTCTAGCTCTGTATGTCAACACGTTGTGCTTCTGTTCTAGGCATCAGGCATCGCTTCGGTCGATGTTAAGAAGTTGAAAGATGCTGGACTCTGTACGGTTGAATCTGTTGTTTACTCTCCCAGAAAGGAACTGCTGCAAATTAAAGGAATCAGTGAGGCCAAAGTTGACAAAATCATTGAAGCAGGCATGTTGTTGCTTTCTTTCTTGCTTGTTGCCTTCTCCAGTGTATACACAGATTGCCGTTGAATCTGATGTGACATGATGGTTTGGTTGCTTTTGTCTTGGGCAGCTTCTAAATTGGTGCCTTTGGGTTTCACAAGCGCAAGCCAGCTACATGCACAGAGGCTTGAGATCATCCAGATCACATCTGGATCAAGAGAGCTGGACAAGATCTTGGAAGGTGATCCTATTACCTTCTATTCAATCATGTAGATGCTCAAAGAAATTAATTTAAATAGAGCTATTAACTGATTATGTTGGAGCTAACTTGAGGGAAACTGACCATGGGGACGATGCCTCTTGATGCTTTGGCAGGAGGTATTGAGACAGGATCCATAACCGAGATATACGGCGAGTTCCGATCTGGAAAAACTCAGCTCTGTCACACACTGTGCGTCACTTGCCAAGTATGTTACCTTCTGATTTTTCACCCATTGCATGCATTCTTCATGCTAGAAGAAGCTCTATTTGACTGATAATACTGCATATGTTGGTACAAGGAACTCTAGAGTCTAGTTTTGGTTGATGCATTTCCTACAGATATTGTGGATGTTGCTAATTGGATTGCTTTCAATAACTATTCTCACCTACAGCCATCATATGTTATGTGGCTTTGTCAATATCACACTTCTAAAAGCCCTTGTATCTCAGCTTCCGTTAGACCAAGGGGGCGGAGAGGGAAAGGCGATGTATATTGATGCTGAAGGTGCATTCAGGCCACAGAGGCTATTACAGATAGCAGAGAGGTATGAAGACCATCTGGGGATAAGATTTTCCTGCAGGCTTCTTTAAGTATCTAGTGACAATCATTTCCCATATTGTTGCTCTTGTATCTAATTTTCTGAACCTCAGGTATGGACTTAATGGAGCTGATGTATTGGAGAATGTTGCCTATGCTAGAGCTTATAATACTGATCATCAGTCGAGGCTTTTGCTTGAAGCAGCTTCTATGATGGTGGAAACAAGGTAGTATCTAATGTCGTTGCCAGCATTCTGACAGTTTTTTTTTGGTTAAAAACCCTCCCGTTTCTGTTAGACTTCTGAAGATTATTGAGTGCTAACTTATCTCTCTTTCTGACTTGTAATTCAATAACTATACCACAGCTACTAATGTTATTAGAACAATGCATAATGAAACTTTTGAGTAAGAGAAAAATAAAAATGTCAGTTGGCCCTCTTTGGATCTGATGCTTAATTGGGCTTTTAGATGAACAATGTGGTCACTTAAAATGGTAGGAGATCAACAATGAAAAATATTGATTGGGGGAATTGCTTAACAGTTGTTGTGAACTTCTTGTTTCTGATTAAATAGAAGGAAGAAGTTCCTTTTTTGAGTACATTTCACCACCATATGATACCAGAGGCTGGATAGCGCCAGTCTGGGGATTCCGTTCTATGACCTCGCTGGGGCATAGATCTTTTTCAAAGTTTGAAGTTTTATCTTTTTGTTCCTTGTCTGATGTGTTTATTTTATTTAATATTGAATGTACAAGTGTCAGACCTGATCTAATCATATAAATGATGTTCTATTCTCCAGATTTGCCCTTATGATTGTGGACAGCGCAACGGCTTTATATAGAACCGATTTCTCTGGGAGAGGGGAACTGTCCGCTAGGCAAATGCATCTCGCTAAGTTCCTCAGGAGCCTTCAGAAAATGGCTGATGAGGTCATGTGCTATTATATTATAAGAGCCGTGCTAACATGACTTCATGTCTTCATTTCTCCAGTGACATGCATTTAGGCCACAGGGATTGTTCATCATGAAAACCTTTCATCCTTTGATGTACATGGACCACTTTGATGCACATGATCCATGTACAGTCTTTATAGACCTCTGATAGGTTGTTTGACTGCAGTTTGGCGTGGCTGTCGTGATCACGAACCAAGTAGTTGCGCAAGTGGATGGTTCTGCCCTCTTTGCTGGGCCTCAAATCAAGCCTATCGGTGGCAACATCATGGCGCATGCTTCCACAACAAGGTCTTCACACACTATATCCTCCTTTGCTTACACATCCTCATAATTTGAAATCAGTAATCCACTATTCTGTCCTCACTCCTCAAATGTAATCGGTTAACCGTTAACCTGTCGTTGTATCAGGCTTGCTCTTCGGAAAGGAAGAGGAGAGGAGCGCATTTGTAAAGTGATCAGCTCCCCTTGTTTGCCGGAGGCCGAAGCTCGGTTCCAAATTTCTGCAGAAGGTGTTGCTGATGTCAAGGACTGATTGGTTTCGCATCGTCCTCCCGAAAGCTTGTTCGGGTCAAATCCGTTCATTGGCAGCTGTTTTTGCATCATTGGATCGGGAAGCAAACGTAGCGCTGGCTCGTAGTTCGGTGTTAACAGATTTTGAGGGGCTGTGATGATGATGAAGCCTTTTTGGCATTGTTCAAACTGTCACATGCCTCTGTAAGCATCAATAGAGAGCGACTCAGGATCTCATCCCATTTGTGCAAACTTGCTCTTTGAGATTGAACACCATTGCATTGCCTTTCTTGTGTGCGGATTTGCTACTTAAAATCATATGTTCAGTCCCTTCATATGTATTTGGCAATACCTAAACAATTACATCAGCTGAGTAGATGTTTTACAATCCTAATCAAAGTAGTGCAATGGTACCTACTTTTTTTTTTTTTTTTTTGGTAAGGATGGTACCTACTTTTTTTTACAACAATAACAAATGCAACAATCCAAAGTACAAAAGAATCGCACAGCTTAAAATAAAGGAAAGTTAGATATAAGGAAAATAAGTTCTTATCATATCATAGTTCTATTTGTTTTGCGAAAAATTAATAATTTGAAAAATATTTTCTAAAAAAGATCGCTTTTATGATATATAATAATTAGTCAATGAAAAATATTTTTATTATCGAAAATAATATATGTCTTAATATTATCGTTCATTTATTTTTGTAAATGATAAAAATGGATTCTATGCATAGATTTCAATGGTGGCAATTAAACTTTCATATAATCCATAACATAATCCAACAAAGGACATCAATATTTCTATTGTTTTTAATTAGCAATACCTTTTAATATGACGAGAGAGTGACGTCACTAATGAAGCCCTGAAACGGCAGCGTTTCTTCCCACCCTTTCGTCTTCTTCGTCTCCCCCCGCTGCGCGCACAGGCTCTCTCACACAAACGAACAAACTACTGAAGAGTCTGAAACAACCGTCGACTCGATCCGGTCGTTCCGCACGTCGCTCGCCCCAGTTCGACGCAGCTGCCGATGCTTTGAAGCATTCGTCAATGGCGGCCAAAGCGAGCCCTCCGCCGGCTCTCCCCAAATCCGGCGCGGTCTCCAAAGGCTACAATTTCGCTTCCACTTGGGAACAGGTGCGCCTCCTCATCCGTCCGTCCTCGTCCTCCGTTTCTCGCGCGCCGCGCGATTTCATCGCTCGATCGGTGTTCCGTTAGATCCGATTCGATCTCCAAATCCCGCGGCCTGGCTTTTAGGATTCCTGTTCTCCAGAAGGTCGTGTGAGTTACCCGATCTGTGGTGTGGAGCATTCGAGGAATCGGCGTTCGTCGGAGTTTTTCGAGTGCCTTTTTTTTCTTTGACGGGTTTTCGTTTTGTTGTAGAGTGCGCCGTTGACGGAGCAGCAACGGGCGTCGATCGTTTCTCTGTCGCACGCGGTTGCCGAGCGGCCATTTCCCGTCAATTTGGTGACTCTCTCTCTCTCTCTCTCTCTCTCCGGCTGTAATCGCTTGTGGAGCTGAAATGAAATGTTCTGGACGAGTTCATTCTTTTAAATTGTAGGTGTAAGTTCGGTCTTTTGAGACTCTGATTCCTGATAATCGAATGTTTTGGTGCTGAATTGGCTGGCTTTGTGGAACTAGGCGCAAGACAATGTCGCTGGGCTGGACAGCGGGTTGTCTGCGTCCAACCAGGACAGCGCTTTCAGAGAACCCGAGGCTGTGGAAGCAGTGTTGGTCAATACAAATCAGGTGAGGTTTGAATTTTTTGCCGCACAAACGCTTGGATGCTGTTTGGTCCACCATCGAATTGGATTAATCAAGAAATGGGAATCCTATTCCTAGAACTTCCATGTTTCGGTAGAAACGTCATCTAAACATGCACATGAAAATTCTGGCATTAGGATTCTCATTCCTTGTGTAATCCAATTGCCCGATGAACCACACAAGGCCTTAGAGTCTTCTGTTACCATGCCTTTTGTGGTTGCCGATGAGGACCTCTTTTGATTCCAATGACTCAACCAGCATGAACAATGTAGGACTTAGGTCCTGTTCCAGTAATTACTTACAATTTTCACTTTTTTTTTTCAAATTGCAGTTCTACAAATGGTTTATGGATCTTGAATCAGCTATGAAATCAGAGGTTCTTTCTATTCTCTACTGGGCTGTACTTGGTGTAAGAAAATTTTGCGTGTTCGCTAATTACATCTTGTCGATTTTTTAACTTAGACTGATGAGAAGTATCAACAATATGTTAACACACTGACTGAGCGAATACGGACGTGTGATGCTATTCTTCATCAGGTACTTGATCATCATTGCTATTGTTTTTCATATTAAAGTGTGATCAGTTCTCCTCCTCCTCCCCTTCCTCTTCCTCTTCCTCCTTTAATTCTTTCCTCTGTCTGTTGATGCTGCACTTTGCTCGCTTCTTGATGAAGATTACTTTCATATCTGTAGGTTGATGATACCTTGGACTTGTTCAATGAACTTCAGCTGCAGCATCAAGCAGTGGCCACAAAGACTAAAACTCTGCATGATGCATGTGATCGACTGGTATATTTAGCTCCCTTTCGTTTTGATGTTTCACCAACCTAGTGCATAGTAGCCAGATTAAGCAGGAATTTTAGTTGCTTCACTGAATGTACCTAAGAGGAACATATTGTTGTAATATCGACATATTTGATGTTCTAAGTTGCTAAGGTATTTGCTTTGTACTTTTTGACATCAAATTAAAATTTCCTTTTGAGCATATCCTTTTCTGTTTGTCTTGGAACTCGAGTATCGGAGGATTAAAGTCTTTTTATTGGTATCAATAAGTAGAAGGAGACTTATACAGAGTGATACATTTTTTGGATTATTTTAAGTTTTATTATCACTATATGTAGTTCAATTATGAGCTAAAGGGTCAGCCCAGCTGTTAGAAGCAACTCTACTCTGGGTGCTGGCTGTGGGTTTAAGTCCCACCAGGCAGTGATGTCATCCCTCTCCCTGCTATCTTTAATTGGCAATATTAATTAGTTGTGATCCATGTCAGTTCATTCTGATATGTCATTTTTTTAACCCTTCTGCAGTTAATAGAGAAGCAAAGGCTGATTGAATTTGCAGATGCACTTCGGAGCAAACTCAATTATTTTGATGAATTGGAGAATGTAAGGTTTGATTGGTATCTATGCTGGATGAAGTGGTTTTTCTTTTACTTCTTTTTGTATCATTATAGCATATTTCTTTATATCCAAATAGCCTTTTCGAGTTTGTAAGTTTCCTGCTACTATCTGAAGCTCTCATTGATGTTTACCTTGTCATATAAATCTTTGCCCTTGTGTTAGGAAGTATTTGGCCTACGTTGAGATATCTTGTCTATGTTTAATATTAAGATACCTTTCTTAATGAAACATTGATTCCTTACCTTCGCTTTCTAATTATTGATCTACATGCAGATAGCAACCAATTTTCACTCTCAGAATATGAACGTTGGAAATGAGAACTTCCTCCCACTACTTAAACGGCTTGATGAATGCATATCGTGAGTGGACTCCTTTTGATATAATCCTCTTGCAGTATTACATGCACCACATTTGCTCAAGCATAAGCATGTGATTTTTGTTTACCCAATCCAAGAAACTCTAGCTGCTCATGAAGGTCAACTGTTGATTTGAAGACATTCTAGTTAGTTCTCCTTTCATATAATCCTCCTGTAGGATTACATGCACCACATTTGCTCAAGCATAAGTATGTTGCCAAACCAATACACTCTAGCTGCTCATGAAGGTCAACTGTTGATTTCAAGACATTCTAATTCTTTGTTCTATTTGGTCTTTCAGTTATGTTGAAAGCAACCCACAGTATGCAGAATCTGGTGTATATTTGGTTAAATTTCGTCAACTCCAGGTATAGAAATGAACAATGGATTTCAAAGAAACTTTTTGTGTTTGATGGGTTCCATAGTGAGCAATTTTATGCTGTGCTTACGAGTTTAGTCTTTGCTGCTTGTATTTTTTTAAGCTACTAACAATTCACTCTCATTAATGGACAGTCTAGAGCACTCGGGATGATTCGTTCTCATGTACTTACAGTTCTCAAGGGTGCCTCTTCTCAGGTGAATTGTCTGAGTGCTTAAGTACACTAGATACTGTAACTATGAGACATTACAGACTATGCTTGTTGCTTCATGTCCTTCATCAGGTCCAGGCAGCGATCCGTACTACCGCTAGTGGTGCTGCTGTTTCAGAGGGTGTGGAGGCATCCGTTATATACGTGCGCTTTAAGGCAGCAGCGACGGAGGTAACTTTGAAAGATGGACATTTTGTATGGATATGGTTGTTACGAAGTTAGCGGCCAAAGGAGGAATTTTGACACCGATTAGTATGTATAAACCGTTGACAAACTCTATTCAAGTATTCTATTTAATGAATAATCAATTGTTTTTTAAGAAAAGATGTTGAAAATTTTTATTTTTGAAGAAACTCCTATCTAGATTGTTTGGCCAAAAAAAAAAACTTTTATTGAGATCTATTAGATGTAAGGCAGCTCTAATACCCATTTCTTTTGAGGCAAGTGCTGTTTCTAACAATTGCAAATATTTTCAGCTAAAACCTGTGCTTGGAGAAATTGAAAGCAGATCATCAAGGAAAGAATATGTTCAGATTCTGGCAGAATGTCACAGGTTGTACTGTGAGCAGCGGCTTTCGCTGGTGAGCACATTACTTGTTTCATTTGCGTACGTTAATGTTCTCTCATTATGGTCAATAAAATTGCTTTCTTTACCTTACAGATAAGGGGCATTGTGCATCAACGGATATCTGAGTTTGCTAAAAAAGAGGCTTTGCCATCACTAACTAGATCTGGATGTGCATACCTTGTTCAGGTAAAGTGGTTAGTCTCCATGCTGTTCTAAGTTGCGATTCCCCATATTTTTGGATGTCTTTGGGACTCTGAAAGCAAGTGCTTGATTTGTGGAGTCCATAACAAGGATAATGAAACAATTGTTGCTAGTGGACCTTGGCGTTTTGAGGTTTTAAAGGTCAGGTATAAGTTGTATGACATGTTAAAGACTGATGCTGAATTTCGATAGTTGGCTTTAGGAATACGAATGTTTTTGATAACAAGAATTACAGCTTATAACAGATGAAAGGGTGCATTAATATTTTCTTTTCGTGGCCTAAGGTTGAATTGTATTCAAGAAGTAAAAATTTGTTTGTCCTGTTCTTTGCTTTCAACTTGATTGTTTGATCTGAAAAGGATATGCATCACTCAATATTACTGGAGATAGAGAAGCTCCTGAATCTGTCATTTGAAGTTCTTCTGCCAATAATGCAAGTAACTGGGTACAATGCTGGTATGGAGCTAATTTTGTGGCCCTTTCAATATGAAGGTCAATGATTTTATAGCTGGTAATAGGAAGATAGAGTTTATGAGGATTGACTTTAGATTTGTTTTGTTTTTTTTTTGGTCAGAACTTTAGATTTGTTTATAGAGCAGTAAAACCTTCCATTCACATGGTGAACCCAGCTCTCTTTTTTAAACGGTAGTAGTCCTAGTTCAGTAACTGGATACCAAACTGGTTCAGTTACGATATCATTTATCGAGTATAATATGGGTTTTTATGTTCAGAAGCAACACATACACACTTTTTGTGGTGTGATGATAATAGTTATCTTGTTTTGGTGTAAAGTTAGTCCTTTTCTTTTATACTAACTGATTGACTGGTCAAATGCTATTGAGTGTCTGCATGCAAGTTGGTTAATGAGAGGTTTTGTGTATGTGCCACTAGAATGCTGTAGAGACTTCCCTTCTAATCAGTGAGATCCTGGTATAAATTGCCAGGAGCAAGTGTTCATTTGTATGTACTATTTACATATTCTATCAATACCTTTTCATCGTTAGGAGTTTCATCTTTGAGCATATGTCGTAGAGATCCATGTACTTTGATGTATGATGTAGTTGCAACACCAAAAAAACTTATCCATTCAGATTGGCATATGCAGGTCTGCCAGCTGGAGCAGCAACTTTTTAATCACTTTTTTCCATCTTCCGCAGAAGATGTCTCTAGTTTGGCACCATTGATAGATCCACTGTAAGTGTTGTTTTAGACCTTTTCGTGGTTGTTTTCCCTATAATTCATGTTGTCCTTATCAATGCAAAGCTAAAGTAAAATCTTTGATTTAGTTTCTTTAAACCTATACACTGGCAGCATGATTGCTTTTTTTGAGGTGGCCCTGGATGTGGAAAGAGCATATCTATTTCTTTGGAGGATGATTTTCCCCTACAATTTTCCTCTCTATTCTGAGGATAACCTCTTCCTCAATTTGTTTGTCTGCATAGACGTTAGTAATTAATATAGTTTCTGTTACATAACATTCTTCGGATCTGTAAGGTACTTTTTTGTCCGCTTTGCTCTCTGTTTTGGCACTCTATGATGAATTACTCTGAGGAAGAACTCTTGATGTAAAATTATGAACTTTGGGCAATGTTCTGCATCATTATGCTGCATAACTTCCAGGTCATTTTTTCTTGTTTACCTGTCTGTTATGTCACCCCACAAGAAGATTGTCCTATTGAAAGAACTTGTAGCTGTAAAACTATGTGCCTTTTGCTCCAGGTGTTGACAAAGGAGGAGTTGTCTTTTGCCTACACAGCTAAATGCCTTAGGTTTCTCTGTCTTTTGTCAATTTTTTCTGACCTGTGCATGTCTTTCTGATTTCTAGTATGATTACTTCTCCCATTTGGAAGTATTTAAATTACTTTATATGACACACCTATCTACAATCTGTCTTCCTGCCTTTATATCTTTAATTTCCTAATATGTAGTTATTGTCTGCTAACATATATGCAGATCCACTTATTTGTACGACACACTGCGCCCCAGACTTATCCATCAAACCAATATCGATCTCCTATGTGAGCTTGTTGACATCCTTAAAGTTGAAGTTCTGGGTGAACAGATCAGTAGACGAGGTGAACTATTAGCTGGGCTCCGCCCTACATTACAGAGAATCTTAGCAGATGTTAATGAGAGGCTAACTTTTCGTGCTCGAACACATATTGGTGATGAGGTACAGATCATGCTGTAAAAGCAATTTCTTGGATTTGTGCTGTCACTGCTACACTCTCCTGTTATTTCTGTTATGGCCCTAATTTGGAATTGTCTGATATGGATGATCTTGGGAAGTGATCCATGATATTTTATTCATGAAACTCGTACTAGGCAGGCTGTCATCTGTTGGTTTTGTAACTTTTCCCATTTTGCCCAAAGCTAATTACTCTTTTTAGTACCTCACTTGAAAGTGGAGGTATCTGAGAAGCTGGAAGCTTCACTTGTTTACAGGGAAAGCTGGACATAACCATCCCTTAGTCAAAGTAAATTGAGAAATTGAAAGTGCTCACACTGGAAAGTAGAAGTTTTCTATGGTTATGTAGGCCAGGTACTCAAAGAACTTGTCGCCACTAGGGAACATGACCGGGCCCTCGAATGAGTTGGGATCACGAAAATGTTGAAAGTAGTTATATTTCATCATCTTTCAGACATAACTCGAGCAATAAAGAACTATTTGAGTCTTTGTATAGTGGATGTAGGCTCTAAAGCAGTAAAGGGGCTTTATTATTGGCAAGGAATTGTGGAAGATGGAATGGTTTTTGGAAAGATTGAAGTTAGACAATGTTAAAAGAAAAATTAGTGCTACGTAATTCATAATTGAAGGAATAAAATCATTGGTTATCATTTTTCACCACTTTGAAGGGGTAAGAGACTGTTTTTCTTCTATTGTCATTCCCACGTGATTAGCAGAGTGTGTTCTAGTGTTCACGATAACCTTCTTTGCTATACGGGCCTTATATATGGTTAACCTTTCGTATTGGAAATTATTAACATGTTGCATTTATACAATATCTTTAATGTATAAGAATAACGTCTACAATGTACTTCTGCTGGTGCATTTCCTTTCCCTTTTGAAGATAGCAAACTATTTGCCTTTGGACGAAGACTTGGATTATCCTGCAAAGCTGGAGCAATCTGCCCAAAAGGAATCAGATGCTACGATTGTAATGCCTCCGACTGCCATATTTGCTCTCATTTCTTCTTGCTAGTCCACGTACTAAATCACTTAGATGACTTATACAAGCTTCTGATAAATATCGCTTTTATGTTTCCGAAAATTTAAGATTGTAATGAATTCAAAACTAAAGCAATGGATGGTGGAATTTGCTTTTCTGCCTTTTTATTTCAATTATGTTTGCATTGTTCTTAGACATTTGTACTTCAGTGATAATGCTGAATCCATTCTTCTTTGTCAATTGGTTTATCAAACCTTAGGTTGATGAAAACTCAGATGTATATAAGTCTTGGTACCCACCTCTTGAGAAAACTATATCATGCCTTTCAAGGTTGTACCGTTGTCTAGAATCTGCTGTTTTCACTGGCTTAGCACAGGTACTTTATTTTTTCATTTACTTACATTCAACTTGTCCTTGTGTCTTGTTTATTTTATTGAATGTCAGTACTTTTGATTTGTTAATCAGGAAGCTGTAGAAGTTTGCGCTCTATCCATCCAGGTAATCAAAAGGCTTCAAATGATTTACAGAATTTAATTCTTTGTGAACTTTGCAGTTCATTCTAAATGGCATGTAGCGTGAGAATAGCTCTTTCTGTTTTATTGTGCTTGATGAGTTAAACTGCTTCTTATCATTCAGTTTCTAAATGCAAACTTTCTTTTTTCTCAGAAAGCAAGCAAACTAATTGCAAAGAGATCGACAGCAATGGACGGGCAGCTCTTCCTTATAAAACATCTCCTTATTTTGAGGGAGCAGGTTGTGCATTTTTCTTTTTTGTTCCTGTCTGCTGTTCTACTTGTGAAAGCTTTGTGTAATGCTGTTTGTTCACTCTGTGTTTCTAGATTTCCCCATTTGATATTGAATTCTCCGTCACACACAAGGAGCTCGATTTCTCTCATTTGCTGGTTAGTATATATCAGCCTCTTTTAGTTGAGATGGATTGAGTATTGTAACATTCTTGCATTGAGATGGGTTGATTATAATAACATTTAGTGCTGCTTTTACTAGAGTTGTTATACTATGCTTCTCTAAGTCAGTTTTTATGGTGTACATCAAATAAGTCATGAACAAGGCATGGAGAAAGTGCATCTCCATAATGAAATTTTTGTTTCTTAGGTCACGTTCCTTTGAAAGTATAGGCTAATGTGGTTCAGTCAGGTTGCTTATTTCTTTCTGTTAATCATCTGAATAGAGGGTTCAACTCATGCTCATAGGTTAACCTTCTAACTACCATCCATTTTGTGCTGTGGCTTATGTTGACATGTATTGTGAGCACCTTCGGTGAGTACAATTTGTAATCTCCTTAAGACTCTTTTATAGTGGAAAGAAGGAAAGTTTCACTTTTAGGATAATGGTTTTGAATTAGAATTATCGTTGAAGTGCCGATATTCATGCTAAATATGCTAAAGTTTTAAGTTTCCAACACTGCATAGTTTGTTTTTTGAATGTTAAACTAATATAGAAATCTAACCTAAAAAGCCTTGCGATTATGGAGCTTTTTGATGAATATGTTTTGCTTATTGCTTTGGGACTATGGCCGTTTTATGTGAAAATAAAGTTATTAGCACTTGAAAAATGGAGGTTGGGTCCACTTCAGCTTTTCTCTGGAGCGTCGCTCATCATAAACCATGCTGATATGACTTCCACGTCAGGATGGAAAATGTTTAGCCTTTGAAACTATTATTGTAAGCAATGATCTGTTTTGGTTGCTTAAAATGCAAAGAACTATAGATGGTGGTTGGCACTTTCCATAAATGCATTTGCTATCGTGTACCAGTTTGCGTTCTTAGAACTGCATGTTTTTCTATATGCTGAAGAGCGTTTATGACAAACCATCTAAAGGATTTTCCAAGTGGTTTCTTTCTTTTTATATTTTTTGTTTCTTTAATGAAACCCCATGGCATGTTTGTGTAGGAACATCTGAGACGAATTCTTAGAGGTCAAGCCTCGTTGTTTGACTGGTCAAGGTCTACTTCATTGGCGAGAACTTTGTCTCCCAGAGTTTTGGAAAGTCAAGTAGATGCCAAGAAGGTGCAGTTTCCTTTAGTTTATCTCTTGCTTCTTGTGCTACAAATTGAGCTAAATTATGGTGGTAGCCTGGTAGGTCTAAATTAGGTAGGGAGAAGTGTATCTATTTGTGGCTTCATGTTTGAAGTGCAAAAATGCTGTCCCTGCTAAAATTAAAAAAAAAATAAAGTGAATGATCTGGGAGGTTTGGCACTCACCACTGAATCATGAATTGTTTCTAAATCTCTGTTGTGCAAATCTGTCTGCTATAGTTTTTGCTGCTTTATTTTTTCTTCTTTCACAAGTGTCAGTTGGATGAAAATTCCTGATTGATTAATTGCAGGAGCTGGAGAAAAGTCTGAAAACCACTTGCGAGGAGTTCATTATGGCAGTCACTAAACTAGTAGTTGATCCTATGCTTTCATTTGTAACCAAGGTCATTCTTCCTTCTTCCTTCTTCAAAATATATTCAATATATACCACATATTTGTAGAATCTACGTAATATAAAATAATGAAAAAGTGGAAGTCAGAAAAACTAGCATGGCATTTACATGTGTATTGCGTGAGAAGTTCAAAGAATCAACAATACCAAAATCAGAGCTGTGAATGTGGTTACTCCTTTATCTGTCTAATCTAACTCGAATATTGAGTCTATTTTGGTTTTAAAGTACGTTCTTTTTTGGATAGCCAATTTGTAACAAGGAATGCATAGAGAGTTTCTGTGTCATGAAAGGCTAGTCCAATACATACAGCTTTGACTTCATGATTTTGCATATATAGGTGACAGCTGTAAAGGTTGCGCTGTCCTCTGGCAGTCAGAAACAGCAGGTGGAATCTGTTATGGCAAGACCACTTAAGGAACAGGCATTTGCTACCCCTGATAAGGTGGCTGAACTTGTTCAGAAGGTATGTACTTAAGTACTTAGCTTCTTATATACTTGGAAATGGGGTCATTTTGTCACTTTTATTTTTTTTTGGGGGGGGGGGGGTTTAGCCAGAAATCAGCAGATATTTTGCCTTCTGTGGACCTTTTTTTTTAATTAATTCACTTGCATCTGAATATGAAAGAAGGGTATGATGACGAGTAGATTTTGTGGAGAGATTGACAAGCTACTTGTCACCCTTATCTTTGTTGGCGAAACAGGTAGGTGCAGCTATACAGGAAGAGTTGCCCAGGGTGATGGCTAAGATGAAGCTTTATTTACAGAATCCCTCCACAAGAACAATACTTTTCAAACCAATAAAGTAAGTTAACAGCTTTCATCAGTTATGATGCCACTCGTGGTTTGTTTCCACTATTCGAAGAGAGCCTGCGGTCATCCTGCTTAAACTAACCCTTGGCTTGATGTTCATTTTAGAACTAAATTAGGAATTTTGGTTCATTTGCTAAATTAGGGTTTCTCGGATCTGTTGAAAATACCAGTGAAGCCATTGGGTAATTCTGGTCGAAAAATTGATGCTTGTGACCATCTAGGATTATGCAGCAAAAGATTGAAGCTTAGGTGATGATATGCTTTCAAATTTGAAAGGCACAAGTTGAGAAATTTTACTCAGAATTGGTGGATGGTGTTGATTATGATATTTCTGTCGGCAGTTTTTTTAGCGAATAGCAACATAACCCTTAGTATAGAGTTATCCAGTTTGTACTTTCTATCTGGAAATTTCTATTTGAGCCTTGATTCAACTTGCAGAATCTTCTCTCTAATTGAACGAGTCAACTTGCATTGCAGGACAAATATAATCGAGGCCCATGTGCAGGTACAGTCCTTATTGAGAGCAGAGTACTCACCCGAGGAGATTCAAAGTGTCATAAACATGGTGTCGATTCAGGATCTTCAAGCACAACTGGACAGTTATTTATAGGGAGCTCCAGACGCTTACCCGATTTTATTTTCCCAAAAATTTTGTTCGTGAGAGTACTATTTAAGATATCTCGAAAGCAAGAAATCAGCGGCGGAAGAATTGCCAAATAGAGATATATAGAATGATTCTGTGTTTCTTGTATCTTGTGAGAATTGAGAAACAACTCCAGTTCATTCATTCTTTTCAGAGCCAGTAGAGGTGCAAGCGCAACATTCTGGAATATCTGCTATCGATCGTTTGCACCATAAAAGGGTTCTCGTGTTATCATCGACTGTCTGCAAGAGAAAACAGATTTTCTCTCCCCCTCTCTCTACCTCTCTCCAGCCACACCCCCAACCGCGCTGTTGCTGATTTCTCAGATTAGGGTTAACATGATAGTACCGATCTCTTTTGAGGGTTGCAGCTTAGGTTTCTGCTTAAGTTGGACATTACAGACTCTGAATCACTGTCCCAGTTGTGCTTTGGTATCATAGACACATTCGACCACACCTCTGTCGATACATTTATGTGCGTATGTACACTACACAGACATCTAGTGTAGAAATACAGAATGAAGGATGATAGATTCTATCTTGGGGTCGTCGTTCTTTTTTGTTTTCTAATGCGGTTCTTTGTGCGTAAAGGGCAATCTCATGTCCAGAAATAAGGCTACTCTTTTCTTTCTTATAGGAAGGTCATTCTTCACAAGAGAGACATACGTTACCCGTTCTGATGCAGAAATTTGACAGAATTCAACAGGTCCTTGATTGGTAAATTCGAAAAGAAGATAGTGATGTGTCGAATATGTTGGTGAATTTTGCTACTGCCCTAGGAGTTTTTCAAATCTATTAGTAAAGATGGTTGGTTTTGTTAGAACTATCCTACACAGGACAAAATTAGTCTGGCAGTACTGGTCAAATCTTAATCACTGTCGATTTCATCGATAAGCTTATGTCGTCCGTTGATTTCACCATTGACTCTTCAATACTCTTTAGCAAAAATTTCAACTTACCTCCCTTGTAAGCCATTAACCCAAAGTGACCTCGCTGTTGAGAGAGAGAGAGAGAGATTTGACAGAAATGGACCATATGGGAACATAGTGAAATATAGTTAACTTAAAACCTTGACTTTCAATATCAAGAATCTAATGGTTTGAATGCTTCAATGAACCTTACTTAATTGAAATTTTTGATATATTCTACCTTGTCGGGATTAGTTCTCAAATTTTGATACGTGCAACCTACTCTATAGGCCCTCGAACTGACCCTGAAGTCTACTCAAGAACCAACCAATTCTCTTTTTTTCTTTTTATTTTTCCTATTTCTCGAAAGTACAAATTTTATTAAAATATCCCCTTAGAGGTGGCAACAACAAGAATACAAGATAAACTAAAAGAAGAAAATTGGGGTTTCTCGATCCGGTTCAATCCAGCGACACACCTAAATGCGGGAACCGGGCCAGTAATAGCCAGTGGCCCAATAGGATTGGTTCGGTCCAATTCCAAAATCTACTCAGAACTGGTGCTCACTCCTAGTATTGCAGGCATGATATGTCCCAAATTAGAGCCGGTGCTCACTCCTAGTATCGCAGGCATTACATGTCCTAAATTAAAAGGATCTAAGTCTTGTTCCCCAGCTTGGGCCCATTTGGTGCAGATTTTTTCCTAGGTATGATTCCTCTTCTAATTTTCCCTCTATAATTTAAAAGATGACAAAAACAAAGTTTCGAAAAAGAATTACGTACGACTCGCTATTTTAAAAACTTTGAAGCCTTCCATACTGTATAAAAATCAGAAATGACTTTGCAAAATTCAAAGGAAACAAAAAAATTAAAGTAGGAAGCTGATCATTAAACCGGATGACGAGAACTAAGGAAGAATAGTCAATCCTAGTCAGCACTAGGCCCTAACGCACAGGGTCAACCTAGTAACTGTGGGCCCAGACACATGCTTCCTTCAGAGCCTCGCATAGGTCAGACAAGAGCATCCCCCAAACACACGGAATATAATAATTAATCTTTGCCTTTCGAACAACCGAAAATTCGAAAAACGAAAAACCAAAGAACCCCCAAAAAGAAAAAAAAAAAGAAAAGAACAGCAAAGAAAGGAGCGGTCTTGGAAGATCGTTGTCGAAACAGAAAAGAAAAGATCAAATTTTTACGCAAAAAAGAAACGATTTTTATTCAAGAATCTCGGGTTCTGTTGACTGCCCAGAAATTTCCCAGAGCAGAAATGACACGTAATACAAGAAACTTTAATCGCTCATCATTCTTGCAGAAGACGAAACCATGTTGCTGTTGTTGCTGTTGATGTTTCTCGGGCGTGGTTCCGGATTGTTTTTACCCGAATCACGTGGACAAGCTACTAATCCCCGCACAACCACCAATTACGTGCTTTGGAAAAATCTGTCCAATGGGAAAGGAGAAGAGATGGGGAAAAGCAGTCGAAGTTTTACTCTGTTTTTTCCTTCCTTATAATCGCGATATTCTTGTCGATGAAAGTGTTGGGCTCGTTCGTGCTCGGAAGAGAGAGAGATGCGGCGTTCGAGACTTCGTTGTTTCTTATGATTTGTTTTGACCCGACTGGGATTGAAAACTGTAGTCAAAACTGACACTTGCCTGAACACCCGCATAAAGGAGCTTATGCAAATTTCAAATTTTTTTTTTTTTGCTCAGAGGAAAAAAGCTTTAATGCTTTGAATCTTTCTGATTACCCGAGTGGGGCTTTTTGATTGATTTGTGGTTGATTTTTATTTGGGCAAGGCAAGGCAAGGCAAAGGAGAGAGAGAGAGAGAGAGAGAGAGAGAGAGAGATGAAAAGGGAAGCGTGAGGGGGATTTTCATTAAAGAAGGCGAATTCCTTTCCTTGATTTTTATTTCTCTCTGTTTCAACATCTTGACCCTATTAGGGTTGCTTCGCTTTACTGTTTGGTTCTCTTTGTTCTTGGGTCGATTTATGATGCTTGCTGCCTCTTGGGACGGGACCCATCCTTGACTTGACCTCCTCCGTATACCCTTCAGCCTCTATTGATTAATTCGTCAATCTCGGCAAGTTTCTTCCGCAGTCCCTGTTCTGCTCTGGGGTTTTTTTTTTCAAGATTTCTGTATTCTTTTTTACCCTGTTCTGGGGGTTTTCTGCTGTACCGGCGATCGTATTTGCTCGATTCCTGGCTTCTGCTCTTCTGGGTCGGTGTAATTTTTCGAAGTTGTGTACCCGAATCGCAGATTTGGGGCAATTTGTTGTTTCAATCTGGAATCGATGTGATAACGGGCGATTTTAGGGATTCTGGAGCAGTTGATTTGGGCATTTCGGAGGGGGCAATGGTGCCCAGTCTTGAAGGCGAGGTGGAGCTGCTTCATTTGCGAGCTTGAAGATATTCTGATTTGCTCTGAGAAGTTTTGAGGGGGCGTTTGGTATGAATATATGATGTTACATGTGAAAGGTCCTCAAAGGAATCGCTGCTCTCTTCTTGCCGTTTTCTGCGGGGAAGTTTCTGATAATAAACATAAGCATGTGATTCCTGAGGATCAATCCACGTACCCTTTTCCAGAGCTCACTTCTTCTGGGCGTCTTGAGGTATTTTAGTTACTGCTTTGGTGTGTTTGATTTTGTTGCTGAGCTGCATTGACTATAGAAGTTCGTGGGTTCTAATGTTGAGCATAGAGGTTTATGTTATTTGAGCACATTATTGTACTGCTGAGTGCAGGTAAATAGTTTGAATAATCCAAGTACTGATGAGTTCCGGCGAGCTTTGGAGTCGGTGGAGCCCAGTTTTCTGTACTTGCGAGGGGAGCAGCATGAAGATGGTGAAGAATTGGGATCTCTGGTTTGGAGGAATACCTACCTGTCCACACCAGATGACCTGTGTGTGTTATTCGGGTCTACTTTGCCTTCTGCGGTGAGTCATTGAGCATTCTGTGCTTGGCACTGCCTCAGAACCTCATTGTTCTTTAGTTTGTTTCGTGTGTGTTCAGATATGATGCATAGCACTGCAATAACAGGGTGCTGGAAAGATGAGTAATGGTGCATGTGCTTGGGCCTCTCATTAAAGATTTTACTTTGCAGCATCAGGCATTTGTTATCTCCCCGTTTTTCTCCTTTTTTGACATGGGGAAGGCTCTAATCTGCATTTGACTTTTAATTTTCTGACTCTAGAAGTTGAAACAGAGGTGCATGAGTTGAAACATGAATCGAATTCACAGTCCTTTACGAGGACATTAAACTATCATCTTGCCTATTCTGTTGTATGGAGCTAGGATTGGCTAGATGCTCCAGCTAGAAGCTTTCTCATCTAGTTACATCGGGGTGATAGATATCTCTGTTTTCTCTACAAGTTAAAAATCTGGACTGCTTCTTATTACTGATGAAACAACCTTACCATGAAACACTTGTGTCGGTGAAAATTTCAAGATTAAGCACGAGTTCTTTATTATGGATATAGCTTCAAAGTACTTTGTGAATGCAATGGTTGACACTTGACAGTATTATCATGTATCACCAGTGATTTATCCATGCGAATTGGATTGTAGAAAATTTGCTGCCGTGATTGAAACCATGCTTTTGGAACCACTTAATCTTTTTCTTTCACTTTGTCATGTTGTAGCGCTGAATACTTACCATTTTCCATTTTTGTCCAGGTTTATCTAGAGATTCCTAGTGGAGAAAATTTAGCAGAGGCACTTCACTCTAAGGTAAGTTTTATATTTTACTGTTTATTGGAAAGTAAATATTGCTATCTGTTAAAGAGGAGAAAATGGTGTTATGTTTTGGATGGGGTGTTTGTCGAGCATGGATATTCAACTGGAATTAAGAGTTAAAACAAATTGCATTTAGCAGTGCATCTATGTATCAATTGGGTCAAAGAAGTTGCTTTCATATGCAGGGTGTACCTTATGTCATATACTGGAGAAGCACATTTTCATGCTATGCGGCTTCTCATTTTCGTGAAGCATTGTTTTCGGTTGTGCAAAGGTACATTGTTAAATTTTGGGCAGTGAAACAGTTTGATTTTATTGCAACTTTATTTTAGTATTATTTTTTTTTTTGAGTGTGTGATTCTGGGTATAATGATAAGCTTGCTCCGTCCTTACTGAGATGGTAGGGGCAGATCAAAACTGTCTATATAAGATGCAGAAGAGAGAAGCTTGTGTATCTTGGCTCCTCCGCAGACGCTGCATTCCTTGAACTTTGGGATGCCTTTTATTATATTAGTTTGTATGATAGCATATGGTGTACTTTTGTGTTGGAGATTAATTGCGTCTCTATATTTTGCAGTTCATGCAGTCACGCATGGGATGCATTCCAACTTGCAGATGCATCATTCAGGCTCTACTGTGAAAATAACAATGATATTTTGCCCGCCAATAGCGAAAAACTCAGCTATAAGCAGAGACCACAGATTCTTGGGGACCCTCCCAAGATTGATATTGTTCTGCCTGAGGCTACTACGCAAGGAGAAGAAGAATCACCCGAGAATGTTCCTGAAATAAAGATATATGATGATGATGTGACCATGCGGTTTCTAGTTTGTGGGGTGCCATGCGCGTTGGTAGGTTTTGATTTTGCTCTCTGCATGTTTGAAACCTTGTCGCTGGTGAAATAAATTTGCTGATGTTTTTGCAGGATGGTAGCATATTGGAATCTCTGGAGGATGGCCTTAATGCTCTTTTGAGAATAGAAGTATGTATACACGAAAACTTACGATCTTTGTTCTCTTATAAGCAGACGTTTTGAACCCTTTGCCCCTGCGCATCATACTTTTGTGTTGATTGTTCTATTGTCTTTGAATTTCCCTTGAGAAAATACATAAACATAGTCATAGTGGTATATAGTGCCTATGACTGATTTCTATCCTTCTTATTAATCAGATACGGAGGAGTAGACTTCATAACCGCTCAAGGTATTGGAATATTTCTAACCATCTACAATCTTATATGCAACTATACTTTTAATTGCTATTACAAACTAACATTGCGGAATTATTGTGGTGGTGACCTTGGTCACTGTTGGACTATTTATTTGATTTTATACAGTGTCTTATACCAGCCCACGTTTTTACCAAATTGTTATTCAAGCAGAAAATAATTGTAACCTTGCTGGTTATCATATTGCAGTGCGCCTCCACCTCCTCTTCAGGCAGGAACATTTTCTCGTGGTGTAGTGACCATGAGATGTGATTTTTCTACCTCTACTTCTGCTCACATTTCTCTATTAGTATCGGGTAGTGCACAGACTTGTTTTAATGATCAGGCAAGCGCAATTATATTCTAAGAATTGATTCATTTTTCTTAAGTTGTTTATGTCGATTACATTATTTTTATGATTCCAAAATTTTCATGTCTTCAGTTGCTAGAGAATCATATTAAGAATGAAATTATTGAGAACAGTCAGCTAGTCCATGCCTTACCCAGCTGCGAAGAGGGCAAATTGGCTTCACGTGAGCCTCGTAAATCTGCTTCAATAGCTTGTGGAGCTAATGTTTTTGAAGTTTGCATGAAAGTTCCTACATGGGCTTCACAGGTTCCTCTCTTTTTAGCTCTTCTTTTTGCAAAATTCTGCTGCAACTCGTTGACTCATTTAGAAAGGCATGGTAATTAACATCCCAGATAATTTGGTTAAGTAAATTGCTTGGTTGAATTTGTGATAAACTGTAACTATTGTCTCCTCATTATATTTAGTTTTGTGCTTGCTTCTCCACTATATATTTGCATTTTATAGGAAGTGAGGGACAGAAACACTACAAAGACAAATTGCAGCAAATCACCCTTTGAATGTGTGGAGTTGTCTTTAGTGCATCTTTTTCGCTATGCTTATTACTGTTGTGCAAAATGCATCTCCAGGTTTTGAGGCAGCTTGCTCCAGATGTGACATATCGCAGTTTAGTTATGCTGGGAATCGCCTGCATTCAAGGGGTTTCCGTAGCTTCTTTTGAAAGAGATGATGCAGAACGCCTCCTGTTCCTGTGGGCCCGGCAGGGTAAAGAGTTGCATCAGAACAACTTTGTTCTATCCACACCTCCTAGCTGGATGACACCTCCGGCCCCTAGTCGGAGGAGGTCTGGACCATGCCAAGTAACGAAACCGCCAAAACCAGCTGGTTCAGAGAGCGAGAATGGTGGTTCTATCAGGAAAAAACTGCATGTTGCTGCAATGAGGCCAATCCCTCATACTCGGCGTCATAAAATGCTTCCCTTTTGTGGGTCTCATGAATTGGAAAGATACAATGGAGATCAAGTAAAGGCCAATCTTCCAGTGGCTCCAATAAAGCACACTCCTCCACCTGCTCCTAGGAAGTCATTTTCGAGCTCTATCCAAGCTCAGCAGATCATATCTTTAAATCCCCTACCTTTAAAGAAACATGGTTGTGGCAGAGCGCCTATCCAAGTCTGTTCAGAGGTTCGTCGTTGCTGCTGCTGCTGCTTACCATTGCAAGAGCCGCTTTTATGGCTTAGATCAGTCACTTTTTTGTTTTAAGTTTCTACCAATCCTTTTTTTTCGTCAGTTTCCTGACCATACTTCTCTTGCTTGCAGGAGGAATTTCTCAGGGATGTGATGCAGTTTCTCATTCTACGTGGACATACCCGTCTTGTGCCTCAAGGTGGATTTGCTGAATTTCCTGATGCTGTTCTTAACGCGAAACGTCTTGATCTTTTTAACCTTTATAGAGAGGTAAGTTGTTTCATATATGTCAAAGTTATTTCTACCTTTTTATCCCCATTTTGTAAATGTTGCTTGTCTAAATGCATAGCAGGTGGTTTCAAGGGGTGGCTTTCACGTTGGGAATGGCATCAATTGGAAAGGACAAGTTTTCTCTAAGATGCGCAATTACACGCTAACCAATAGAATGACCGTATGTTCCTGTTTGATGTGAATAAATCACTGTGCTATGATGACATTCTACTTGCTTGTGCTGACTCTACGAGTGCTCTTGATTATGGAGAGTTTACTTGCCTTACTGCGCTCTTGCAGGGTGTAGGGAATACGCTTAAGAGGCATTATGAAACTTATCTCTTGGAATATGAATTGGCACATGATGATGTAGACGGAGAATGCTGCCTCTTGTGTCATAGGTCTCTCTCTCTCTCTCTCTCTCTCTCTCTCTCTCTCTCTCTCTCTCTGCATGCAAGAATGTGGGTGATTTTATGCTTTGCTAACAATCCTTTGTATTGCAATGCAACAGTAGTGCACCTGGTGATTGGGTTAACTGTGGTATATGTGGGGAATGGGCTCACTTTGGCTGTGATAGGCGGCAAGGGCTTGGTGCCTTCAAGGTTCGAATTCTTCATCTACTTCTGGACTTATATGAAATTAAAGCAATTCTTTTTTGGATCTTATAATTGCCTAGCCCGCCTCCTTATATGAAGAGCTAAGAGTAAGAAAAACTTTGTGCTCCTTAGAACATGTAAACATTAGTTGGCGGGTGCCCCCTCTTGGGAAAAAAAACAAAGTGTTTTGCATAAATTGGTTATAACAGTATTAACTATCTCTTTTCTCCTTTCTCTGGATACTCGAGATGAACCCACCAATCCTTCAGTGAATTAGCATCTACATAGCGGAAACTAAGAATGTGCACATATCTTAGGTTAAGTCTATTGACTAAGTTTCTAAGCTACCATCCACTAAAGGATGTATTTAGGGGGTGCACTGAAGTTTTAATAATTTTAGGAGCAGTTGCTCTGCATTGTTTCCATTATGTGCTGATCCCCACCCCTTGGATGTGCTAAAGCACAATGACGCGTCCATGAGAGAGAGAGAGAGAGAGAGAGAGAGAGAGAGAGAGAGAGAGAGATGTCAGATTCACTAATGCATATTCTCTTAATGGTTATGAATGGCAGGACTATGCAAAAACAGATGGATTGGAGTATATCTGTCCGCATTGCAGCATATCAAATTTCAAAAAGAAGTCTCAGAAAACCGTGAACGGATACTGACGGCGTCTCGAGTTTCGCAGTCTCAGTGCTGAAGAGGACTCCTAATTGAGCAAATGTAATATGTACCATAATATTGTCATTGTTGTCATCAACAGTTTAACGCGACAGGAAGCTCGCTCCCCAAATCCTTCAACCCGTTCGCTATGATCTAGAGATTAGGAACTTTAAATGTGAAATGTAGAATGTAAGCCCCATATTCTTGCCTGAATTAGATTATTTATGTAGCTTTTCTCCTTTTTTGTACTTTTTCAAATTGATTATATCTGTCAATGAAGTCTTGGCTCACTATTCCACGTTTCCATAGTTTTGCTCGATTCCAACCAAACGATGAGAAGTATTAATGTGGTGGACAGAACCGATCGAACCACAGAGAAATCACAGGAACTTATTATTTCTTTTGTGGGAATCAATCGGTCCGTATGGCGACGGTTCTATTATAGTTTCTGAAACATTGCTCGTATGAATACCGTTCATAGGAAAATTCATGTCAGCTAATTAGCTGTGAATGGTCTGAATCCGAAAGTACCCAATTACATTGATTGGACTTAACAACTCGGTGCTTCAAGTACCTAATCTAAGCATCACCGGTTTAAATTTAAGCTCCTGTCCTGCCAATGGACCCAGCGATAATTTAGTTATAATTCCTCATCTCATGTTCGTGTGTCGCTCTGTTATATCAGGACTCTGAAAAATGCAAAATTACGACCCCAGGAAAATTAAAAAAAAAATTCGCGAAACTGTTGCGGGGTCAGGTACCAACGCCGGTGATGGGTTGGATCGGTCGGGATTTTAGTACGGTTCAGATGATAGACAATTCCATTAAATCAACGTGAGGAAATGTTGATGATGAAAACCGGCTGAAAAATGAGACGAACTCGGAAGTAAAAACAAACGAAAAAAAATTAATCAATCATAGATGCCCAAAATCTTGTAATGGCAGTGTTGGTATTGTTCAACGTAGCTTTGCTATCAAGTCCACGATGAGATTATAAAGAGGAAAATTCAAGGTGCAGTGGCAACATTATACTGAAAAAAAGGGTTTTAATAATCGGAAGATCAAATTTTTTCTTTGTTGTTTGATCTGTGGATTGAATCTATTCACTTGATTATTCTAGCCTCGTCCCCAGGTGTGATTCGTTCGTGGCACGATTTTATGACTGCCTTAGACAAAACATAATATATGCACGAGATGCTTCTAATCCAGCTTGTCTTTTTTTTATTTTTTTTTTAGCCTAATCCAGCTTGTCTTAGAAGCATGACAATCTTCCATCTTTTTATACGCTGAGTATTGTATTCGATGCGCACCAGAATGGCAAAACAAACATGCTAGTCATTTCTTAACTCCCTACCAGAGAGGGAATCAGCAGAAATTTGATTCCATTTTACGAAACTGCGCCGTAAGGCTTACATGGAACAAATGAATTGTCACTACGCCTACCTTCCCCGGTCATATTCGAAGCTTCTTGCCAGATTTTGGTTCGTCGTCGTAATGCCCGCCATCATCATTTGACTCGCCCTTCTCCATCTTCTTTCTCGCGAGTATCTTGTTAATCTTGTGCAGCTCGTTGGTGAGCTTCTGGTCCTTATTTTGCTTTCGGGTCTTCCTACCGTCTTGCATCTTGACCCCGAACTGAAATGCGGCCTTGGGCATTGCTTCCTTCTGCTCATTGTATTTTGCCCATTCATCTTCCGTCTCAAAGTCCCAGCGGTGAAGTCGCCCCTTTGCCTGTTTAGAGCAGATCGAAATGATAATCAGTAACTACACATGCTTCCCACACAGGAGCATCTTTAATACTTTGATTTGAAAGGGATAGGGTAAGACAAGGCTGAATTTGCAATAACTCTGGATAGAACTGAGAAGAAACCCTCTAACTCTTTTGCCCTTTTGTGAAAGACAACCTTCTGGAAGGGAGAGGGTCCAAGAATTTTCCAATGAAATAAAATCACCCAATGTTCTTTGGCAAAAAAAGAGGAACTTACTCGTCCACCCATATCCATTTTTGACAAATCATCTTCGTCATCGCTGTCTACAATCTCCCGGTTGTACTCCTGATATCCGGGATAGCATTCAGAATAACTCTCAGAAATGAAATTCGGATCTTTTTCTCGTGAATCTTTCTCCCTCAATTGTTGAAGCCTCTGATCGTCTCGCTTGAAGACGGATCCTAGACCTCTATCCTTCTCCTCTTGTGTCATGAACCGTGGATCTTGATGTGCATTTAAACCGGCTTGAATATCAAATGGGGGCATGTTTGGCTGGAAGTACTGTTCCTGGTATGCCAATTGCTCAGCATACTGATAATCTTGCCACTCTCCCTGGTAACCAGCAGCTAATGCTTGTCCTTGTGTTGCATCGTAACCGTTCTGAAACCACATGGCCAAAGAATACAGAATGATTAACCAAAGGAGAAATAAACATGAGCAGCTGCCACATAAAATTAATCTTCCTTATTAGACAATGATAAACTTGCCAATACTCCTCATGTGAGAGCAGCAAATTAACACTTACAATTTCTTGCCATTCTTGAGGAGGCAATGAAGGTGGGACTGGACCATACACAGGCTCGCTGAAGTAAGAAACCTTTTCCTTATTCCGAGGAGATTCTTCCATATCCTCTGAAAGAGGGCTCTGATTTGGGTCCTTACCAGGAACGGCATAATCAACTCCATCCCCAACAAATATGTCATCGTCTTCTTCTCTAGCAACTGCTGGTCCTTGTTTCTCCATGGACTCCACATAAATTTTCCTTGGAGGGGGTGGAGGCGGTGGCAAACTCTCCTTTTCAGTCTGGTTCTTCAATGCTCCATTATCTGACCTGGTTTTGTGCTCCTCAAACCCATTACTAAGAGTTGAAATCTTTCCTACTGAACAAAAGAAGCCAAAAGATAAGTACAACAAAATAATCAAATTCATAATGATGGCAGAGCAAAATACAGGAGAACAGAAGCCTCCCTAATATGTCATCACTACTATGGACAAGGGAAGAAAGGTCCCTGTAGGCAAAATCTCTCCAGTATGAGTGTGATAGTTTAGCATCCATGTTCCCAGAACTCTTCCAATCCTAATAATTCACCACAGCACGAGTCCTTTTTTTAGTTAATGCCATCCTACTTGATCTTCTAAACTTTCAGCATCGAAACATCCTATTTATTTGTTATTGACAGCAAAAGGGAAAAGAAAGAGCACTTGATTCTCCATCCCAGAGATTGAAAATGACAAAAAAATATCTCGAACTGAAATCATGAACTCAAATAAAAACATATTTGCAAATGGCCTGCAGATTGCTGCTCTTAATTCCCCAACTAACTCATTTTTAAAGCAATTACAATTTTATGCATGCATATGCATGGTACATATGAAAAGATTAAACAACTCCAATTTAAAAGTGGTCAAATTCACATGAACAAAGGAGAGGGCAGTGTGGATGTCTGTAACAGGACAAAAAGCAATTGCATTCACCCCAACAATTTAGTGACTATTTATCTATTCCAGATCTTGGAAACCACAATAAACAATTTTTTCTCTGACAGACAGCCTGCAATTATTAAAGAACCATCTATGCCACTTTTGTAATGACAAGCTATTCTAACGCGCAGATTATAATTACCTCTTGCATCTTTTTCCTTCTTTTTCTTCTTAAGAACCTTCCCAGAAGACCCAAGGCGAAGATACGACATAATCTTTGCAATACGATCCAGTACAGAACCATCAACACTGACAGTCACCATTTCCTAATACACATGAAGGTGACAATCAGATGGCTGCACATCAGATAAGTGAAAAATCTAACCAAGGGATTCAAAAATGGAAGAAAAAACCTCAGGCACTGGACAGTCAGCTTTACTTCTATGCAAGGTCGTCGGAATATCATTTGAGTATCCACCTTCCTACACAAAAGATTCAACAAAATATGCTCAACAAGATCTTCAAATACTTGGAGAAAAATAAGACAACATTTCAAAGTCAGCACCTATCCAATTTATGGTTTTCTAGGTCAATCTATACAGACGTGCAATGCAAAACTCCACCCTTTTGCTGCCAACCTATCGTAGTGTTACCTGCTTCATCCTTGATGTCTATAACTAATCCAGCTGAAGTATCAACGGACCATGTAAAATGACGTCTTGCATATGTAATATTTTCCACAATTAGACCATAGTTGACATTTCTCAAAACACATCAATCTCCCAAGTCCCAATTACAAAGGCTTAGCAATCCCAATAGGGAGAGGGCAAGGCAACCCAAAGACTAATAAAAGTACAGAAGAACAAGAACATTTGCAGATTAAATAAGCCCAATCAGCCTCCGAGATAGAGACCAGAGACAGTAGATAGTATCTCATTGAGAGTTATACTGGAAATACTCCGCAATGTGAACCGTAGTGTCTTATTTAGATGGCAACTGATACGCTTCTCTTCAACAAGCCTAGAATTTCCAAGAATGTTATCTAAGAACGAGAACTGACTCTCCGAGATTGTCAAATCAAAGAGGGACAACTTACCATGTTATATATGAATGCCATTCGACCAGGTAGAAACATCTCGTTTGTCTTGATAACGGTTTGAGGCTTCACAATCCATTGATAGATTGACTGAAAAGGTAAAGGCATGGATTCAAATTAAATGATGCAGACCTTAAGTACCAAGCACATGAAGATGTCGTATTTTAATCTGGCAATAAGTTCCAATTGACACACAGAAGCTTCAATGAAAATGCACCTTTGCAGTTGCAGTTCGGAATGAGAGTTGCTGGTCTTCTTTAGTTTCTCTGCCACGAATTCGCAAAATTGGGTCAGTACAAACTACACGTAAAATCACAAAATGCTGAAGTTGAGGATTAAGCTGGGCATGAAACGTTTCTTCACATAGTTCAATGGTAGACACCCAACTAAAAAAAACTAATTTTTTTGGGCATTTTCATAGTTAGCCTCACAAACAACGAACACACCAGCGTTCATATTCAGCAATTCAAGCAGACGAACGTACGGAGTTCCAGATTGTACACCGCAAATCAATACAAAAATTACCTAGACTTGGCATCAGCATCATCTCCAGCCTCGGGTTTCTTGACCATCTCGCTCCTGACCTTATTAAGCAAGGCGTAATCCAAACCCTTGACCAAGTGCGTGTGCTCGACATCGCCTCCTAGATACTTGCTCTTCTCGATAGACAGCTTGTGCGCATCGGCCGACCTGAAAAATTCCCATCATCCCTCAGCAGCCAAACGCGAAGCGACCGTCGAATATCGAGACGCGAAAAAGCGAGCTCATTAACCTGAGATCGACGTTGCCCGGAGGGGCGACGGCGTGGAACGATCCCAATTCGGTGGGCTCGTAATCCGGATTCTGGTCCTCCCTGCGCTCCTTCGCGCGGTCCCTGTACTTCGGCAGCTCCGGCTCCTCCGGCTTCTCCTCCCTGCATTTCGCAGACACGACGAGCGGCGCCGTTAGGTTTCCATTTTCCGAGGGCAAGTTCTTCCCCAGGAAAAACAGAACGGAAAATCTAGTAAGTGGAAGAAGGATGGGGTGAGAGGGCGTAGGAGGTCGGACTCACTTTCGACGCGCCATCTTCTCCTTGTAGTGCTTCTTCGAGGAAGACATGGCTCCAACGACGGTGCGGAAGGAGGAGCTTGCAGAGTTCTCTGGTTCGCTAGGGCAAAAGGACGCGACGAGGGGAGGAGGAAGAAGAAGAAGAGGATGAAGATCACCGCCACCGGGGAAGGACGGTGGTGATTTACTTTACTGACCCCCCCGCGAGTGTTGGTAAACGGGCCGGGCCTGGCACGCCGCGGCCCATTTACTGCATCGGGCGGTGCCGGGCCAGCACTGCAGTCGGCCCATGCCGTGCCGGGCCGGATCCGTGGGCCTGATGGGCCGGTATGATTTGGCCCTGTTTTGGCCACTTTTGGTATTTGATTTTGGTTTGGGCCCACGCCGTGGGGCTACTTTTTGGGCCAGCGCTAAAGATAACTAGTGGGCGTGGGCCGTGTTGGCCCATTAGCCGACGCTGGGTCAAGAGTTCGGGTCGGGTGGAGAACGGTTCGGACCGGATTCTCAACACCTAAAGCCCCGCCGGCGGCACGAAGGAGAATTCTCGTGGACCGTCGGTCTGATGGCATGTCAAATCTCTATAGTCTACGTGTTTTTGGTAATTATTAATCCCTGAATTTTTGCAAGTTTTCTCATTCAGTCTAATTATTTAACTTATGGACATAGTTGTGGTTCTTGACTTAAATACAACGTCGAGTCTCGCGTTTTTCTCAGAGGGCGCCCGTGCTCAATAGGAGGTTGTTCCGAGTAATTTCCTATGATAGTTGATGATTTCCTAAGGTGATTATTACCCGGTCAATGCTGGAGCACAAGTTTTGGAAGATGAACCATAAAGCTGAAGAGTCAAGATTTCAAGTCTCCATGTCTTAATTGCACTTCATATTTGTTAATTGTCATCAATGCATTTCTGAGTTCACGGATGGATCGAATTGAGTCTAAGATCGGGGCCCAACTCTCTTCTTTTGAAGTCCGTCCACAAAGGGTTCGAATGCTAATTTTCGGACGGGGTTTGGCTCGGCTTCTATAGAAAAGATCCTTTCTCCAACAACTCCCACATTTGTCTAGTAGATTGGAACGGGTCGTCAAACCCATCCCCAAGTACCATCACATACGACTAACATTGTGAACAATTATCACGTGGACTAGTTCCTTTTCCCCTTAGAATGTTCCGGTGTGGGGTTGGACTGACTCGGTCACATACAAATGAGATCGGAGGAGGCAAGAAACCAAACCGAGACGGCTGCACGATGCCAACAAGGGCGGAGTTCGCTAGGTTGATGATTATCACGAGGAATCCTATAATAAAAACCAAATAAGTCTACATAAATAAATGAATAAATAACCAAACATGGATAAAACAATTAAAAAAGCATCACGTGGCATTGAATTCAACACCTGCTCCGAGCCCCCCCCCCCTGCGTAATAAAAGAAGAACCAAACTCCCACCACCAACTTCAGCTTCTGACTTTCTGGTGCATCATGGCAAGCTCAATTCATCTCAAGGCGCATCAAATCTCTCTTCTTCTTCTCTCGCTCTTAGTCCTTGCCGCCTCCGATGAATTGGAGGCGACCACAAGCCCGGCTGGCCAGAGGCCGGAGGCAGCGGATGCCGCCGCCTTCTTCGTCTTCGGAGACTCCACCGTCGACCCCGGCAACAACAACTACATCAAAACCATCCCCGAGAACCGCGCCGACTACGAGCCCTACGGCCAGGACGGCTCCTCCGGCAGGCCAACCGGTCGGTTCTCCAATGGCCGCGTGATCGTGGACTTCATAGGTACCTGTGTTCGTAGCTTTCCCCATTCATATAGCTTGTCCTCTTTTCGTTCCTTCTTTTCCTAAGACAAAAAACTCTTGGGTTGTGGGGTTCGGGATGACTTCGCAGCGGAGTACGCGAGTCTGCCGGCGATCCCTCCGTTCATGCAGCCCTCGGCGGATTACAGCCGCGGCGTCAACTTCGCTTCCGGCGGAGGCGGAGTTCTTCCGGAGACCAACCAAGGACAGGTCAGCCCCTCTTTCTTCGTACTTTGTACATAATGGTGTCGTGTATTTCGGTCATCGGCTGATAAAATTATCTCGGGGATTCAAGTCAACTCTATTGTGGGTCCCAGGCCTCATTGGAAATAGCCAGGTGGAATCTAGCGATTGGTCACCGGGAGGAGTGACGTGGGATGGTTGGTGGTGCTACAGCTCACGAGCCACAATGGCTTGACCGTAGTTTCTCGGGATAACGAGGGCATATTAGTCATGAGCAGGGGTCGGTCTTTCTGATGCATACACAGCTGGAAAAATAAATTTTCCTTCTCAAATTAACAAGAAATATCATGTGCACGATAATGTCCTCGCGAACGGCGTAAACTATAGAGCAAATACTACATTTACTTAAAAAGATTTAGTAACTCTGATCTATTAAGGGTGCGTTTGGTTTGGCTTTGGCAATGAGATTTAAGTCTCTAAAGGCTAGTCTTGGGCAAATGCTGAAATGTTTGGTAGCTATTTTTAAGAGCCCATTCGGCAAATGCTAGCATTTTCAAAGTCCTCTAAAGTCTCTTAGCCCAATACGAGTCCTAACCAGTATTGGATTTTGAGTGTTTTCGAAATGTTACTTTAGGGATTGATGAAATTTTTTTCCCATCCAATTTTGCCTTTGTTAAACTTTCGAAATTAAACTTTTACCTTCAATGCATGACATCGCCGATGAGCTAGATTTAACGCTGGACGAGCCAAATTTGGTATCGACTGCTCTCGCTTAGGGTCACCTGAGGTTGTGGGCAACCTCAAGTGGGAAATGCTGGTGCTAGATTTGGATCATTGGCGTCAAAGTCGTCACCCGAGCACCGCCGAAGTTTCAATTTTTTATTAATCTCAAAAAATAACTAAAGTCTTTTATAAGTGAAATTTTTTCCCAAACAGCACTTAAATCAAAATTGATTTCCAATACACTTTTCAGTTATACTTTACTAAGCATTATTTGCATTTCAAAGAAACCATTTAATCTAAATTTATTTGCATTTATACAAAGGCTATCATCAAATGCCGAGTCAAACGTGGCCTAAATGAGTTGCAACTCAATTGCCATGTCATTTTATAAGGTTGACTCATCAAAAAAGGATGCTAAAAAACCAAACAAATAAATATAAAAAAGCAGAGAGAGAGAGAGAAACAAACGTTTTGACTTTATTTTGATATATAATAAAAACCCGGCCATTTCTTGGAATTTCGACTTTTAAATGTTCTTTTTTTTGGTCGAAGACTTTTAAATGTTCGGTTGTTGTCTTTTGCATGTGATTATTTGGGTGGTTTTGTTGCAACTTGCAACTAGGAGTTGAGAAACAGACTTTTCATGCCCGCTAATTCGGAAAAAAATGATTTTTTTTATCTAAGATCCAAAAGTCAGTTCGAGATAGAAGGCTGCAGAAGTTTTTTTTTTCCTGTGATTATCTTTTTTTTTTGGGGTCAAATTCTTTCTTATGATTTCCATTTTCTGGTTTTGATTTTTTTTTTTTTTTGCTTTTATTTGCTGAATCAACGTTCATTTAGGGACATGTCATGGCCACACCAAAAAGCATTGTTAATAAACCAAATTCAGTAAACCTTTAGTAAGTCCAGCATTACACTAAAGTATAATATTATTAATTTCTTTCCCACAAATAATAGTGTGTACAAAGTGTGCAGTAATCTCAGCCAATGGATTTCGCAATTCACTAAACATGAAGCCTAGGAAATGACTTCTCTAGCTAATATATTCAGAGAAATAGGGCTGCATTGCGCGTGTCACAAACCAATCAATTTGTTTTACCCACAAAAATAACGATCTGTTCGAGTTGTTAATCGCACTACATAAGAGTTAAATTTCTTAGTAGATATATCTATTTATACAAATGTTTCTCTAGCGAAGATGTCTCCGAAATTTATGGGCGATTGCTCTTTTGTGTGATTATTAGGCAATTGATCTTCCAGCGCAACTGAAGAATTTTGACGAAGTGAGGGGGAAACTGATTGAGACATTAGGAGAGGCGAGAGCACGAGAAGTCGTGTCGGAAGCGGTTTATTTCATAAGCATCGGAAGCAACGACTACATGGGTGGCTACTTGGGAAGCCCCGCGACGAGGCAGCTTCACCCGTCCGATGTGTTCATCGGCATGGTCGTCGGCAACTTGACAAATGTGATCCAGGTGAGCTTCCTCGTCGCTCTCCCGACACCTTAAAAGGCTTCGAATGATTGGTCGCGCGCTCGATGTCATCATGCCGTCCGGACTACCTCGATACAGAGACTCGATTGAGCTCATATAGATGTCCAGTTACTAATTTTGGCCCCTAAATTTTGGGTTTTGCTACTGACCAGGAGCTATATCAAAGGGGAGGGAGGAAGTTTGGGTTCCTGAGCTTGGGTCCACTGGGTTGCTTGCCGGCGCTTAGAGCGGCGAACCCTAACAGTAACGCCGGCGACGGTGGCTGCTTCGAGGATGCTTCGGCTCTTGCTCAAGGACACAACACTGCCATAAACGGCATCCTCCTGAGCCTCCAGCACATTTTCAAAGGTTTCAAGTACGCCAACTCCAACTTCTACGAGTGGCTTGCCGATCGGATGAGCAACCCCTCGAATTACGGTACATATACATAGTAATCTTTGTCCCTGAAGTCAATTACTCAAGCCTGTCTTGTTACTTAGCCTATGTACCATCTGCAATATCTGGTTTTTTCAGGATTCAAGGATGGCGTGAATGCTTGCTGCGGGTCCGGGCCATACGGCGGAGTCTTCACGTGCGGGGGCAAACAGGAGGCCGAGTACAAGCTGTGCGAGAACCCAGAGGATCACGTGTGGTGGGACTCGTTCCACCCGACCGAGAAGATCCACAGGCAGTTCGCCAAGGCGCTGTGGGATGGACCGGTGTCAGTCGTGGGGCCTTACAACCTCCGGGACCTCTTCTTCGACAAGGACAAGGCCACCATTGCCGACCTCGTCGACGGAACCGTAGAGCAAGACTTTATGTACTGAAAAGTTTCAAACTTTCAGAGTCCTTAAACACACTTTTCTGGTTTGTCTTTCTTGATAAATTATATGAGAGAATTCAAAAGTTTTACGCCTTTTTAACATGTTGCCATACATGTTTGGAGGGACCAATTCGTAGAGGTATATAGAGATCCTCTAAAATTGAGACCGATGATGATCTTATATATCTTGATTTACCTTTTCAAATGATGGCTCATCAAAACCATGGATAGATAAGAGAAAAGAAGTTATCGATAGTTTAATTTAGCCGGTATAGTTCGACTCAAAGGAAGATTGACAGGGACAGGGATGAGCACACTTAACCAAAGTTTAGTTGGCTCTCTTTGGAAGAATGAATTGAGAGAAAGGAGGAAAATTGTTGGAACGAAGAGGACAGAAATCGATATTATCGGCGGAATACTGGCAAAATAGCCTCAAAAAGTGTTTGAATGGAGACATGTTTTTGGAAGTCGGTAAAAGAGGAGGGCTCATCAAACGACAACCCTCAAAGTAAAGAAAAGCGAGGTTGGGGTTCCATGTTTTGGTACTTGATTACTTTGTGTACCTCATTTGAATAAGGGAAAGTACAGAGAAATCCAAGCTGGGAGAGTCCAAAATGGGCCGAAAGGAAACGCTCATGCATCGACAAAACTGCATGAGTGATTCCCCTAAATAGTGCGGCAAGGACAAGGCGACGCAAAGCAATTGGTGTGCCTTCAGCTAAAGAGTAGGCTATACCGACAGGGTCATTAGAAATTATGATGGGTGGATGGTAAAAGATGTACTTGAAAAAGCCAATACAGCATGAAAGCAGTATGTTTAGTTTGAGTGGCTTCCTAATCAGTGTTACGGAAGAATCTGGTCATGAAAGGGTCACAAGAAAGATTATCATCTTCAGCACGCTCAAAATACGTGCATTGGGAAGTTTCAATATCCCTAACATTTTTGTTCCAAATGGACAAGGACCAGTAATGCCAAATAAATCGAAAAGGGTGATTGACATCGACCCTAAAGGGAAGAAAAAGCAGTTTGTCAAGGGGGGCTAGAAGTTAACAACGCCACCTAATAGACTCAAATCCAGATTGAAAAAATATGGACCGAAATTAACCGAAATAACTACATTGAAATTTCGAGTAAATTGACCAAAAGTTTAGGACTAAATTGGCAAAATAGAAAAACTTAGAACTAAACTAGTATCCGTCTAATAAATTTAGGATTGATTAGGTAATGTTCTACCGAAGGGTATATCCATTGAAGAGGAAAAATGATAAAATATTGAGAAGGCGGAGACGGCAAGTATAGCTGACTGGGACTTACTGTCTAACTCTCACTACCCTCCCTAGGATTGCGAAGTGCTTGAGAAAATGTAAGCGAGGGATGCTTCGAGTGCAAAAGAGAAGTCGACCATCACACCCACTATGCAACAAACACACGTTGAAAAGCTTCTCCTTTACAAAAGGGAAAACGATATGGAAAGCTGCTGTCAAGATCGATGCGTGTATCTCAATGCATCGATCCACTGATTTTGTTCTAATTTGAGTCGTACACCATTCCATTTGGTGCAGACAGAACGTGTGTGTAATTCTCTCTAATTGTCCTTTGGTGAACCTAACTTTTTTCCCGACTTTGTTACTATCATTCTCACGATTGTCATATTCACATTATCAGCTGATACTAGCGCGGAGCCACCTGTACGCCACGTTAGTCGGTTCACGACTTCATGGGATATTGCGGGACCAAGAGAACATGTTGTTACGAAAAATTCGTGATTGGCCAATAGCGACCCTTCAATTATAGATCCGAATGAGATTGAAGGTTGCGTTTGTACTTGAATTTGATCATTGGAACTTTGGAAGTAACGATGGGGAGTCATAATTTTTGTGGGTCTCGATTACTTTCCACTATAGTTCTTACTAGCCATATCTTGCATTTCAAGAAAAGGGCGGGGTCGTCGAGAGCTAACGACAATATAAAAAGACTATAACGAAACTTTAATCATCTTTGTTAGTTGAAGAAAATCAGTTGGAATTTGGAAAGTGTGCGCTTTACCTTCTGACGAGATGGAAGGACATTTGGGGGCCGCTTCGCATAATCCTGTTTGCTTCTTTGTAAATTACTAAATCTGAAAACATAGGACAATACAAATTATTGGGTGTAACGGTTAGCTGGCATCACGGATCGGCTCTCCCGCTGGACTATCTGCATTCATAAATTATCGGTTTTAATCATGCATTTATCCTGGGTCTGTCAGTAACATATCAGTTTCATCCGTTAACATTATAAATTATTAAACATAAGAACATGAGACGATGTATTCTTGGGTATAACGATCGGGTGGCATCATGGATCGGCTTTCACGCCAGTCTAAGTACACCTCTCTAATCCGATTAAAGGCGGATCATCCATCCGGGACCGGGGGAGATTGCTTTCCTGGGGCCTTAAATTAGAATAACATATTATACAAGCACATCCAAAAAGTCATGCAAAGTCACACAGGTCGTTCCATGCACACAGTCCATGTGTGCAAGTTCATCTGCAATTCTAAAGGCCGCATGCATATTGCTCAGGTTACCCAAGCTTGGAAAGAGGGAGAGGGTGGTAGTGTTTGATCTTGACTTCCAGTTGAAGGTGTTGGGCAGGTCACCGAACCCCACCCAAATGTATGCTGTATTTATCCACTTGCATTAGGAAAATTACAAAGTTTTGCCGTGGATTTCACAGCTATTGGTGGATCATGAGGACCCTACACAGATATTCAGAAATTCCCAATCTTTGAGGTCATGATTGGATGATGTCCATTTCATGAGTTCATGGACGGTGGTTGGGAATTTACCGATGGAGAAAATCAATTGTCAATGATGTTGCAGCCAGTCAGCACGTACTTGTGTTATGGGGTGAATGACTGATGTGCGAATGCCAGATGTTCTGTGCAATTTCCACTTTCGTAGTGGGTTTGGTAGGTGGCCATAGTCATTTATTTCTGTTGTGCTTCGAGCGGATGGTCCAAGCACATTGCCATCATCGACTAATCCACCGCAACAAGAACCTAAAAGATTATATCATCCCTACTAAACACAGCCATTCGTTTCGTGAAAACTGAACTTCGCTAGAAGATTTTTTCATAAGCAAGTTCTCTTTTATTAAGAGAATGATTTGATTTCCCAATGTTTTAATCGTCCTTTGCAAATGAAATAGAAGTCAGTTGTCTGATATTCATTATCAAGATAGTCCGAAACATACTTCTGAGAAAGAGAATCGAGTACAATCCCGAGGACCAAAGTCCAAGTGTCTAAGTTTCGTGTTTTGGCCACAGGGGACTCGGATCCTAGCAATTGGGGTCTTAGGTCCAGGCTACCAGGGTGTCCATCAACTAGGCATCGGGTCCGAGCACCTGAGACGGCTTTGTTATGGGGAATGTTGAGTTGCATTCTAAAAAATGATTTCTAATTTTCAAAAGAGAAAGTCATTTCCCTTATTTTAAGGCATACATATTCTAATAATTATGAAAAAATTTGTTCAACTCATTCTCTTAAACAATTTCAAGCTAGAAAAATGAGAAGAATGTATTCTAACAATTAAACTAAGGCAAAACAAACGGAATGGTTTTGTAAAAAATACTTGTTAATTCTACATCGTGAAATTGTTACGTCGGATCCACCGTAAAAAGACAGAGGATCGTAACCGATTGATGAGTCTATCTTAATATTTAACTTATCAATCTTGATCACATATTAATCTTGGATCCGTACCTAACATATCACCTTCATCCCCTATATAAATTGTCAAATATATATATAAGAGATAACATAGAGCAAGAGTCCCGGACCGCCTAGGCAAGGCATTTTAGGCTTGAATATAAGCTTCGGGACCCCCTCTATGAGACCCTTGCAAGTCGGTATTAGAGCCCGATGTTCGGTTGACCTAGTGGCTAGGCAAGTCCCCTAGGGCCCCGGTGTGGAGGACTAGGCATCAGCTGTGCAAGTGGAGCATGGTGGAGCAAGAGTCCCACATCACCTAAGCAAGTCGTTTTAGGCTTGAATAAAAGTTTCAGGAACCCCCCCTCCCCTCCCCTCCCCTCTACTATTAGCTATAATGTTTGGTATAAGACCCCCGATGTTGTATCTCATTAAATTTAGAGAAGTCATTGCATGGCCTATGGACCACATGAACCAATATCATCTCGACCACCGTGAAGGTCACGTGATCGACGAAGAGAATCGAGTGCGTTGGTTTCGTGTTATCTTTTGTCCCTCTCTCTCCCTCTGTGTGCTTATATGCATGCCCGGTTTGTCCATTTCCCTCTATGTGCTTATATCCACCATTTGGTCACGTGAATTGCAATAAATTCTGGCTAAAGATGAAATCCAGCTGGCGACGATGCTAGCATGCTAATATGTGCTGCTGCGGAACATGGCATGTCCGGCCACTAATTGGCAATGGCAATAGCCCTGAACATGGATTCATCAAACGAAACCCATCCCAGCTAACAAAGGCCACACTTCTATCTCAAATCTCTCTAACAAGTTACAAGTATAAGGGATAAGTACATTAAAAGCATCAAGATTTGTCGCGAAAATATAATTGAATTGTAAAACTATTAGAAAGTGCAATTTAAGACAATGACATTCCCCTTCTCAAATTATAAAAAAAAAAAAAACAAGCCACGTGGAAAATTTCGTGCAGATTTTTCCAAATGGGTCAGAAATTTCTGAGACTCCCGCACCGTGGCCACTTTGCCCCCGAATCCAACAACTGTCTCTCGGGTGGCAAACCGACAAACGCAGCAATCCCTGTACAGGATGCCAGCTGGACTCCGACAGATCCACTTCTCCTTTCTTTGTTTCTTCTTCAATTTTCCTTTTTTTTTCTTTTTTGTTTTAAGTCTGGTTTTTCCCTGCCGTTCAAGCCTCAAATTCCACCCGGGAAACTCCCGGCCCCGCAGCCGGAAATCGTCGAGAAATCGAAGCGCCCGTGAAATTTTCATTGGAATTACCGAGCCACCCACCAAAGTAAAAAAAAAAAAGAAAGGAAAAGGCCCCCAGTTGCATTAGAAAGCTTTTAAGAAATAATAATAATAAAGAAACAAAAGCAACGTGTTGTGGCAACCAAAAATTCAAATACCAGAAACGCCAGCCGCCGGATTCTTCCCCCAATCCGCCGGCTGCTGCTCTCCCATCTTTGGATCTCATGCCACACCCTAATAAAATAAACTAACCTAAATTAATTAATTTAATTGCCCTTAATGGATAAGGCCCCCTCTCTGTTTTGCTAAATTCATCGGCTCCCCGGTTTAGCCCTCTTGACCTTGTCGGAGAGGCCACGTCGGACTTTGACGCCATCTGAAAATAAAATATTCTTTTTTGTCGATTTGAAATTACCACCGTGCATGAAATGGTAAATTACAAATCGCAAATTATTTTTTTTTTATTTGGTTGGCTTACAAATATCTTTCATTACCACCCGCCTGGGTGGCGCTGCTGGAGCGCGCACTCTTCCTCTCGCAAAAGGTTGAGTGTTCGAATCCCGAGCGCCGCAGGGTGACTTAACCGGTGGCACGTGTGTGGTGGCTAGCACGTGTCGCCCCCAGGGTTTACTCTCCGGCTGTCGGCCGTGCGGGGTTCCCTGGGTTACCAAAAAAAATATATATATATCTTCCATTGATAAATTACCTTCCCATTTTTTTCTATAATTTTTATTCATCCTCTGGGTATTAGCGCGGGACCTACCAACTGCTGCTCCTTACTCCGCAGGAGGCCGCGTCAGCGTGTCGGGGGGCCGTTGCCCCGGGCCCCCGTGATTTTCCACCCGACGACGATGACGTCCGGCTGAAAGAGGGGAAGCGAAATGACGCGAGCGCCCTCGCGGGGGAGCTGACGTGGTGGGCGTCGGGCGCCGGTAAGCGGCGGGACTCGGCCACGTTTGATCTCGCCAAAATTTCCGCCACCCCCTCTTCTCCTAGGACAGGACCGACAGATCCTAGGAGAAGCATAGACGCCCGACGAGACGCGAGAAACCACACGCCACACGCCAAGAAATGGAATCCTGCCGGCTCGATGCGGGGCAAATCATCCCGTCCGCATCTAATCCTTACGGGCACAAGAGGGCCGATTCAATTATGTAAAGCTCCGGACGGGGTGATATCCTCGAGGAGACGAGCTTTGTTTTACGCTCGATGGCGTGAGGAGAGCCGGACCCGTGTTGCGGGGGGCGCCCGATTCGAGCACTAAGTTCCGCTCCTTGTAACTTCTCCATCAACGCCGCCTTTTAAAGAGAGGGGAAACCGACAAGTCAGCACTGGATTTGAAAACGTTAAACCAAGCATCCTTACCGCTCGATTTGAATCAGACACGCTTAAAAAGTTCGGAGGATTCACTCTAAAGACCTTCCGATGATCCGCGCGGGTGGAGATGTTCGCCGCGTTGTTTGGACGAGACTAATTAGTATGATTTCCACTGTATATAAGATAGCTTTGATTTCAATCCCGGGCATTGCATCCGTTAACGGCTCCTTCAAATTTTTTTTTTGGGTAACACAAGATGAAAAGGCACAAGAAACAGAGCACCCTGTTTCGGTCAGAAAAAGAGGGAAAACCCTTCAGGCGCGCGGGACTCGATTAGAATGCCTAAGTATCATCGGTGAAAAAGAAGAGATGGGTGCTGTTGTAGGATCATTGTACAACATTGGTATATGATTAAAGGAGGACAAATCGGAGGAGGAGGAGGAGGAGGAGGAGGAGGTGGGCCAAGTGGACAAATCCGGGACATGTGTCGACTGTTGATGGAAAGCGGTTTTCTACGTGAGAGGAACGACGAAACCACAGGAATGGTCGAGGCAGTAATTGAGGCTTTTTCACGAAAACAGGGGCCCAGCTTCTACTCTACTTGTAACTTTTTTTTTAAAAAAAATTCTTGGTTTTTTTTTTTTTTTTTAAATCTAAGCACCGTTACATACGAGGAAGGGGGGGTTGGTGGTGAAGAGGAGAAAAGGGATGAGCAATTGAGCTAGAGCAGAGCAACACTCTAGATCTGTGTGTATAAAAGGGTGTCTTTGCTTTGCTCTTTCTCCATCCCCCGTTCGATTATTCTCCTTCCCTTCGTTACTTTTCTTGCGTTTATTTTGTTGCTCGAGATCTGCTCTGTGTTGGGTCCCGTTTGGCTTTCTTCTCCTCTGCTTTTGTAAGGTAAAGATTCTGTGCGTCTTTGAGCTCGTCATGCATTGCAGTTTCTGGCTTTGTACTGCAGTTTTGCCTTGTTAAGCTCGGTCAGAGTCGAACATAAAAAAGAGCGGAGAGACTAGGAAAAAAATGCTTGTGTAAGCCCTGAGATCGTTTTGCATGGACAGATAGATGTCTGCATTGTTCGATCGGTGAAGAAAAGGTCAGGTTTTGATGCACTAAAACTTAAGACAGCAGGGCTCGAGAATGCAGGTCGCTACCTGGAAGTCTTGCTCGCGAGTTGTGACAAATAGTCACGATCATCAGCCATCACACTGTTCAGCATTCGATTCTCACTAACCCTCCCAAAACCAGTTAGAATTCAGAGAGGACCATCTGAGCTTTCAGCTGGAAAACCTGTCCCCCACACCAACAACCAACGAACCCAGTTAAATTTCTTAAATTTGATATTTTTTTCCTTTTGGGATCAAGATTCCAAAACTCTGACTTTGGTATTGCCCAGAGTTGATCTCTGGGGGGAATAATATGTAATGTAGTGACTTTTGCCTCTTTCCGGCCGATCTGAGTGTTTCTTCTCTTAGTGTTGAAGTCTGTAAGCTAATCAATCATCCATATATCCAGATTGTGTGGGAAATCTTTGGGACGTTACTTAAATACCCTGAATCTGTAAACTTTTCTCTTTCCTTTTTTGCTCCCTCTCAGTCAAATCACTACCCTTTCGTATCATAGTAGTTTGCAATAGTAGATAGTTTGCAAGAGGCAGAGCAAAAGTCAGAGAAAGTCAGAGAGAGTGAGGAGAGACGGGACAGAAAGAGAAAATTGCAGTGATCTGCTCTGTGGCCAAGGTTAACTTTAATGTCTTTCGCTGAACAAATGTGTTTCTTTTTTCGTTCTTTTTCTCCAGTCGAGTAAACCAGCATCCTCACACTGACTATTTTGGTTGACAGATCGTTTTGTCAGGCATGGTTGTGTCATCATGTTGAATTTCCAACTTTCTTACGAAAAATTTCTGTCTCGGTCATCATTGTCATGGTTTATTAGGAATTCTCCTTGAGGTGAAGACTTTGCATGCTTCTTCACAGATGATAAGGGTTGGTTTAATGCCATGAGTGAACTAGATCCGGTTCCCCTGTTACTTCACACTTCAGGTTGCTGGATCTCGTGCAACGTGACTGTTAAGGTTTTATCATCTATGCATAAAATTAAGTCTTTCATGTAGTTTATACCCTGGCACAGTCCCAGTGGGATCCTCACTATTAATACCATATACTCATGGTTATTAGTTCAACCACATAAACATTAAATACAAAAACATGTGGTGGTTGGTGGTGCATTTTCAATATTCCAGCATTATTGAATGATTACCGTTTTGGTGGGTTTTGACTTTCTGGTGAGTAATGTTCTCCTTTTATAGTGAAGAGGCTTTGCGTTATTTGGATCCCGTTTTCTTATACTACCCTTTCATCTGTATTGCAGTGTTAAGGTTCTTGAGAGGATTCAGACATGGCAGAATGCTTGCTTTCGCGTGTCGAGAGCATCCGTGAACGTTTGGATGAGCCAAGAAGCATCCATGAACGTTTGGATGAGCCAAGAAGCATCCGTGAACGTTTGGATGAGACCCTCTTGGCTCATCGTAACGACATCTTGGCTTTCCTCACCAGGTTATCAATTCTGGTCCTTATAGTGACTGCCTGCATTGGGCATCACATCTTAGTGATCGCGCAATTCTCTAAATGAAACTGGCATTTTATATTCTGCCACTTTACAAAACAAACGATCAGTATATAAAATAATTAGACAGGAAGAACCAAAGATGCTATAGATTTAAATTTCTGATAGTATACAGGTTCTTTTACTCTGTAGGATCGAAGCAAAAGGAAAGGGGATCTTGCAGCATCATCAACTTATTGCTGAGTTCGAGGCGATCCCCGAGGAACATAGGAAAAAGCTCAGTGAAGGAGCATTTGGAGAAATCTTGAGATCCAGTCAGGTAATAGCTCTTCTAATATGCATTATTGCGCATTAAAAAAAATTTACAGTTTGATTTCTCTCTTATTGTTCTATCGATATGCTTTTGTCATTTAGGAAGCAATAGTCTTGCCTCCATGGATTGCCCTTGCTGTTCGTCCCAGGCCCGGTGTGTGGGAGTACATTAGGGTAAATATCCATGCCCTCGTTGTTGAGGAGTTGCAAGTGACCGAGTTTCTTCACTTCAAGGAGGAACTTGTCGATGGAAAGTATGTCTTTCTTTTTCTTTTTCGGCTTTTAGTAGCATACTTTGCTTTTGGCCAAAGGACTGTAGGTTAAATGAATTTGTGAATCGTTGGCTGTCATGGTATTACATCATGAGAACTATAATATGCAAATGAACGCCGCTTACTCTGTTGCAGTTTGAATGGAAACTTTGTGCTTGAATTGGACTTTGAGCCATTCACTGCCCAATTTCCTCGCCCAACTCTTTCAAAGTCCATTGGTAATGGGGTGGAGTTCCTCAATCGCCACCTTTCGGCCAAGCTCTTCCATGACAAGGAGAGCTTGCACCCTCTGCTTGAGTTCCTCCAAGTTCATTGCTACAAGGGAAAGGTAAGCCCATGGGTTGATAACACTCATCTCACTCTCTCGGATCTACTTCTTATGCGCCGCGTGTATCACTTACTTATATTGACAAGATTGTGTAAATGACAACTCAAAGGAAACATTGCGACATTCACATAACTTCACCACTGTTGAAAGGATAATTCAGAGTTGCTGATATATTAGATGCATGGACTGAATCCCTTTTTTTTCATAAACAATTACTCGTGACTCATTTATTTTGATCTGCGAACAGAACATGATGGTGAACACGAGAATTCAAAATGTCTTCTCCCTCCAACATGTCCTGAGGAAGGCAGAGGAGTACCTCTTCACGCTCAAACCCGGGACGCCTTACTCTCAGTTTGAGCACAAGTTTCAGGAAATCGGGCTGGAGAGGGGCTGGGGCGACACCGCCGAGCGTGTGCTCGAAATGATTCAGCTTCTGCTGGATCTACTCGAGGCTCCCGATCCGTGCACCCTCGAGAATTTCTTGGGAAGAATCCCCATGGTCTTTAACGTCGTTATCATGTCGCCTCATGGTTACTTTGCCCAGGACGATGTCCTCGGATATCCCGATACTGGTGGCCAGGTCATTTGTTGTCTCAAATCTTGATTTAGCGTTCTTGACAGTATTTGTACATGCATTTTCATCATCATGCGTTGTACTCAATTTGTAGGTTGTGTACATCTTGGACCAAGTTCGTGCATTGGAGAGTGAGATGCTTCACCGTATCAAACAACAAGGGCTGGATATTACTCCTCGGATCCTCATTGTAGGTTCTTGCTCTTTAACTGATAGTGGAATAGTTTCACTGGTCACTGCAACTAACTCGTTATGTTTGTTTTGTGTCCTGCCCTTACGGCTGCAGGTCACTCGTCTTCTTCCTGATGCTGTAGGAACCACGTGCAACCAGCGTCTTGAAAAGGTTTTCGGAACAGAATACTCCCACATTCTTCGAGTTCCCTTTAGAACAGAGAAAGGGATGGTCCGCAAGTGGATTTCACGATTCGAAGTGTGGCCTTACTTGGAAACTTACACCGAGGTATATTAGCTCATAAGATACTGCTCTGAGACCAATCTTTCGTAACATGAAGACTAACCTTATCTTCTGTCATCAGGATGTCGCCAATGAAATTGCTGGAGAATTACAAGGGAAGCCCGATTTGATCATTGGCAATTACAGTGATGGCAACATTGTTGCCTCTTTGCTGGCCCATAAGTTGGGCGTTACGCAGGTTTGTCCCTTCCTCATTTTACTCTCTATAGTGGCAATATGATTTAATCAAAGAACCGAATGCTAAATATTAATTTCTTCTGATTTATTATGCAGTGCACAATAGCTCACGCCCTTGAGAAGACGAAATACCCGGAATCTGACATCTACTGGAAAAAGTTGGAGGAAAAATATCATTTCTCTTGCCAGTTTACGGCAGATCTCATAGCCATGAACCACACCGATTTTATAATCACCAGCACCTTCCAGGAGATTGCTGGAAGGTAACTGATCTTTCTTTCAGATGTGGATTCACGCTGAAAGGCTCCTCCATCCTTTGCAATGTGCTAAACTGCTTGTATAATTTACATGTTTTCAGCAAGGACACGGTCGGGCAATATGAGAGTCACACCGCCTTTACGCTTCCTGGACTGTACCGAGTCGTCCATGGCATTGATGTTTTCGATCCCAAGTTCAACATCGTGTCACCAGGGGCTGATATGAGCATTTATTTCGCATACACGGAGGAGAAGCGGAGGTTGAAATCTTTCCATCCCGAGATCGAAGAACTTCTTTTCAGCGATGTGGAGAACAAGGAACACCTGTGAGTTTGTTTCCCTACTTTAGCATCCTGTGTTTTGAATGATAACGTTCAAGCTCAAACAGAAACTGACAGGGATGTGTTGGTCATTGTCAAAACAGATGCGTATTGAAGGACCGGAACAAGCCAATTTTGTTCACCATGGCAAGACTGGATCGTGTCAAGAACTTGACTGGGCTGGTCGAGTGGTACGGAAAGAACACCCGCCTGAGAGAGCAGGTCAACTTGGTTGTGGTCGGTGGCGACCGGAGGAAGGAATCTAAGGACTTGGAAGAGCAAGCCGAGATGAAGAAGATGTACGATCTGATCGAGAAGTACAATTTGAATGGCCAGTTCAGGTGGATCTCCTCCCAGATGAACCGGGTGAGGAATGGGGAGCTCTACCGCTACATCTGCGACACCAAGGGAGTGTTTGTGCAGCCCGCCCTCTACGAGGCTTTTGGACTGACTGTGGTGGAGGCCATGACATGTGGATTGCCGACGTTTGCAACTTGCAACGGTGGTCCTGCCGAGATCATCGTGCACGGCAAGTCCGGATTCCACATCGATCCTTATCACGGGGATCAGGCAGCCGAGATCCTCATGGACTTCTTTGAGAAGTGCAAGGCGGACCCGAGCCATTGGGACAAGATCTCGCGAGGCGCGATGCAGAGAATCAAGGAAAAGTAAGGCCAGCGATTCTTGTTAGATTCACTCTTCGATAGGAAAAAAAGAGAACTACTCGCCTGGGTGGCGCTGCTGGAACACGCACTCTTCCTCTCGCAAAAGGTTGAGTGTTCGAATCCCGGGCGCCGCAGGGTGACTTAATCGGTGGCACGTGTGTGGTGGCTAGCACGTGTCGCCCCAGGGTTTACTCCCCGGCTGTCGGTCGTGCGGGGTTCCCTGGGTTATAAAAAAAAAGATAGGAAAAAAAGAGAACATTTCAAACTTCTTGTTCAAGGAACAAGTGGGTAACATGCAGTTGCTTTGCTTTCTGGCAGGTATACATGGCAAATTTACTCCGAGAGGCTGCTCAACTTGACGGCGGTGTACGGCTTCTGGAAGCACGTCTCGAACCTCGACCGTCTCGAGAGCCGCCGCTACCTCGAGATGTTCTATGCCCTCAAGTATCGGAAATTGGTAAGTGACTCGGCTTTTCATCAAAACACGAGCATGGCGATCCGCACACATATTTCTGACTCCTAGTTTCAACAATTCACCTGCTATGCTCATTGTCTTGACAGGCCGAGGCAGTTCCCCTAGCCAAGGAGTGAGCTAAAAAGAGGGGCAGATCTCAAGAGGGAAGCTCGAAAATCTCTCGAGAGTTTGAGGAATAATAGCCATTGGCATTGGATTGGAAGAGAGCCTTTTCTTTTTGCTTTTTTTTTTCAACTGCTTTCGTTGATCTTGGTTCTTTTCGTTTCTTTTTTCTGTGAATGTAATGTTGGGTTAGGTTCTTCAGACAGTCGATTCAATAAAATTTTCCTTTTTCGTTTCCCTAGTGTTGTCCCCTCAATTTGCCTGTCGGTCTTCCAACTTGAAAGTTCATGTTCAACCGATTTTCCTTCGCTTCTAAGCTTGCAATGGGGATCCAAATGCCTCGTTTACTCGGAGCGCCGTCTAAGATTCCATTTGGTTCAACATTGCAAAAGTGCTTTGGGGGCTCTGTTTGATTTTTGCTCTAACGTTGGGCACTCTAAGGGCCTTTGGAGGTCAAGAGATGCTTTGAAAAGTAGCATGCAAATAATTGTTTTTCCAACTTTTGCTCTTGCTCAACTTTCCTAATTTCGTAAATGTTCTAAAAAATCCTAATTTGCCAGCAAAGGTCTCAACTGCTGGCGAGCGACAGCCGCATGGGGTCTGGCAAACCTTAGGCGACGCTTGGGTCCTGAGATCGGTCACCTAAGGGTCCTGAGATCGCGATCTGAGGAGGCTGGCCGACGGCTAAATCTAGCCAATCAAACTTTGCCGATAAATAGTTTGGGATTTTTCTTTTAAAAAAAAAATTAGCAAAGTCCTTCACAACCAAATAACATTTAGATCAAATTTGCTTCATAATGTATTTTTCAAATACACTTTACCAAATATTACTTGCATTTCGAAAAATACCTTTAACCTAAAAGCCTTTGCATTTCTCCATAGACATTTCTCCAAAACCGAACCAAACAGGCCCTTGAGTTCATTGAATAGATGGGTATAGACGATCCAAAAAGTAATACAGAGACTAAAATAAGAAATGCAAAATAAGTCTCTTCAACAGAATCAGAAGGAAAACTTGTATATCGGACTTGACTGTTTGGTCCAGTCAGCTGTACACATCCGTTGTGTAGAGAGGACAATCAATACAAAAAGAACAGGACGTGAAGAGAGCTCATACTGTACAGTTTCATGTTATTCCGGTATTTATACATGCATCGACACAACACACTGTCAAAATTGCCTTCTACTTCTGTTCTGACGCATTCTATTTCAATCTATCTAAACCTTCACGAGTAAAAGAAAAAAGAAAAAACCGGCCGAGGCTAATAACGAAACTCCCATGACTATCAACGTGTCCTACCCAGAATCCAGAGTTCTATTATGCCCTCCATATTTTGCGCATCAATCCACTAGTCATGTAGTTCCCGTATAGCTCTTGTAAGTTTCTTTTTCATGTTGGCTTCTCTTGGATAGAGGATGAGTGCCAACACCAAAGAGAACGTAAGGCCAACTATCCCGCTAAATGGTTGGAAAGGATGGGTCCCCGTTATCCAAAGAGGGAAGTTGGGGTTGTGGATCAAAAAGCCACCTGATTGGAGAGTGTAACTCGAGACTAATATCCCTGCTTGGAGCCCAATCGGAATGGCGAGGCAACCTTCACCGATATGCCGAAGCCCAGCCAAGCTTAGTGATAAGAGCCATAGCCCTGGTATCGCCCATGGAGACCTGAAATTCAGCGGGTAAGTCAAATACCTTAATTTTGACTCGGGGGGATCAGCATCAGAAGCAAATTGATCGAGTGCATGACAAAAACAGGAACCAGGTTCAAAGTAAATGCATTAACCTAAAAGCTAAAGGATGAAACAGTTGAGGCATGCATAAAGATCAAGCTAACAAAGGACATTGTTCTCGTTGTAGCTGGTAAAGAAGGTGACACGACACTAACAGATCTAAGCCTTTCCAGAAGGCAAGTTTGGCAAGTCATAAGTTTGCCTTCATCATCAGAATGTTTATTACGAAAACTTCTCTCGGTAAAAAACAAAAAAATTGCCACTTGTTTAATCCAGAACCAAGATTTCAGTAAGGAAAGGTTAGCAATGTTGCATGATACTTTAAAATATAGAAAGGGTGGTCACCAAGTTACTATTGGACTTCCAGGAGTACTGATTTACTTGTCACATATTGAGTAACATGTTTTTCCTGGCCCCAATAGATATTCTGGCAACAAATGAAGAACAGAAAACTGATGGAGAAAATCCAGAAAAAGGAGTTAAGAAGTTGGAAGAAACATGACTTAAATTTAGCAATGCACCTCTGGAACAGGGAGAATGCAAGCCCTGAAAAAATAATTCCCCGACGATATCCAAGATCAGCAGCAATTTCTTGAGTTAACCATGATCTGAAAAGCAACTCTTCCACAAGGGCAACAGAAGTTGCTGTAACAGCACCTCGACCGACCAAGATGAGCATTTGCCCATAAGACTTGAGCCTTGTCATGGCATCTAAAGACGATGAATGAAGACTTGGAGGCCAAGAAAAACTCACGCAGCCTAACAATGAATTAACATACTGTATGGACAAAACAAGCAAAATTCCCCCAACCAAACCCCTCAAAAAAGCTTGGATCTGCAAACAAAAAGCTGAAATGAGCTCATGAAGAAGAAATCCCACGGAAAGATCTCATGCATGGCAACTATGATGAATAAAAGCCAGTGCAGCACCACGTAAGAATTTTAAAAAGAGAACGAACTGCAATGAACTTTACGTCAGCAGCAAAGGCAAATAAAACGAAACCAAACAGCTGGACTCGTTTGAACCATATTATTCAAGCTCGTGATGTTCAATTTGCTGCATTAGCTTTTCAAATGGAGCTTGAGTCTACTAAAATTCGCTTTGAATGGTATGCAAGCCAAATCTAGCATTTGGCAACTGCTATAATATGTCTAATGGTTTTTATTACTGCATTTACACTTTTTTCTTATTACAGCATTTACACCTCTCTCTCTCTCTCTCTCTCTCTCTCTCTCTCTCTCTCTCTCTCATGCGCGCGCACAGATTTGGTTCTCTCACTAACATCTTTTCAGAGTAGTTTTTGTTATTGTTCATTCCCCTTTTAAAAGCATCCGTTTTTAAAGTTTGTATCTAGTAAACATCTGGTATTGTCTGTAGATTTACATCGAAATGCTTTGCTAGTTCGTTCTCCACAAAAAGCAACATAATAGACGCCTCTCCAACAAAAAACAAAAGAAGCTAATAGAGAACTTCTCACATTGTACTAAGCATTTGCTAGACCAGAATCGTAAGATGTTTAGTCACTTAGTCAAATCAATGGCATGTTATTTTCAATACCATTTGATCATTTTGATTTTATAGATTTCTCGAAAATTTTTCGTTGAGCATTTTACTGACAGATGGACTCATGTCTCCATCAAACTCAATTTGACTGCATGCAAGAAACATTTTGCAAGAACATCAACATAAACCTATGACATGGTCCTGAAATTTTAATTAGATGTGGAAGTAATGTTTTGGTCAAAATTTTTGCATAGGCGTGAAACATAACGTGGCTTTGTTGAAAAATCTCGAAGTTCATAATATTATTAGATAACTTTTTTAAATGTTGCGCTCATAAAGATCCATGATCAGTAAGTTCCACAAAGATTCCCAGCTTATATATGGGAACACCAGATATACTACTACCAATCACTTCTGGTACTATTCTGAAAGTTGATAAATTGAATAAGTAGATTACTGGATGTCAATGCCTGTTCAGTATATTCGCCTACAAAGTACAATGCGTGTGCAGCAAGAGCCCTCTCCCCCACACATAGAGAAAATCTGAACCATGATCCCACATGCACCAACAGAGACAGAGATGCGGGCATGGGACAAAGGTATGTGACATGCAATACACAGATAAATATTTGTCAAACATATGGACATTGGTTGAATCCGTACCTTCTGCATCGACATCAAATCCAGCCCATATTGCTTAAGGGGATATTCATACCCACGGATCCTTTTGCCCCATAACATAACAAGTATCGTAACAGCAATGTAAAGACCAAAAATGCAAGCAAAATCAGCAATTCCGGAGGAGCTATGCGACATCCAGCTCTGCACAAGTTTTGGAAATAGCGGAACAACAACAGGCGACCAGAGAACAAGAACCATGGCAACGAAACCCACAATCCTGAGAAAATCCCGGCAGAAAATTGCTCAGAATATATAGCAAATTGCAGAATAGACTTGGGAATCCATTCAAACTACAGAAACTAGAAAGTAATACGAAGAACGTGTGTTTTCGAAAGAGTTCTAAGACATCATATGTCATGTGCAATATCTGTTCCAGGGCGGGGAAGATTATCTTTGATCCCTTAAAATTTGTTACCTTAACGTCAAAAAATATAGACCTCTTACTTGAAAAAACTATCTGGAGCTGTTCAAGATAAGAAACAATGTGAGGATGTGACTAAGTTTTATAGATTATTTTGCCTGTCAGACAACAAATCAGTTTGTATTAATAAGGAAACACTGCTACACCCAAACTTAATTTCAACTGGAGAAGAACCCACGTTTTGCCGCGAATATAGTTTTTTGTTTACGAAAAGAAGTATCTTTTTGAAGAATAAAATATCCAACACGAGAATAAACAATTATAAAATAGTAGAATGTTTCTTTTTCTCTTTTTTGAAGTAAACAATTTTGACATAGTTCCCGGTAGTTTTGATATTTTTTATAGACAATAATTTCACAACAATTTGCAAGATTTATAAGCAACACCATATTATTTGCTTGACAATCAAATCTGAGAAATAGAGAGAGCAATTGGTATAGAATACATGGCCCAGGCAGTAATAGATATTCCACATCAAAATAGAAGAATTTATTATTTGCGTTGTGATCTCTAGTTACCTCTGAAATAGTGGTCTTTCTGCTATGCGCAGCAATGATATGAGTTTATCAGTCAAACTCATAGCACCACGTAAGCCACCCCAAAGCAAGGCAATTTTACCAACCAGCTTCAGCATTCCACCCCTCTGACCCAAATCCGCCAGCATAGCTACCAGCCTGGAATCACAACCAGAAACGTTTATATAGCTAAAGAAAAGACAACAATGCTTACACATTAATTGAAAAATGACTAAGAAGCAAGATAAAGGATAAACATAATCACAAAACACCTTTCTTGATCAACTTCACCATCTTCTTTTGTAGGAACTACAGGACCAGCCACAGACATGGCTTTTTCCGCAAGGCTTGTGACTATGTTATTCTCGTCTTTTCCTGATGATGCATCATCAAGTTTGTCAAGTTCCTTTTTCTGAGCTCCTTCATCTCCAATGCTGTCGCCATTGTCTAATTTCTGCACCACCAAAAAGCATCATCCTTACATAACAAAATAACAAAAGATATCTCATATTACCACTTCCAACATTATGAGATACTTAAGAAATTACTCTTGTTTCAATCCTGTTATTTGTCATATTGAACAATGAAAACATGGAATGGTAGACAGACGCGCTGTCTAATAAAAGAGAACGATTTAGAAAAAAAAAATTAGAAGTGATACGTGCCATCGAATAGGACCAACAGGAGATCTACAGCCAAAAAAGTGCAGTAAGCAGCAGTAGTACAACCAGATTGATAGACATAGTAAGGATTAATGCTGCCAATTCTGGAAAAAATTGGACCATATTAAAGCGTCATAAGCAACAGGAAGGATTAAAATAGATTAACACACCACCTATATTCACAGGTGTTACTTGAATGCCAGACCAAATTTCTAAAAGCAAACCAACGCATTGATAATTCTATGAGCATGTGTTTCATCCAGAACATGAAAAAAATAACTATTAACAAAGAACTATCTAAAGAATTAAGGATCACCTGTTGTTGCACCAACAAAGCAGATGTTCCCAGAGCAGCAGCAGCAGCAACCATGCTGGCCATAGCTCTGCCATTGTTTCCCTTCTTCCCATCATTATCTCTCTCCTCTATGCATGGTGAAGGACTCGGAGTATCTTGATCAGATTGCTTAATGGATGATTCGTCAAATTGAGAATCGCTGGGCTCGCTACTATTGCTCCCTGCAAAATTTTGTGATTGAATTACATCTTTTTCATCAAAATAACCACGAGTAACATCCCCAAATTTTTGAGCTTGACTAAGGTCAGTGTCCATGTCAACGTTATCTTGTGTTGTTGCCACATCAAAAGACTTTCTTAAAGCTGCCAGGCAAGAGCCTATGATAACACCAACTGGAAGTACTCTTCTCAAATAATTTGTTTCCTGGACGGCTGATGATATTGCAGTAATTATATGCTCTCCTTGAAGGATGCCCAACTTCTGTGAACCTTGACCAGTGCTATATTTTTTTGTATCGAAGTCTAAAGTGTGCTCCTTGTCATGGTCAACGACTAGACACACAGCATTAGCAACATGATCAAAATCTCTGGCAAGACTAGATTCCAATTCCTCCATATCTTCTAAACTGCACTTGCGATCAACTTCAACCTTCAAACAATCAAGGATAATCTTTCTAACAAAATGGAATAGCTCAGTTGATCTACTATCATCAGTACCAGCCTTCTTATCCATCATATCAATCATTTCGTATTCTTGAATTCGATTCTGTAACTTTTCAGTGTCGACTATCGTGTAGGAGGGTTCGATTGTTCCCTTTTCTTCTCCTGAATAAAGGAGTTCGCTGTCCCTATCAAGATCTCTCTTCTTAGTGAGTAAAACAGCATAATCTCCATTGCTGCCAGGTTGTTCCAAGAGCTTCCATCGCCCTTCTTCTGGGATATAGTCAAGTAATAGGGTCGTAGTTGCATCCTTATCAAGTGACTGAGTTGGGTACTTAGAAAGAAGATAGCTGTGAAAATATGCATCACGAAGAAAATCTCTGTATGCATTAGCTCTTATGTACAAGGGGATATTATTTACACGTCTAACCCCATCAGGGCTACTATCTACTAGTTTTCTGTTGATTAATGGACCTTGACCCTTTTTTCCAATTTTATGCTTATCAATGTTATTAGTTATATCCTCTCCTTCAGAAAACCGGTTACCATCTACAAAAACTTGAGCTGGCTTCTCAGCCTCAAATTCATCTTTTCCATTATTTTGCTCTTCAGTTGCCTTCTTATGGACTTGATCATGTTTTGGGGACAAAGAATCGAGTTCACCATCCCCAGCCTTGTCGTTCTCTTCATTTTCCCGATCTGAACTTTCTTCAAACTGAGTAATCATTTCCTCCAAAACACCAAAAACACTGTTGACAGCCACTTGGGTGGAATCATCCATCCCTGTTAAAGCATCTAATGCTTCTGAAACTGAGAAAGTGGGCGAACTGGAATCGGTGATGCTGGACTTATTCTGTTCCAAAACAGGCTTCAAGCTCTTATTTTCTCTTCTCTGAGGATCACTATCACCATTTTCCACTTGTTGCATCTCAGAAGTGGATCCAGAGGGTGATTGAAATTCTTCCGCCTCATTCGCTGATGTCATCCTTCTTGGTTCAGCTAAAGAGTCCCCACTTTTCTCTTCATTCTTCTGGCTGTTAAACTCCTCATTTGTTGCCAAATCAGCAACCTTATTCTTGTCATCTATTTTAGGATTGTCAGATGGTTCTTTCTCAGGCCCATCTGCCCCTTCAGGTCTAACAGGTTTTACTTTGGAAGATTCAGCAGTATCACGATTATCACCTAAGTCACTGGCATCTTTCTGGATACCATCTTCGTTAAAGCTTACTGATTTATCTATAGAGTGATGCTCTGCTTCTAAGGTAGCAGGCTTTTCTTTTTCCAGCTGATTGTCATCAGAAGCATTTCGCGAGCCCAAGTTATCACTTTTCTGCATCTGATCTGAAGAATAGGTATCCTTCTGTAGACCGTCTTTAATTGGGATTCCGGTCTCATTTTCTCGAATCTCGGACTTCAAGCCAGATGAAAAACTGGGAATGCTACCAATGTCAAGGATCCCATGCAGTTTCAAGTTAGAACCTTGAGTATGCAAAATTCCAGATACAGCAGTTGTGAGCTTTTCCCGAACATCTTCTGGCACGGCATCCTGCAAAGCGTTCACAAGAGTCTCCCCCTGACTGACGGCAGTAAGGACCTAGACATTTAAGATCGAAGGATGAATTGATAGAGAAGTAATTACGTGAACAGTTAAGGCAACTCCTAGTAAATAACTGCAGATGAAAACAATTATTAGATCAGAATTTCAGCATTTCCTGGTACAAAATGACCATTTCAACTTGTAACACACATTAATCAGTTTAAAATTTAAACTTGAAGAAAAACTGAAAGATCCTATTGTCATTTAGCATAATGCAAACCACAAATCAGCACTAAAATAGCAAGACTACTGAGGCTTTTCAAATGTTATAGATCAAGAAAGCTAAATCCATCACCCTAAAAAAATCGAAAGACTTTCCATCTCCACTTTCATTAAGAGGCATACTTAAATTTCACAAATCTACATACTTGGAGACTTGATGGGCAAACATCATGTCCATTTAAATAATCGCTCCATGCTTATTATCATCTGGAGCTAAACCACAAGTCTTCCAGATAATTACATAGTTTCAGATCCACAATTATTAATTAAAGATAACTAACATACCCTTAAACATTACCTTATTCTTCTTATCTTCTGTCAGGGTACCAGGCATAGCAGCATCAAGCATATTCATAACAACTTGTGCTGACTGTAGCACCTGTCCTCTTTCCATAACTGTTGAAGAATCTTCCTCCTTGACCAGCTCTTCATCAAGAGAGCTGCTCTGCGGCATAGCACCATCTAACTCTCTTCTGGGGCTCTGCCTAAGTCGGAAATTGCCAGCAGCAGCATCACCATCTTCAAGCATCTTATCTCTACGATCAGTTGTATATCCATTTGAACCATTTATCCCGGTAAATTCTAAGAACTTACTAACCCTGTCACCCTTGTTGGATGTTTTCCCTTCCACAACACGTAAGCCTTTTGCAGGGTTTATTGTCACATCTATATCTGTCAAGAGAGGATGACGACCCTTCAGAAGCCCGAGTTCCACTGCTGCAAGCCACTGCATGAAACATGCGGGAAATTTTGACTTGAGCAATCACATGCTCAAACTTATCTAAAAAAATTTGGAATGCTGTAACTTACAAGTAAAGAAGAAAAGAATGAGACTTTTGAACAAGTAATGTGCCAAGAAAAGTTCTAATCATGGCATACCAGAGACTACAACCAGCATATTAAGAGTATGATCTGCAGAGTAGTATGTTGGAATTGATCTAGCATTCAATTTTCAGTTGCTCCACAGAAGAAAGTGTTGAACAAATAATGTAGAGAAGATTAACGACAAGACATTCAAATTCAAAACACATGGGCAAAAACTAGGGTGATCGCTGATCTTACTATTATTGAATAACTAAGTAAGTGCACTAATTTCATTCCTATTTATAAATTGATACTAGACCAAACTAGCGAAGTGGATCCCAAGTCTATATCAGGGCATATACAGATCTTGCCTTTACAAAGAGAGGTTGATCCATGTCCGGACACTCTATCTCATCCGTGATCACATTATGAGCGGGAATTTTGAGTAAATATTCCCTTTTCCACAATCAAGACCCACCCACATACGTATTCCGATGGAACCAGACAACCTAACTTAATCCATGGAAGAAACCTGGGACGCTGCCACTATGCTTGAGTCGGTGTCCAATTCAGGTACGCCCGCCTTTCCCTCCAGACTATGAAGAATCTTGTTGAGTTTAATCAACAAATATTGTGCGCCACCTCTTTGATTTCTTAAAACCAGCGCACCATCCAATAACCAATCCCCATTGGATCTGATTTAAACATGACAATATATTTTATTTCATCTCAAAGATTGCTTCAGCCCGCTTGTAAAGTTTAACGAAATTGGGAAGATCATCCTTGGAGTGGCAGAAGAGCCTCTTACATATGTCTGAAATGCTTCCCCTACAAATGGTGGAGTAGGGGAAAATTCTTCATCTCCCTGGTCGATCTCAAGTGGCATTTGGATCGAGCGTATGCAAGAGAGTCCTTTTGAAGGTCCTGCATAATTGTAAAAGGAAGGGGATCGGAGTTGTGGGTGGGCCAGACAACCCACGTCCTGCTCCCTTCAAAGTTCATAGGAACTACCAAAGAGACGCTCAGCACTCTCCGAAGGCAACAATCCATTGGAATATCTAAACAAGAAAACCTCACCTCATTTCTAGTACTTATTCAAAGAAAAATTCTCCTCTTCAAATGTTTAGAACCACGATTACAGCAAGCAAGGAAGGCAGAAAGAAAACTCAATCAATGCATCCATCCTATGCCTGACAGAGAACTACTACATTGTAAACCCAAAACAGTGAAGTTCATATATGGAGGTTGAGGCAATACTTATACAGACCGTTGAAAATGTAAACATGTGAGCTCCAGTGAAATGAAAAACTAATTAGACTAACAAGAGCTTTAAAAGAGACCTCTGAACTTCAAGTCTTTCTTTGTAAATCACGTTGTTCATAAAGTAATGGTGCTAAAAAACTCAATCTGAATAATGGACCCTATGACTTGGGGAAATTTTCTCTATTACCTATGAAACAGTAAGGTAACTACTTTATCCCAATTTCTGTGTATAGGCAAATCAAAACACTCTGAGAGGTTCTGAACGCCTTATCGTTAGGCATATGAAAGAAAACTATCTTAGGGAAAAGAAGAGACACTGTTATCATAGGCAACATTGACACATTCCTCAACCGACATATCAGAAAAAATAAACAAGTCCAGCAAATCTGACACAACATTAATCTAACAATTAACAAGAGGGCTTCTCTAAATAACATAGTAAACTAAATGAACATAAATCTATCTTACACAGAGGATTTACCTGGATTGTGAGATGCCGGCACCAAGATAGAGCAGATCTGCTGTCAGCAGCAATGCCAGATGGCAGACAAGAACACACTAATAAGCTTGTGTAAGGATTTTCTGCTATATTACTGCGTGGAACGGAGTAGAGGGGCACTGTTCCATCATCATTCTGATAAACATCCAAAATTGTTAGAGTTTTCTACAATTCCCCCTTCTTAGGGGAGCAGGGAGAGCACACCAACATTTTAATCAGAATTGTATACAACAAAGAAGAACCAAAAATCTAGACAGATAATATAAGGATTCTTTTAGCAGTTTCACATCAATTAACCATCATGTGCACATCGATGTGATGCACAGACATATGAAGAGATGTGACAGGGTCACAATTCATCTACCAAAGTGGTATCATGAACTCAATTTTACTGGACATGTGAGCAGCTATAACGGTCAGATAAACAAGTTCAATGACAGTAAACAACACCTAGTTTTTCTGACAGCTATGCAACAAAAGCAAAGGACATTTTATTTAACCAAAACACATGAAATTCTGTGTCTACCAAAACCTCCAAACGAAGGTTGTATTATGGTTATGGAACCAAAAGGCTGTGACTTGACACATTCAAAGAAATTATTTAGAAACTAGTCCCTTTCTCTATTATTATTATTATTTTAATTATTATTCACTGATCAATTCATTCAATTAAAAGAAGAGACAACAGAGGAGGATATGCACCTGTATAAAGAGAACGGGAATCCTCATGCTTCCCACTGAGTCTCGTGTGCTTGACTTTGAGTAAAAATCTTCTATTGCTTCAAATCCATAAGATACCATAGATACTGCTTTCTCAAATTCTCGCACAGATTTTGCTACCAAAGCCTTTTCCACATCAAATCCTTTCGCTCTCCCTTGGAAGAGCTCCTGATAAGGATGAAACCGCCATACAGTTAATTATTCATAGCAAAGAGCTAAATTTGGGAAACTACAGAAGTCACATCACTTGAATCGCATTTGCAGCAAATAGTCAGCTTTCTGATCCAGGACGAAGAATACCGGGACTAGGAGATACCTTATTGCTACGTAGAATATCTACTAGTCCACTGGTGAGATTCTCATCTGTGCCATTGTGACGTGCAGAGGACCTTGTCACTTCCTCCAAATCAAAAGGGTTGTTTATGCATATTGCCGCTGCCAGAGGTGTCCTCTCCCCAGCCTCAGCGAGGTACTTTGTCAGCATATTTGCCCCGAAACCCCAACCAATCCCCATCAATGTGGTCCAAGGCCTCGCCTTACCGATAAACTGAACAGCTGTGGAGATATCATCGCTGTCAGCAGCTGTGAATAACCTACATAAAATGAAAGTATTCAGGAGTTCCTGCTATCAGCTTGCTTTTGCTTGGATTCGGACAAAGCAGCTCTAACTCTGAGGATCTCCACCCAGGAAACTTATCTCGAGATTCTACTGCAGAAATGAGCACGGACAGATCCTAAATGCCAGTGTCCATCCCGTGATTCTATGGATTCCTTACCCACGCTAATTGACAGTGCATATTCAAAGTACTCAATAGGAAATTCTTTTACTCATACTAGTAGAAATGTGTCTAGCACATTCAAAAGAACAATCTCCTCTAAGTAATTAACCAACTAACCACATCAACCCAATCTACCAAGAAACAAGGAAGCGCCTTACCTCGCCGTCGTAAGGGGCGAACCAGCGCATCCCCTCGGGTTCATCACAACCGGAAAAAACCCGTGCCGCAGCGCCTCACAAACAAACGCCCTCACATTCTCATCCATACTCCCCTCCGCCGTCCCCGGCACCAGCAACAGCGTTGAATCCAACCCGTGCTCTTCCCTCAAGTCCAAATTCGCCGGCCAATCGATCGAAATCACACCGCCGTCCGCCGTCCCGACGCAGACTCTCTGATACTCCAATTTCTCCTCCAGCTCGCCGTCACCTTCCCTCACCTGCATCCTCCCGCTATCGAGCCTCACGAAATGCCGATCCTCCTTCACCAGCTTCTCGTTCACGTCCTCCTGCAGCTCGCTCCCCTCGAACGATATCGACGGGCACCTCAGCAGCACGAAGCGGTTGAACGGCGTCGGGCTGGAGAACAGAATCCACTCGCCGACGTCGGGGCAGCGCCGGCCCCGCCCGGCCTTCCGCCGACCGAGGGAGAAGGCGGCGCCGGAGGCGAGGCCGAAGAAGGCGCCAGGGAGGAGGACGTCGGGAGAGAACCGGGAGACGAGGCCGCGGAGGAGGTCGTCGAAGGGGAGATGGAAATCGTCGAGCTGGGCCCTGAGGGGCAGGTGGAGGCGGCGGGCCGGCTTGAGCCGGCGACGCTTGTAGACGCGGAACTCGCGGGTTCGGAAGGGGCGCGCGGGGCAGAGGAGGGCGGCGGCGGCGGGCGGTGGAGGGGCGGTCGGGGAGCGGAGGTGGTTCATCGATGGGAAGCTCAAAAGTCGGCTGCGTGCGCAGGAGGAGTGAATGATGATGACGGGAGTGTGTAGAGAGAGCAAGCTCGAAGCTCGAGGCTCGAGGCGGTGGATTTTGAGAGAGACAGAGAGAGAGAGAGAGTCGCGGGAGGGTGGCGGAGAAGGCGGTGGCGGCGGCGGTGTGTGTACGGAAGCGGCGGCTTTCGGCGGGGGGGACGCGGTGGAGCCCGCCGTGTGAGGCGTGGGAGAGGGGCGGAGGGTTGGCGCACGGCAGTGTTGCTTTCCAGAAGGAACCCGAGACGGACCCAATAAAAATTTTAAAAAAGAATGTTGGAAAAATGATGAGAAACGGTTGATCCAATGCAATGCAGGATTCGCGGTCAGGGAACGCTGCGCGAGCGAGTTCCGCCGCCACGTGGATCCTTTGCTGTCGTAGGCTCGTCAATTAAAATATAAAAAAGGGCGGTGCGTTTGCGGACACAATCAAGTCATGGTAAAGCAAAAGCGGATCGGGGGCCCCCCCACCGGACCGGGGTACTTTTGTAGCAATAATAGAGTCGGGAGTTCGACTCACGACACGTCACGTTAGGATTATGAATGGTGTCGAGTGAATGTGGATCGATTTGAAAGTTCCGTAACGGATTGCGGTGCCTTTTATTATCCTTTCGTCGCTACGTGATTTCCTCCTCCCACTCCATTACTTCCGTTAACAAAAAATGGAGAAGAAGATTGGGGAGTTCGGATCCGATCGTTTCGCGAACATTTTTTCAGGAAAAAAATTTCCTCATGTTTTTGGTATTTAGATCGCTTAGAAAAATAAGTCAACAGAAAAATTTATATTTAATATTTAGGAAAATGATTTCTTCGTTAAAAAATCAAAAATCATTTTTCAAAATATGACTAGATATCAGCGCTTGGACTAGAAACTCTATATTTGGATATAGAAACTCCAATGCTCGCTCCCAAGCTCTTGGCAGCAGACTTGGGTATAGAAGGCCCCAGTCAAAAGAGGTCATGCCCATAACATTAGCACCCAAGCCTACGTCTACAAAGGTTGGGCTCAGGACACCGACACCTCCGAACCTCGGACCTCGACACCCTTGCTAGAATCCACGGCGCCCCGGTCTAGGTCTACAAAGGTCAAGCTCGAGACCCCAGTGCTCGTGCCCAAATCCCCAGTGCTTGGGGCCAAGTCTATTGAGGTCAGGCTTCAATCCACAGAGGCCAGGCTCGCGAGTTCGGTGCTCGTGCCCTTATCCCCGAAGCCCATGCTCATGCTAGTCTCCACACGCCTGAGACCTAGTCCATTAAGGCCGCGCTTGAAACCCCTCTACCTATGCTTTGGTCATCCACGCTTGGGCCCGTATTCATCAAATTTGGGTCCGTGTCCATTGAGGCAAGGCCCCGGATGCCAATGCTAGTGCCCAAGTCCATCCAAGCTAGCTTGGTATCCTAACTATCAAGCCTAGTTGCCTCAGTAGACCCTAGCACGGGAACACGGGCACTGAGTTCCTATGCCTTGGCCTCGATGGACTTGAACTCGAGTGTAGGGATCTAGGCACAAGCACTAGGATCTCGAGCCCAAGCGTCAAGGACTTGAGCATAAACATTAGGTCCCAGGGCCAACCATTGTGCACCCAAGCTCGGGAGTATGGACCCATACACGAGCACCAAATTCCTAGGCTTAAGCAACGGGTTCCTTGGCTCGAGCATAGGGGTCCTGTGTTTGGCCTTTGTGGACTTGGGCCCGACCTCAATAAATTCGAGTCCAAGTGCCACAAATCTTGGCATGGGCACCTAGCCCTCAAGCCCTGCCTTTTTTGACTCAGGCCAGGGTGCCAAGGAGTCAGGCATAGCCACTAGGTTTTGGGCCTTGGCTTCTATGGACCTAGGATTGGTGGATCGACGTCCATCAAGCTCAGACCTGGGATCTTAATGCCCGTACCCGATTCCCCAGCTACTCATGTGAAAGTCACTAATACCCGAATAATATATATCTATTTAGGAAAATCAAATCAAATTTTCTGTATCAAACAGTGGAAAATATTTTTTAGTTTTCTTTTTAAATTTCAACCAAGAATCGAAAAAGATTGTTATTTTCCTGGAATATAACTTCTTGGAAAATATTTTCTAGGAATGTTATATTTTCCACGCAACAAATAGAGTCTTAGATTGAATAAAAGACGCGCATGGCCAATCAAAGCGATAATCAAGTAATTTTACCAGCCACCAACGAATTTATCGTTATTTTTTTCTAAAAGATTTATCTAAATATGACATATGTTCGATACTCGAGGACTAACCAGAGCTATTGTTTAAGTTAGTCAGACGATGCATATAAAAATTTCAACCAGAGAAATTTTCTACACTTGACCAGACGCATCGGCTTTCGATGGACATGGCCCATCCTCTCCATACACCCGATCCAACAATCGAGCCCAAGCCCGTCAAAATGTCACGAACCATTCATGCATCCACGAACCAAATCTTCACTTTCCGGAGAAGGGCAAGGGCGAGTTCTTGTGAGATTAGAGACTCATTTCACCGGATCAACCAATCACGTATCAAGAAAATCGTGCATTGCCTGCATTGGGTCCCGCCAAAATACGCGAGCTATCCTACGGTTCATAACTATGATCGGCTCTGTCAATCACATGATTCGATACGTGAGTCGACCTAGCATCTCTCTCTCTCTTTTGGGGGAGTTTTCTCATTTTGCAATTTGTTCGTGTTGTGTTATGCAGATTGATGCCTGTAAACCGAGACATGTGCGTGAAGACTTAAGTTAAATCAAGCCCAAAAAGGGTTTCCTCTCAAAAGGCCCATAGATCACGACCGCAAAAGTCCACGATTGAAAATTTTCCAATCCCTCGATGAGAATAACTAAGTTGACCCCTCGGAATGAGCTAAATCGTTATCGAGTTGGACGGCACAAGTGCCTAGCTCCGGTTGCAGCCACCTTGGAATGAACAAAGTCCCGATTGGGAGTCTAGTCCACCAGCATTTCTACTGGATTCGGAGGCACAAAACGAAAGATTCGCTTCTCAGATTTTCTGAAGTTCAATTTCGCACGTCTTAAACAGAAAAAATATCCAAATTTCCCCCCTCCCCCCCAAAAAAAAGCATTTTCTTACAAGCACGTTCAGATCAAACCCTAATCCACCCACTAACTCTTCACGTGGGATCATCAATCGCTCCCAGATTTTGACTGATCCCCATGGCCGAAGACTGGAAGAGTGAGCTCGGCATAAAGTAAGCTTTAGCCCTACAACACATTGGGAAGAAAGCCATTTGACCCTCGTGGCTCGTGTGTCCCCCGGGCTTAGAACAACCCTCGTACCTCCAATGACAAAGCTCACATGCACCCGATCTCGGCGAATCTCGGGTCGACACGTCTCGATCTTCCATTGTCCACCTAGCCTCCGTTCCTGGGGTTTTTTACCCGGTTTAACAAGGTACGTATATTCTTATATCGATATTCAATCGGCCGCTATGCCAAGGAGCTGTTCGAGGTAACTCCGACACACGGATCTCGCACGTGATAGGGATTGTGTCCGGGATCAAGAGCACCCACATCGCACGGGACTGTTGCCTCGAAATTTGACAGATCCTTGGCACGATCCGACCTTGCTAACTGCACGCATCGAGCATCGAACGGCGGACGTTGGACCGTGACAGAGGAGATCGCGAAGGGGATCCCGGCTGTCTCCTCCCTCGACCCCGGTAGGCCAATACGGTCCCCCTCGATCATATTTGAGAAGGGTTCATTTTGTAATGGAGGAATTCGTTCGATTCGGTTTATTTTTGGAAGAAAATCATCATCAGCATCGGTAAGAGGCCAAGGAAACAGAGCGCCGACCGTCGAGCAGAGATTTGTTCTGATTGATTTGGCTTTGTTTTGGTGAAAAATGACAAAGCATGTTCGGCCAAATCAATGGTTAGCGACGATCACGGTGTGCGGCTGTGGTGGTTTGGGGATCATGCGTTTGCATATCCTTTTTGGTTTGGGAGAATAATTGATAGCCAAGGAGCCGTTCTTTCCTTCAAATTGACTAGCTTTCGTGCATTTATTCAACTGAGTATTTTCTTTTTGGGAAAAAGCCACAAAAAAACTTTAAATTATGTCTATGATAACACATTTACTCTAAACTTTTTTTGTGACGTCAAAAATCCCAAATTATACCTACTGTGACACATTTGCCCCAACGTTTTTTCATGAAATAAAAAATCCCAAATTTATCGGTATGTGACACATTTACCCTCCTTCAAGGTTTCATTAGATAATTTTTCAGTCAGAACAACATCGTTTTAATTTCACTTTATGTTAACATTGTTTGTTTTATGGCGTACATATAGGCAAATTTTTAACGGTTTATCATTGACGGAACTTTGACGGGGGTAAATATGTCACACAGTTACAAGTTTGGGTTTTTTGGTGTCACAAAAATAAGTTTAGGATAAAAGTGTCACAGTAAGCATAATTTAGGATTTTGGGTAGCTTTTGCCCTTTTTTATTTATCAGTGGATTTTTTTATAGAAAAAATATACAGATCGGAAATTTTTCTGTTCTTTTCAATACCTTAAAAATAAAAATTTAATCGAAATTTAGAAAAAGAAGACGAGAGAACGATGAAGTTGGTTCCTGCAATGTAGAGACAATTCATGATTTTCACTGAACATAGGTTCCAGGCGAGAGTGGGCAGTAACCATTTTTTTTCAACTTTATTTTTACCGATTTTCTTTGGCCATTTTCACCTCTTATTTTTTTTTTGTCTTTAAAGTTAAATTGACATTGCATATTGAGTTAAAGTTCATGAAGTAAATTGAATAAATTTAAAATTCATGGACCACGTTATGTATTGGCCAGAGTTCAAGGATCATTTGTATCATTTACCCAAAATAGAATTATACAAAAATTAATCCCGATTATTATAAGCTTTCATAACAGAAACGAACATGCCACGCAAAGAAAATGTTTATCGCGAGCACTCGGGTCCGGCGTCCGATGTTGGACCATCTTGCACGGCTCACGGCTCACATGGGAACGGTATGGGCACGACACGTGCAGTAGAAGAAGAGGAGATACATAGGATGATGTTGTGATACGCGAAACGTGCCCTGCGGCCATGTGTGCATCACATGGCCCCCCTCACCTTCCCCTCCTCGTCACCTTCCGCCACATCGCGTCTCCGTGGAAGAATTTATGTCGCGTTTGGCTTTTTCATGGTAGGTGTAGATGCGTGAAGCTGGCACGACCGGTCGATTCACGCTGCGTCGAGGGCAAAGAGAAATGGGGCTTTTCGCCGAAAACGGGCCGAGGAAAACCGGGCAGCGTGGCGGTTCGTGCGGTTCGGCCGCTGAGGAGGTATTCCTGGTCGTCGGATCACGGGAAACCTATGGATCCACAATCCGATAATACTTGGGAGGGGTACATTTCGTGGGTGGTGGAGTTCTAGTATCAAGCGCGCGCGTATACCGACGGAATTACGTCGCGAATCGAAGACGGGAACAAGGCATATCTTTCGTCGAATCGCTAAGCGGTAGACATTGAACACGTTCCGACACGCACGCATGTGTAGGACGATAGAGATTCTTGGGGATGGGGGTTTGATGTGTGATTTTCTATGAAGCATGGGTGTAGTATTATTAAATTGGATTGGAGTAACAAGACACATGATCCGGTTATCGGGTAAATGCCTAATTGGGAGTGGATCTCAGTTTTAAAACAAATTACTCGCGTGTGTATGGTTGAGAGAAGCACAGTGGCAACTTCTTTAGCATCAATAAATCCTTTAGCAGCTCCTTCTCATCGATTGGGCTTCTCCCTTCAGTTAACTCACTTTTGACCTCTATGCTTCGCTTTGTAAATAATCACTTTGTTAAAATACGTCTACAGTTTGAGCGAGTTTCCTATTTTGGATAAATATATATGTATTATACGGCATAGCAAACGGGAAAAGCATCGAATTTTCTTCTCCGTGAATTTCCTGAATGAGCCGTGAGATAGTAATTCTGGGCTTGCTTTGGACTTAATCTGGGTGTAGGAAATACTTGAGTGCGTGAACGATTGTAGCTCTGTAATTCTCCGATTGATTAGTTGATTATTTACCAACAGCTCTCCCCATAAATTAGATACTGACATTCGGACCGAATCAAGTAAACCTTTGGTATTATTTAATGTTCTTTGCTTATTTTTCTGGTGATTTTGTGTTAATTCAACCGCAAGATCCTCTAGCGTCTTCATATTATATCACGATGCACTTACCAAAAGAATGTTCGTGTATTGAATTCTCATGGTGGTCATACGAAAGGAAACCTTTAGGGAAAAATGAGTCAATAAGGGCGCGTTTGGCAACGTGCCAAATAGTAAAAATTTCTGTTCTTTTGTTCCCAGAAATAGTTTGGGAACAGAAATGCGTTTGGTAAATTTTTTGTGCCCGGGCACATTTTTGCAAAAATTTGTGCCGAGAAACAGTTTTGGAAGAGAAACAAGAAGTAAAAAAAAGTTGCTTCTTGTTTCTCGGCACAATTTTGAGAATCAGTTTTTTTCTTTTTTTTCTTTTTTTTCTTTTCTTATTTTTGTGTTCTTCTTCTTCATTGGGCTGGGCCGGCCGCCGGTCGCCGGCGAGGGCGTCATGGCCCTCGCCGTCGCAACCCACGGCGAGGCCGACGTCGCCGTGGGCCTCGCCGTGGGTCCCGACGGAGAGGCTCGGCCTCGCCGTCTCTGGGCGAGGGTCCAGCCCTCGCCGTCGTCGTCGCCGTCGCCGGCGAGGGCGACCCTCGCCGGCCCTGGGCTATGGCCGTTCGCCGGCGACCGGCCATGGCCAAAGGAGAAGAACACGAAAATAATTATAAAGAAAAAAAAATAAACAATTCAAAATATCATTAAAATATTATTTGGGAATAGAAATTTTATGTAGTTTACCAAAAGCATTTCTATTCTTTTCTACTTTAGGAATAGAAATTTTGGACAGTTACCAAACGCCTTAAAATACTCAGAAGAATGTTTCGTGTATTGAATTCTCATGGTCGTCACACGAAAGGAAACCTTTAGGGCAAAATGAGTCAATAAATATATTTCCTATGGATAGAAGGGCGGGAATTGGCAATGGACACCCCCACAGCGTTACTGTAAGGATTCCAACACTCGTAATAGAACATCCAGTTCAAGTCATAATCAGCCTCGCGAGCTCGTCATCATCATCATACTAGTGGGAGTACAGCCAAGGCTATCTCAGTCCATAGCATGTCCGAACCCATACTGCAAACGAACCGAGGCTTCCTGAGGACGAAGAGCGACCGAACGATTCGAACTATTGGACGGGGCGGCCCCAAAACGCTCGGGACTAAAGCCCTAATACCCCTAGTTGACCTTAATGGCAAAAACCGAGTTGCTGGATAAAAGAAGTCATCAATGCTACGCTACTGAAAAACATCGACCAAGACTACTAGTAGTCCATTACCCTAGCTAGCGAGGGGTTGACATTTTCACGAAGGAACCCCCCCAAAAGAAAAGGGTTATCTTCTCTCATCCTCCCCTATTATTTCGAGCCATGGTGGTTAGACCCCGGTTGGTCACATTTGACATTTGTAGAAGCAGAACAAGACAAAAAATAAAACAAAACATTAATAATCACGTACGACCTTTGGTCAGAACCATAAAAACAACTATAAATTTTGCCCCCAAAAAAACGAGGGGGTAAAATCGGATAATAAGGCTAGGGAGACCTACGCACATGCCCGTCGCCATCGCGTAGCGATTTTCTTTTGCCAATTGAATAAAAGGGTAGGCAAAAAATGTTGAATGAAATTATAAAAAAATTAATGGGTTTGTATATTTATTGATATTTTAAATCTTTTTTCCGGGAGATGATTCCTCATCACGGTTTGATGGAGACCACCAACCCTCTCTCCGGTTGGTACATGAACGTGAACGCGAAGGGCCTAACACGGACAAAATTGTCGATGCCCCCTTTTGGCGACCAACGTCCTTTTGCAGCGTCTCGTACCGGTACCACTATTGCAAACAACAACAAACTTAAAAGATTAATTCCTCACTCGACTTTAGAATTGGGTCGGATTTGTTCTGTTTCAGTCCCTCCTGGCACGTTCGATTGCAGCAGCCTATGCAGAGCCACATACTCGCGTTTGGTGGAGCGGATAGACTCTGGAAACACCAAAGCCAAAAAAACAAATGAAGGGAATTCGTGATCGGAGCATTAAGGGTGTAACGATTGACCCATAACGAGTTCGTCAGATACTAATTCCTACAACTTTTCAAATTATAAACGGATGTTGTGCCATTTACTTTGCATGCCAGAATTTCTTCGAATGTGTTCTTGAATTTATTCGAGACATTGGTGCACTTGACCTTGATGTCGTATTAGACTGAGTGAGCAATGAAATGAGGTTATTAGTATATTAGTATACGAAATTTATACACGACAAAAAGAAAAAAAAAAGATTGCCTAGTTGGCAAATTGTGTTCAAAATAATTATTTTTTCATGCGTGGGACCTGCGACGTGTGCGGGAGTGCCGTTTGGACCTACCAAAAACTATTTGCACCAACACCCATCTCCCTCTCCTCTTCGATCCTCTCCTTTATATTCGAACCTTCTCTGCTCCTTCTCACCCTCTCCAAACCCCCCTCTCTCTCTCTCTCTCTCTCTCTCTCTCTCTCTCCCTCTCCCTTCCTCCATGGCCAAAGGTGGCAAGCTCACCAAGCTTAAGTCCGTCCTCAAGAAGTGGAACTCCTTCGGCCGCGCCAGCAGCAACGGCGCCAACTCCGGCCGCCGCCGCACCAGCTGCAACATCTCCGCCGTCTCCGACGACGGCGGCCCCTCCGCCTCCCCCCCCGCTGTCTCCCCATCCGACCTCCACCCCGTCTACGTCGGCAAGTCCCGGCGTCGCTACCTCGTCGGCCCCGCCGTCCTCCGCCACCCGCTCTTCCGCGAGCTCGTCGAGCGGTCCTCCCCCGGGGCCGACTGCGCCCCCAACGACGACGACGTGGCGGCCGTCAGCGTGGCCTGCGAGGTGGTGCTGTTCGAGCACCTGCTGTGGATGCTCGAGAACGCCGACCCCCAGCCCGGGTCCATCGACGAGCTCGTCGAGTTCTACGCTTGCTGAGCGAGTCCAGACCACGACCTTCTGACTCGGTGCCTGCACGACGCCGTATAAAAGCTGTATACTCTTTTCGAGGGTAATAACGCGATTAGCGTGGGCGTGGAAAGTTTCAAACGATGGTGAGCAACATACTAAGACACTGCTAGAGAGAGAGAAACGTTACCGCTTCGCGAGTTGCTCGTGTTGTGTGACTCGGTGAGAGCGAGGATTGACCTATTTTTACGCCGGCTAATCTCGATTCTGGATGGCTGGTGACTCACCAGAATGATGTTCGTTTACCATGTAATTGTGCTCACCAGTGGTGAGGAAAGGATTAATTGCGATTACCATGTAAGTGTGCTCTTGTTCAGTTATATATTCAGAGTGATGTTCATTTTGCATTCGCGATTTAATTGTATGCACAATCCCCGTTTCATGAAAAGGATCCCGTGAATCGGCGTATCTCTGGAATGCAAAATGTGGGCAAAGTAATACCCCGAGATCACAAATCATGCGAAAGACGCACTCTATTAGCAATGTCCTCGTATCATACCACCTAAATCACAATTTTCTCGTCAAAAAGAGCGCGAACAAGTCAATATACGCGAGACAACTATCATTTACTATGAGCCATAATCTCCGAGGACGGGCAACTTAGCAAGTAGCACCCTCATGCGTCGTGGCAGCCCGTACCCAAGAAACAAAAGGACAACAATGGAAAAAAAGTTTCGCATGCATGCGGCAGACTATCGGAGCTAAAGATTAGGCGGATAAAAATCACCTATCGATGCATAGATCATGTCATACTTTCCAATATACCCAAGTAACAGAATATTATAAATGTTATTTTTTTTTGGTCTCACTCCTCTCTTCTATGTACATGTGCCTGCAGTGCTCACGGGATCAAACCTTGAACTCGGTACTCTCCGGCCCTATCCTCCAATCCCTTTACCAACAAATCTGCATGCTTATTGGCAAAGATTATAAATGTACTAAGCGGGTGAAGATTATAATCTAAGGGATTTACGATGTACATGGTCCTTGATACTTCGAGGGGCTGGGATAGCTTGGGGACGAAGGAGATAGTACCTGAACAGCGTTTGGAGTTATCTTCACTTACGTTAGAGAGTCGGTATCATGGGATTCAAAGTGAAAGAAAGAGTTAAACAGATTCCATCGGTAGTTGGTATCGAGGCAAAAAACTTTTCCATTTGCGCCCTACGTCGCTGGACATGGATCTGCTGTCATCCACAAACCACGAACGATGACGCAGCTACCGAAAGGACCCATTCGATCCGTCATTTTACATCGTCCATTCATCAAACCATCAACGCGAGACAACAACGTTAACGTTAACGTCAACGTGCTTCGCAAAGCTTGACACTTGAAGGGCATCTTCTCGCGGGCGACCAACAGCAAGGGGTTAAAACGAGAGGACGGCAAAAAGCAAAAAGCACGTAATGGACCAGAACTTACGTGGAAAAACAAATGGGTTTTGGAGTCGCTTTTTGGAGGGGCGATTAAGAAATGTGGCGGTAGGTTCCGATACTACTGTGCTAATGATGAGGTGGGTGGATATGCTGGAGCATGGATTGGATTGTCGGTTTCCTCCAAAGGAGCTTTATCTTTCTCGTGGCTGTATATGTTCGAAGACTTTCATATCTTTTTTCATCGCAGAGAGCTATAAAATACACAAACTTTAGCAACCGCAACGCGTTTCCAAGATGCCATTGACAACCATTCAAAAGTTTGTGCTTCTGGAGGAAGCCCTACGCCCCTCGAAAAAGAAAAGAAAAGGAAATGAAAGGAAAGGCGTTGCCCTACCAATTGGGTGACAAGCCGGGGTGTCTGCGGTGGTCATTTGACCTTTCTCATCACATCATCATTGTCGTCGTCGATGTGTAAGCTTGGCACTCGAAAAACCATACATGAAAAAGTAAACTCGTGCCATAATGCCTAGGTATAATGTCTCTCCCTCGCACGTGCGTGCGTTCATGCCTTTCTTGGCGTTGTCGTTGCAAATGTAGCGTTGCCGATGCCGACATTATAAGGGATGTAATGTGGAGAAAATCACGTTATCATTGTAAGGGCGAGTAGATCCTCATCATCCCTGTCATTGTAGTGGATGAGAAAAAATATTAGCTGCCCCTAGTGCATGTGATCCCCACCCCCGCTCTCGCGCATCACCAGTCGAGATCAAACTCACCTGATGTGACCGCTGATGTAAGCTGGGTTCATGGTTTGGGTGCGTGCAGTATTCTCTCGATTTTTGGGGCTGAGACCGCGCTGACATGAGAGCAAAGTGATAAAGTGATGATCGATGGTGGCGGAGCTAGATTTCGCAAACGGTGGGAGATTGGGATTTTCGTTTTCATGTGAGCTATTTAGTAATGTCCAAGTGGAAACCTATTTAGATATGTAACCCACCAAAGTAAGCCCTAAAACCTAAGGGAAGAGATTATCTTTCTTTTTCTCTTTAATGTGGAGAAAATCAGGTTATCATAAGGTCATAAATCTGCAAAACCCGTTCAATGCACGGGACTGATCCTCTCTCAGCTTACCGGGCGATATATCACACCTCTGGTGCGCAACTCGGTTTCCAACGATTTTCCGGAGCTCCTGCCTATAAGCGAACCTACAACCATGAACACTTACAGGTTAGGACATCCGAACCTCTTTCTCAATTTTGAAACGGCTATTTATAGAGTTTTCTACTTTACACGTCGAGTTAGTATTGACAGGTGATCACCGAGTTGTGACAAGTGTCGGCTTCTTACGACAACTGGCAATGCATGGTGAGGAGTATGATATGTCATGTGACATGTGACAGTCCAATCATTTACAGTGCGTCTTCAATTTGTCCCGTCTTGTCTCAACAACCGAGTCGTGTCCTTCCGTAGCTATTCCCATTGTGTAGGAATAATTCATTTTTCATAAAACAGGCGGAGCCATAGTCACACTTACTTATTGTTAACTGAGTATATTTCTTCCCTCCAACTCAAGAGGGTCTAACTTTTCCGTATCCAACAAACCGATAGGGATTGAACATGGTTATGGAGGTCTATCAACGTTTGCTTAGTTGTAATTTGTTGAAATTAATGTCCATTGCCTTTTCAATCATAAGGACAACTAATCGAATCTTTTCTCCAAATTACACTTCAACCCGTTACCATCATGAAGTTTGAAAAATTATCGATCCATCATTTCAGTCACTTGCTGGTGCATGAAAAATCACAATCTGCTCGCCATGTTCCAACTTGTGACTTCTAACTTTTAGATTGTGATGGATTGAACCGGTTTGACCTCATCATAGACCCGATTTTCTAAAATTTTTTTACATACATGTGGTTTTTGAAATTCTCCGAGCACCCAACTAATTTCCATCAGTTGTGGTACACACGTCGAGTAAATTATTGAAGACACACGGGTCTGTGCTCCTAATGGTGGCCTTAAAAGAAAGCGCAAGTATAATGATTTGTACCTAGGCCTCAAGAGAAGAAGACAAATGCACTTACGGACAGAGCAATCTCTTGAAATTACTCGATTTTCCAGTATATATGATCCTCGAATGCATATTATTTAGCATGATAGTTATCGGGCGTGCGCAAGACTGCGAGCAGCCGTAAGTTTTGTGCATAACTAAAGTTTAAAGATGTTCGTGGGTCGTAATTAAGATGTATATATACTTCAAGACTCTTCCAAGCCCACATGACTAAACATACTTTTCGTGAGGTTTAAGCGGAGCTTAAGGGCACACTTATTAGGCAACTAACAGCAAAATGTGTTCGGTTCACGTTTCATAGATCAAACTATCCATTGTCAGTATACTTAACAATGTCTTTTGAGACAGGTAAGACACACTCTCTAACATTGAACATAGGCTTGGAATTGCTTTTTTCCCAAGAGGGTTCTTAGGGAATTTGTCAAATGATTTTACAAAGAACGTCGACTTTTCTTGTGACATACGTTGTTATTGTTATTTTCGAAATTGAATATTCGCTTGTTACTCTTAATTATGGGTTTTCCTTAAATTTTTGGTGTTCTATTGAGAGTTAAACTCACCGAAAAAAGAGAGTAAAAGCTTTTATAAAGGTTTTCACAACCTCTTCCCATCCCATGGGGCGCCTTCACGTATGCCTTTATTATTTTGACTTATTCTTTAGAAAATTTTATATTTTAACGATGTTGAGATCCGAGCGAGAGCAAGATGAAACGTTTTAAGGACTTCTATACGTCCGAAATGTGCTTGACAAGCACCCTCGAGCCAATGTAGTCCGTCACACTTCGGGGCATTTCCATGATCTGTTCGTCTCCAACGTAGACGACGAAACCGGACATCGCCACGAGGCATGCTGCAGCCACGTTTTGCGGCTTTTGTGCATGGGATGAGGAGGTGATGTCTCGCTCAAGTCAATCAAAGTCACCTGACAGACCGACACGAGGTCTCCCCGGTCATTTGGTTAGAAGGGGAGGGGCAGTTCGGTCTTTTCCCTCCTCCCCCCCCCCCCCTCCCCCTCCCCTCCAACCCCGGTCGGTCAGCGCCCCCCTCGAAGGCGACGCCCACGTGGCCTGTAGCCCGATCCCGAGTCTCGAAATCCGATTTCGCTGCTCGCACGTGGGGGCCCGCGCCGCGACCCCGACGTTCGTCAGTACACGGTCCCACGTCAAGCTTTGGAATTTTAGCCCACCGCGGGAAAACTCAAAAATAACAAAAATGATTTCCGGCAGGAAAAAAACAAGACCCAAATATTATAATAATCGGGCGAAAATCTTTTTCTTCACATCATTTGCACACATGCAGCACTCATTGCATATGACACTGCATGTGGCATGTTGCGGAGGGGTCCCTCCCTTACCTAAATTTTTTTTTCGTGTGCATTGAATACGCCCGAAAAAAGAATAAAAACCCTCAATAGTTTTTTATCTTCAAAATCGAAGGCGATGAAATCCGAAAGAGCGATCGAGATTTTTTCAGCAAGTGCATTGCCAATGTGGACAAAGATTGAACCCTTATTAAGGGTTGTTGTGCGCTTCACGGTTTCAATTATCTTCATTTGGATTTTAACTTATGCACGTAAATATTCTCTTTTTGTATGATGAGAGATCCATATTTGATACATAAGTGAACTCCACATGAAACTACATATGCCCTTCTGTACTTCGCAGTTCTTCTGGGATTTGTCCTAGCGGGCTTTGTCCCCCTTGCACGTCAATATTTATATGCACGGCGAAAAGTCTGGGAGATATATAATGGTAAAGATGCTAAACACTCCAGCGTCCCAAATTTCAAATCTCGAGTCGTGAGAGTTTCCGGTAGGATACTTGATAGCCCTTCTTGTTTTTTTTTGGGGAGATTCAATCTATCATTCCTCAATGCTTGACTCGACTCTCTAGGCTTTTGAGTGCTTGGACTTTATGTCTAATCGTATTATCACAGTTTTGACAATGCGCTTATCAGACCAAGAAAGCGGGAACTTCTTGGATCGCCCGTTAGCTGCTCGATCTCAATTACTTCTCCAGAGCGCGAACTGCCGGGACGAAATTTTCGGCAAATCACGATAAAAGTCGAGCGCTCAGAAACGTCCGTCGGGCAGGCCTGTCAAAGTCCCCATACGGAGGATAGGCTGTCGATATATAACCGAAAAGGAAAACCCATTACAAAACAAATCCAACTTAACTGGGCCTCGGCCTCATGTAGCCCTCCACTAAGTTAGAAATATTTATATTTAATTTATACGAAGGAGTGACAACAAGTCGGGGATGTAGCTCACATGGTAGAGCGCTCGCTTTGCATGCGAGAGGTACGGGGTTCGATACCCCGCATCTCCACGTCTTTTTATTATGCTTTGGGCCTTTTTCCTTCCCTCCCTCTTTTTTCCCTCGTTCTCATTTCCACGAGCTTCGAGCGGGGGGCAACGCACGCCTCGCCGCCGCCAGAAGGAAGAAGCCTCCGCGCCGCGCCCTTTCGTCCTCGCATTCCGGAGGTCAGGTCGCGCTCGCTGGTTCCTACCGACGCCGTCGCTCGCGCGTGCTCTCTCTCTTTTTCCGTTTTGTTCTTCGTCGCGGGCAGGACTCGTCCAGGCCGCGCCGAGCATGGTGATCTCCAGAGTGTCCGGAATCGGAGCTCGGGTGGTCCGAGAGCTGTCGCGGCGAGGTTCGTGCCTCTCTCGGTTAGGGATTGTGCGCTCTTTTTGGTTTGGTTCCATGTCGGTTCTCCCTCGACGGCTTCTGATGATGTCCGTTTGGCGTCGGAGGATTCGCGCCGTGAATTTTTCCCCTGCTGATTCGTTCGGGCTGGGTTGTTTTTTTTGATTTGGCAGGCGCAAGTACGTCCCTAGTAGGAAGACATCTTGTCGCGCGAAGACGTTCTAGTCCCGCAATGCAGCCGCCTTCGGTTAGTAATATAATCCTTCGGTAGTGGACATGGAGTGGTCGATTTCCAGCTTCGAGCGTGCTGCTTTGGTTAATTCTCTATGTTTCGCGATCGATAGTGAAGCGAGCTGTTGGTATATGAGCAGTGTCGTGACTTGAGTAGGCAATTGGTATCTGCTGGATTCTTGTTTACTCTTTTCTCGTTGCTCCGAAGCTTTGGAAGATTAGTACTGCATGAGGCGCGGTTGGCCTCGCAATGAAGCGGTCGCTGCTTTGAAATGTGATTGTCCCAATTTTCGTTATTAGGGAGCTTTAGCTGCAAAATACTAAAGAGAATCCTGCAATGCATAGCCCTACGGGCCATATGCTCTGTTAGCTGTTTTGTGCGGCTCATACTTTGCCTTTGGAAAAGTTATTAACCATGTTATGAGCTATTCTGGTTGCAAATGTCAGCAAGAATTAGATTAGATGGAAAAGCATGGGCTTCTATGACAGTTAGTTCCATAATATAGTCACCACTTTCAGCACCAAAATTATGTGGTCATTGCTTTCCTTATGGTTCGCTGCGGCTCTGGATTCTTTGTGAAGCTAGGTTATCTATTGGGCTCGACTTCGTAATACCTTTTCTTTTATGTCATCATTTTTCCTGTTTTGATTTATTCAGTGTCTAGGCTTGAGTCGTTGAAATCCAGAGAGATAATGTCTGAGTGAACAGTCCTTGAATTGATTCCATACACTTTTTCCATATCAAAGGGCCTGCTCAGGTAGAATAGCTGTCCTTTTGTTGGAGTGAGCACATTAGTTGATTTTTACTGTACAAGAAATGCTTGTGGATCTTCATATCTTTCTCTTGTTTTAATGGTTGCTTAATCATTAGCACAATTGTGTGCTTTGCAATGCTTGTGGGGGCGGATCCTGTTCTGCTATTGGCTTGATGTCCATGTTATGTTTTATTGCTATCCAAATGTTATGCAAAGGTGCACTAGTCGGGACACCCTTCTATGTCTCTTCAGGTGCAGGGTTTTGGTGTTCGGATTCCTTGTGTATATTTCGTTGAAAAGTTAATATCATTACTTACCTTACCAAAAAAAAAAATGTTATGCAAAGGTTATTTGTCCCCTGCAAATTTACATAAGTTGGATTATTATCTCCAGAGTACGTCCATAATTTTTCGCTTTCCTCTTTCACCTGGAATTTCTCTCTGTTATCTGCAGCTTCTCTTTTAGTTGGATTGTTCTGTCAATAATGGCTGTCTACGGATAAAATCCCTGTCTTTAAATTTTTCTTCAATGGCTGTTACAGGATAAGCTGTTCCAGGGTGCCCTACTTCAGAAGCATTTCTTTTGTTCTGCAACCACTGCTGACGATGCTCATGTGGGACGTGATGAAGAGAAAGACAAGTGAGTTTTTATTTTTTTCTTTTGTTATTTCTTCTGTTTTTGGTATTAAAGAAGGTGGAAATGCAGTATATATGGTTGCATGAACTGTTGTGGTAGTTATGGTCAACTTAGCAGATCATTTTTGTGGCGAGGGTTAATTTAGTGCGTCATCCTAAATGGGTGCGGCTCGTGGATGACCCCACACGAAGATCTGTTTTTCTCCAGTTAAGAGCTGGGCCCTCATTCAGGGGTTTCTCTATAATGGGACCACTCTTTAATGCTAGTGTACTTGGAGGTATTTTGCAGGATATCTGTGACATTTGTTGATAAGGATGGTGAAGAAAAGCAAATTAAGGTTCCCATTGGAATGTCAATGTTAGAAGCAGCTCATGAAAATGATATAGAACTTGAAGGTACTTGTATCCTTCTGAAGCAATTGTCATGCATTCTTCAGCTTTGCTGTCATCTTATCTGTGGGTTATTGTCTGAATAATGCCAAGTTCTCTCTAAGTAGTTCCCCTCTCATCGCTGTTGCATCATAGAGTGTCCCAGAATGTTTATGTTCCAGATTAGGGTATCTGTGTGCAGTTGATAAAGGATTGTACCATGAAATCTTAAGTTTCTGTGGCAACTCGAGTCTAATTTTGTCCTTTCTGTAAACTGATTCTGTGCTGTTATTCGGATATCAGGAGCATGTGAAGGTTCACTTGCATGTTCAACATGTCATGTCATTGTGATGGTATGTTTCTGAAATGCAACTTCATAATTGACTAGCCTTCTGAGTCTGACTTAAAAGGATCTAAAACTACGAATCTCATGACAGGACATGGACTACTATAATAAACTGGAGGATCCAACTGATGAGGAAAATGACATGTTGGATTTAGCTTTCGGGCTTACAGAAACGTGAGTGCTCACTCTTATGTTTGGTTTGGGGTCCACCCAATTTTGCACAGGGATGAACTTCTCTGAGCGATAATATATGGCTTGCTGGCAGTATGGCCAAACCTAGGAATGGCACCCAGCTTCTGTTCAGAATGCACAGTGCTGAATAATCTGTCCATAAGTGAAATTTTGTCTTTTTTGGGTGTTTGCAGGTCTCGTCTTGGTTGTCAAGTGATTGCTAGACCTGAATTAGATGGAATGCGCTTAGCAATTCCAGCAGCCACTCGAAACTTTGCTGTTGATGGATATGTTCCAAAGCCTCATTGACATAATATAACTCTGGAAAGTTTTCTCTGAGTGTAAAGGATGCAGTCATCCCAATTTTGCAGCAGAGTACACTTCTAATCTCTTATTTTTTTTGTTTATGTATTGATTCCAGATTACATTTTACCCTATACACATGGTGTAAAATCCAAACCAGGTCTTTCATACGAAAGAAGTCTAAATAAAATTTGGTCTTCCTTAAATATGATTGTGCTCTTTTCTCATAATTAATATTTGATCTTTCTTATTTCTGAGGGAATGTGCTTACTTTTCCTTTGGCAATGTGCATGCTTTGTAGCTCTAGGATTTTGATTCTGTTCGCATGAAGAGAAGTTTCAAGTCTTCATTGTTTTAAAAAATTTTAGGCCTTTCTTGCATTTTTCTGACAAGGTGAAAGGCTTGTTAAAGACCCAAGTAGAAAGGCGAGTCGGGAAAAGGAAATTATGGTTTGTATGTGCATGGTACTTGACGAGGTAAAACACAGCATATGAGATTTTTTTTTTGGGTTGGGGGGGACATGCCTCAGAAAAGTAAAAACTCATTCTAATTCACAGAAACCATATAATCAAATTGTGGATAACTTTGAAGGTTAATTGATAGTTTTATAAAGATTTGAGGTGTTGAATATCAACTATGGGCATGGTCCAAACACTAAAAGCAAAAGTTGATACATTAAAAGCCACATCCACCCCAAACACATTCTAAGTTTTGTTTGTTCTGTGGGCCGTATCTTTGGCTACCACTTCTTCTGGTGTAGTTCTCCCTTTCAGTAATCAGATGCATATCCTCTCTGTCCGAACGTGAGAAACTTTTTCTATTTCTTTTTTTCAATACTTGCTAAAAGATTGAATGATAAGAGGGATGTGTCCTAAGAATTTCCTTCTTCTGTAGGGATGCAGAACTTGCTCCGAGCCTAACTTGTTACTCATGATAAATTAACGAGGTAAGAGGTCCTTCATTCTTGTGACTGAGAGAGTGGAAATCTCAAGTAGTTTTAGTTTGTTGAGTGGAATTCATAGATGAAATGATAATTCATCTAGACATGCACGGAGCATCTATTGACCAAGACTTAGGTGCTCCAATGCTTTGATTACTATCTATTGGAACATTTATCCAGTCTATGCTTTGCCAGAACTTGTTACAATTGCATAACATGATGCTACTCTGTGTCAAACTGCATATGGTCACATTATTGAGTAGCAAAAGTTAGAATAAACCTGTAAGTGTGGACTAATCTCTACTTTTTATTTATGGGTATCGTTCTCTTTTTTCATCTAAGTTATTTATGGTGGCTTCAATGAAGTTAATGATAGTCTACTAATGCTAATTCCTTGAGCGTATGACAACTTGTATTCCTCCCTTGCCCATTATAAAAGATATAGTCTTCTAACTTCTAAGGAGAATAGCATGGCCTGCCATGCCAAAACTCACCCTCCACAAGTAGATTTGAAGGTACATGCAGGAAAAAGAACCAACTCTGATCTTTCCTTTGCTCAACATCTATACTATATATCCCCATTCCATTAGTATCACTAATTTAACTTTGCCATCCCATGAGTATCCCTTCTAATTTAACTTTTAAGATCCCACCACTGTGGTGGGGTCTATGCAGAACATAGAGAACTAACTATAGCCTAAAGATTGCCCTCTTTGCTAGCCTTCTGTTAAAATGCCGATTTGACGAAGAAATGCGACATATAAATGGACCATTATGCTATGAATTTGTCTGACTGTATCCCATCATGCAGGGCCATTTTCAATTATCTATTAAGAATTTTTCAGGGAAAATTTCTTGGTTGCTGAGAAATGGTTGTCAAGCAAATAGACAAATTACCAAAATTTAAACGAAATTTTTTGTGGTCATGGCGATCCCCTCACCTTTAGATAAGAAATACTTGTTCCATCCCAACAATCCATTCGCCTTTGGTTCTAGCTGCTTAGGGCAAATCCTTGAAGCTGATACGAGGAGACCTCCTATATGGCCCCTTCTTTATGGCCAAAAACAGGAGCCAGGACTGCAATTAAATGGAGTAACATTAGCTTTTAGTCTTGCCACCTCTTCAAAGGATTTGAAGATAGATGCGATAATAGGAGTCGGTAACACACCTGATGGGCCTCTAAAACGCAAAATGGTAAAATTGGCTGGATATGTGCCATAGAATCCACTCACGGTACCCCTCTCCAAAAGTTTCATGAGCCTAGAGATATGTGATAATGAGCCTAATTTAAGGCTACATTTGCATATTATGTTCTTAGAAGGACATTTTTTTTCCTGTCAATCCGTGTAAATATGAAAATTTTTCTTTTGGGGTTTGGGGGAATATGTTTCATGGCTTACAAAACTATGGGTTTCCCCTTGTCTAGCTAGGGGGGATATTGGTTCGGTGAGTATGTGTTAGACTTGATGTGAGCCCTTTTATCATTGGATCATGGTTAGAGAGCAAATACATCGGTGTGTTGTTTTTCATACTCTAAGTGGATCATTAGTCTTCTGGGTAGAACATGTCTTGGTATAATTTGCTTGTCTATTCATGTGTCAGAGCCATATTATTGTCCAGTCATTGATGATGAATTCGATGATGTATGGTGAGAGTGCCTGTCAGTTTGTCTGCTCAATGTTCTTGTGTTGTACTTCATATGTTTTTCTTGTTCGCTGCCAAGCTTCAACTGCTAGAAGATTCTTATTAGCTAGTTCTTTTGGGGCCTTTCCTCATCTTTTGAAAGTTGTTGGGCTGCTTCATTCTATGGCAACTCAAGATTGGAATATATCATTTTGGCCGATGGCATTGATATGACATTCAAATCCCTTTTACTAACATGCTTGATTATAAAGAATTCCCTCATAAGATTTGCTCATGGTGATTGATTCTGGATTCTGATTTTTAGTCACTAGATGATGCTGAGTGTTGAGGGTGCATCTCTCTCTGTTTCCTTTTTGTTGATTTGTTAGTTCAACCTAAATGGCAGATTGTTGCTTAAGAAATCATACTAATTTGTGCAGTACCATGTTTGTACTCTGCAGTACATATCTTGATGTGCTGTGTTGTGTGGACCAGCACGAAATCAATTATTGGCCATTATCTTTGTACTTGATAGGAAATTGCGCTGTAGCTCAAGTTAATACGTTAACGATCTGCACACGACATGTGAAAACCGGGGGCATTTCTTGTAGCATAACTTGTAAGGCAACATATGCGATAAACATCTAACCCTGAAGTAGAATACACTCCCAAGGCATAAGGAGGCATCTGTATGTGCTGATTAGTTTTTTAAGGAATTGCAATTTGAAGATATACTAGAGCTTTAATAGACTCTGTGTCTCAAACGCTTTATCGGTATTCTTTTGCTCGGGGTCCACTGTTTCTACATCAATTACAGTTTAAGTGATAAGTGGTTCTTGATGTTTCACGCATGGGCCGTAATGGTTGTATGTAATGATGATTAACGTATAATCAATATGTATGTAATGACGATTAACGTATAATCAATAAGCGATTGAGTATTGTACTGCTTCACTTTGCCGTATCTTTATACTTTACTAGTTTGGCTGGACTTCTCTTTAAGAATTTTATCATATTTGTCATTCACAATGACTTGATCGACTGGACCTCTACTTGCAGGCTTCCACATTTTCTTTTTCCCCTTGAGTCAATAAAATGCCACGGTTCCCCAAACTCATACAACTATTCCGTTGCATGCTGCATGCTCCTTTGTATATTCGCATCGCTTGAACCTACTGGATTTCTGCTGATTTAATCAAGCAGGACTTGCCATCGCTCTTTGTTTTTTCTTCTTTCTTATCTCTTTACGTGCTTTTTCTCCAAATGGAAAATACAAATGATGTTCACATCAGTCCTACCTTCATTCGTCTGTTCTTCAAGACAAGATTACTTCCTAATTCCCTTTTGATTACGTTAGGGAAAACGACTCACGCATGCCTCAGAATCGAGACTTCCTACTCGAAATGTTCTCTTTTCGCTCGCAAAGTCAAAAGAAGTTGGTTGGGGGGTTTTACCTCTCCAAATCTAACGTCGAGGAGGGGGGCTCGATCGACACTCCCATCTCTCCCTTTTTGCTTCTAAGGCGACAACTACTCGTAGGCCGTGGCTTTCAATGGCATTGCAAGTCTTGATAAGTTGGCCCTTGAATTTGAAAAAAACACAAAGTAGAAAAACACACACACCAAATCCCTAGCGATCCCATCATTTCTTTATACGACAAGAAAGCAAAAAAGAAAGAAAAAACCATGGCTTACCCACAATTTGCTCGCATGCTTCCTATCTTCTACCTACGCGAACCCACTCGCATCGCTCATGACTCCTATGAAAACGATGATAATCTTTAGTCAAAGGTATGGTTTGCGTTCTGCCCCCTTATTCTACAATTCATCTTCGAGGCTACAAGCTCTTAGCCTAGTCGTCACCGTTCGTCTTCTTCTTTGTGCGAGGTAACGACGAAATAATTGTCATTAACTAAAACTGGGATATTAGAATAGAAGGCGCGTAGTAATCATTTGGATTGGGAACATAACCACTTCGTTTTGGACGCATCTCCTGGACAGCTGCGTTAATTTTATGGACTTCGAACGATGGCATATAATCTTGTATTATTAGATGACCACACACGACTTTCATCAGTATCGAGTACAAAATTGGGTTGTTGAGATTGCTCGGCTCGATCAAATCGCGACCGGTTCGTCCCAGAGTTTGACCACGATAAACTGGGGCCCTTCAAAACTATTTCGTCAACTTCTAAATGACATAAAAACTTCTTAACGAAAAAACATCACTAATCATGCTTTGGACTAAGGAATCGCCTGATTAAGTAACGCGACAATCATTAAGAATGGAGCAGATTGATGGTCGAGCAGCATTGGTCAAGCTTGAGTAGTTATGGCTCTATCTCGGGAAGGCCGTCATTCAATTTCCAACTCAAATCGACGCTTCATATTCCCACGATTGATTTATAGGGTCATTAGACATGCATGCCACGTTAATTACCTGACCCCCTGACGTTGATCGACGACCCCCTCCACAGCCTCAGGCTCGCCTTTTATTACGTGCATGAGAGTTTGCTTTCTTCCCCTTCGGGCACTCCTTAAGCACGTTTCGGTTTTTACCATGCATTAAAAACAACGATCGTCCAAGGATTACGAAACCCGGGCGACCCGTCCCCAGTAAGTGAGTGCGGCGCAAGTGACAACGAAGGACGGTTTTCATCTCCTCCGTTCTTTGCTGGTGAAAGCAAAAATGACGGTTCAGAAAAAAGACTCCCGTTTAATCACCTTCAAGTGTTCCTCAAATCGATCAGAATCAGAAGAAGATCGCACGATTTCAGCCACAGAAAATTGGCTCAAACGGAATTAATTTTCGTTGCTTCCTTCCCTCTCGAAGCAAAAGCTCGTATCGTCAGGAAAAGGGAAGAATAATTCTCAAAACAAAAGCAAGAACACATCGAAAGATTGTTAATGTACTGTACAAGGGCCGTAGACCTTCCAGAAGGAGCCCTTGTCCGTGCATATTTTCTGAATTCTTTTCTTTGATTTCTGTCTTTTTATTATTGCTATTTGATTTCTTTTTTTTTTTTTTTGCTCTTTGTTGGTCAATTGTACTGCCGGCGAAAATTCAATAGAAAGAGCCAGTACAATGCTTGGAATATGTACATTATATATCGTGTTTGGTTTAAATGGTTGTTCATGATAATGACGCAAAGTGTCCGAGACATTCTTGTCGTATAGAATACTCAAAATGCGTTGGGACACCCTCTGTCCCTCTAACAAACCTCTCGGGGTCTCACCTAACACTGTTGATTCTAGAACAGCAAAAAAATAAAAATCACCCATCGCATATGATAGGAACCCGTGAAAAATCATTAGGGTTGCGATTATCATCTGATTCACGTCGCAGCGCGCGCTCGGTCACGAACCCTCTTCGCGGGTTGCAGAATGCGTCCGTTTAATTAAGTATTCTGAGAGGGAACTGAAGCTGCTAATCATGTCATTAATGAGATCAATTGATTCCCATAATTGACACAGAAAGAAGAGTCTGGCTTCCACCAACTCCCTGCATGCCGAAGTAGCAAAAGTCTTCCCTAAGGGCGGCAGGAGAGTGCGATCCATGAACACTTGAGCACTGGCATTTGCCGTTTATTTTTTTTTCTGTTTGATTTGTTTATTTATGGCGTGGGAATGGTTGTGAGGGAGGGAGGTCCTGTCTTTTAGAAGCAAAATATTCACTCGGCCTGCAACATCTCCTTTCTAATCATATGAACCTTGTCAAACTTTGAGTTTTGATGGAGATGGAGATGGAGGGAATCCTTGATATTCCAAGAAGGGAAAAGAGGTCAAGGAAATTATAAGCAACGACTGGAATGAGAAGCGGAACGAATTTTCATTCACATGTATGTCGAGTTATACGTGATTTCTAGCGGATAAATAAGGATAAATAAGTACCCGAAGTGGAATTAATAATATTGGTAATATATATTTGTGTGTGCCTGCATGAGGTGGGCAAGGTTAGTAAGTGGTTAAACATGTCTAAGAAGGAGTGATCTTGTAGCCAGTGGCGATTGTTGTTGGCAAAAGTGATCGAGTTTTGTTTGATTCGGACGAACGAAGTTGCATAATCTATTCGGTGTCACCACTGAAGGAAATGTTTGATGCGTTTTCCATTTTCATGTGCTACAAATGATAACGAATTTATTATTACGAAAAAGCTATATATAAGTCTAGGAGCGTTCGGACAACGATGTCTTCTGATACGTTCGTTTGTTCTACCATTTGACGAATGAATCATCGTGACAATTTGAAGACAATTTTGGGTTTGGCTGCTTAGAAATTTGTAATTTAACCGAACCAAACCGATAAATTGAATAAACAGTTAAATTTGTTGTCCTTTTGACTAATAGAAAGTTGTATTTCTCATCTAGAATCGTTATATACTACTAAATGAAAGATTTTTACTTCTCAATAACTGGCCATTATTGATATTATTTATACTTCATTTATTTCGCGAAAAATAAATGATCATTCGTATCATACTTACTACCTGCATTTATTTTGATATAATCATAATTTATGTTCCTTACTTTTCAATGGGCATGTTGACAAACTAAGCACGCGCTAAACTTCTTACTCATACATCGACTTCATGGCAATGGGTTTGAAACCGAACCACACAGACAACAAACCAAGCCTACCGGTTCGATCAGAGCGGTAATTCTATCGGTTCGGTATGCATTTAGCTCGGGATCAGTCCCAGAAACCGGGCAAAATGCACCTTCGTACCGAACAGCACCGCGAGCGCTCACGAAATCGACGGCGGTGGGGGATTGGCCAGATCCTTTGATTACTCTCATTTCATCAAATTAAAGGATAAGCCGGACATCAGATGGGGAAATTAACCATGTTAGGGAGGACAAGAAGGAAAAGCAAAGAAAAGAAGCAAATAACAAAAGAAGAAGAAGGAGGAGAAGAAGAACACGTAATTCCGACCAACCTTGCACAGACAACTCTCTCCCTCCCTCCCTCTCAATCTCTACTGGTCTGAGGTCTTCTTTCTTCTCTACCTTAACCCTTCAAGCATCTCATTCCATTACTATATTAAAACCACCACCCCCCATATCTCATTCCCCTGTCCCTCTCTCTCTCCTCACCAGAAGCCCATTCTCTCTCTCTACAAAAAGAGCCCATTTTTATTTCTCCTCTCTCAAGAAACCACCCCCCCCCCTCTCTCTCTCTATCACTTTCTCTTCCCCTCCTCATCTGAGGAATGGACGAGCCGATACGTGGCGCAATCCTTGCCGTAGTTGCTGGCGCAGGAGCATAAGCCAGCCCAGCACTTAAGCGAGCAGCAGTAGCCACCTTCCCCCACTCTCTCTCTCTCCCTCTCTGTGTACCGCTTTCGAAAGGTGGCGCAAAGCTTTGTTTAATGCGAGCCGCGCGCGACTGTTGCGTTCGAAAGGTGAATTCCAACCCCCGGGCTCTGTAAAAATGGTGACGGCGGCGGTGATGGTGATGATGATGATGGGGGGTCGAGCGATGAGCGAAACCCAATTCCCAGCCGCTTTTTAAATTAGTCCCACGACTTCGCCACACCCCAGCAGCAAGAAAGAAGAAAACTTTGGATGCGTTGAATTCGCGTGTGTGCGCCCCCACGCGCCCGTGCGGAGAGATCGGTTGAGCGGTGTTTGTCTCGCTCCCCCCCTCTCTCTCGCTCTCTCTCCTCCTCTAACGTGTGATCGAACGAAACGCCAAAAAGGGTCTCCTCCTCCTCCTCCTCCTCCTCCCGGCATTTCTAGTGAGAGAAAACCACGCAGGGGCGCTCCCTAGACAATTCAAGGGCAGCAGTTGAGAGAGAGAAAGGGAAAGAGATATAGTGAGTTGGGTTCGGTTCGAACTGGGGAATAGAGGATGAGGTCATCCGCTTCGATCGGGTCGAAGCGGTCCGACTACAGCCGCGGGTTCGACTTGCCCGAGGACTTCGACGAAGACGCCGCCGCCGCCGCCGCCGACTGCAGGAGGAGCGCCGACTACGGGGGCGTCGGCGGGGCAATGCTGCCCGTGTTCCTCAACGATCTGAGGGAGAACTCCCAGCAGGACCTCGTGGAGGTCACCCTCGAGCTCGAGGACGACTCCATCGTCGTCCGCAGCGTCACCCCGACGAGGAACCACGACCGGGCGTTAGCCGACGACGGCGCCGGCGCCGGCGCCGGCACCCATCCACTCCCCGCCGCCACGGCGCTGGAGAGGAACCTGTCGGTCACGACGAGGATCCGACAGAAGTTCCCGTGGCTGAGGTCCGGATCGTCGCGGGCGGGGTCGGAGGCGGAGGGCGCGGCGGGGGCGTCCGCCAGGGAGGCGAGGAGGGCGACGGCGAGGGTGGACCGGAGCCGGTCGAGCGCGCAGAGGGCGCTGAAGGGGCTCCGGTTCATCAGCAAGGCCAACTTCGGCGCCACCGACACCGAGGAGCTCTGGCGCAAGGTCGAGGCTCGCTTCCACCGGCTCGCCAGGGACGGCCTGCTGTCCCGGGAGGACTTCGGCGAGTGCATCGGTACGTTCCTCGCAAAACCCATCGTCTCGCGTCCTCTCACTTCGCAATTTCTTTCCCCCGCTCATCGACGCATCCCCGCAACAGAATCACGATGCATCGCGTTCTCACGTCACGGCTGGAATTGAACTGCCGTCATCTGTTCTCCAAAAACATCCCTTTTACGGTAGCATTGCATGAGTTGCGTACACCCGTCTTCATCCGTTGACAACCATGGACAAAAGAATTTACTCGAGCACCGATAATGCATGCGAAGTTGACGGCGGTTCACGGTGGGTGGTTCGTGTTGAAAACAGGGATGGACTCGAAGGAGTTCGCGGTGGGGATGTTCGACGCGCTGGCGAGGCGGCGGCGGCAGAGGGTCGCGAGGATCACCAAGGAGGAGCTGCACGACTTCTGGCTCCAAATCTCCGACCACAGCTTCGACGCGCGGCTTCAAATATTTTTCGACATGTGGGGCCCCCTTCCCTCCCTCTCTCTCTCTCTCTCTCTCTCTCGTCTGTCTCCCCCCCCCTCCCCCCCGGTTTTGCTACCGTCCGTTCGATCGGATCGAAGCGAGGGGGGGGGGCTTTTGCCTCGTTGACCGCGCGCTTTTCCATCGATCTGACGGCGGGGGGATCCTGACTTCCCAGGGCAGGCCCGGCACCGGCCCCCCCGGCCGCGTGATCTCGCGCTCGTGGTTTTGGGCGGGCGGGCGGGCGAACGAGCGACGGTCTGTCGTCTCCTCGGGATGATCGCTGGGTGATTTAATTATATCTGACGAGGGAAAGTCGAAAAGTGTCCTTTAATTTCACTTTTTCGGAACTCCATTTGATTATTATTTACAAAAGTATATTGAATGTTAACTTTAAGTGCAAAGAAAGGATTTTATGCGGCGGATTTTGGCAGTGAATTTTGTGATTTTGAACGTTACCCCCTTTTTTTCTTTTATAAATTATATTAGCGTGCAATCAACTTGTTGAAAATGAAAAATTTATTTACTAAGAGTAACGCTCGTTAGTTAAATCTTGCTAGAGTTATTATTGTCATGCAACTAATGCTCATTTTGTTTCGTGAAAAATAAATGTTCTGGAAAATATGTTCCTACATGGAATCGCTTGTATCGCTTAAAATAATTAATTAATGAAAAATATTTTCATTCTCGGTAATAATTTATGTCTAAATATTTTCGTGGACGATGAAAATATTTTTTGTTTGTTCACTTTTTAAAAGATCTAATCCATTGATTTTAGGAGAATGTATTTCAAATCATTCATTTTTCGCGAAACAAACAAAATTTTATAATGTGTTCTTCACACTGCCTCGAGGGCGTTCAACTATACTCATCAAGTATTTCCTTTTTCTTGGGTCATGAAAAATTTAATGTTGGCAGGTAAAAATGACAAAAGAAAGTCTCTAGTCATTTTTGAGTTTTTGAACCGGATTTGTTGTTCCTCCTCGACTTTACTTTATAATTGATGTAACTTGACAAATATCCTAAAAGCCCTGATGAAAGTCCTGATGTGTGTATATCCTTTGTGCTTTGCCAGGGCGGACAGCAATGAAGATGGCAGAATCACCAGGGAAGAAGTGCAGGAGGTAGGACTTGCTTCTTCCTCATCTCTGCATTTGAGTTTTGTCATCATCACTGGAGTGTTATTAGCAGCATGTTGTCCTTCTTGGCTTGTCTATGTAGACAAGCATAGTACTCCCGGCTCGATAGCGAGGCGACGATCAGTCGTAGCTAAAGAAAGAACTGAATTGTCTCATTTCACCGACACTTTGGAGCTTCAACCATTAATCAATGTCTTAATTTCAGCTCCTAATGCTCAGTGCATCGGCGAACAAGTTGTCGAAGCTGAAAGAGCAAGCAGAGGAATACGCCTCCCTGATCATGGAGGAACTGGACCCGGAAAACCTCGGCTACATCGAGGTAAAAGCCCTTGAAGCTGAAAAGCAAAACGAAGATGACATAGTCTATTCAACTTAGGAAAACGCTTTGCTCCGTGAGAGGAAGTACGTTTCAGACGGGCTAGAATTTCACTTGTACTCTCTGTTTCAGTTGTGGCAACTGGAGACTCTGCTTCTGCAAAAGGACACTTACATGAATTACAGCAGACCGCTCAGCACGGCCAGTGTTGGCTGGAGCCAAAACCTGAGCTCGTTTAGACCAACCGACACAGTGCAGAGGATTAGCAGCTCCGTCCGATGCCTTGTGCTGGAGAACTGGCAAAGAGGTTGGATTCTGTTGCTTTGGGCAATAGTGATGGGATGCCTCTTCACCTGGAAGTTCATCCAATACAGGAACATGGCGGCATTTCGCGTCATGGGCTATTGCCTGGCGACGGCCAAGGGGGCAGCAGAAACTCTGAAGCTCAACATGGCTCTCATCCTCCTGCCCGTCTGCCGGAATACCCTGACATGGCTCAGGTCCACTCGAGCCAGGCCGTTTGTTCCCTTCGACGACAACATAAACTTCCACAAGGTAAAATATCTGGTGAAACGAGTAGAAACATCATGCATAGAGTTTTGAAATGATGGTTCCCGACATTGTATCAATTCCTTCTGGCTGAATGAAATTGGCATAGTCCGTAAACATAGCCGTTGCCAAGAATGGAAGGGGAAATTCATTATGGCAAGTAATAGAAGTAGAAGATGTTAGAAGGTAAGTCTAAAGATTTCCATGATTGTAACTTCCAGGGAATGCAATTCCACTAACATGCATGAGCTAAAGTGCATATGAACATGGCAAAGATAGAAAGGAAGTACAGTTGATCCAAGTGATTATTTTTAAGCACTACTGTATTTTAGACCAACAATATCTGGTGTATGCAAGAGATAATGGAATAACTCTCCAGCGCTTTTTTCCCCAATGCACAGATAATTGCATGTGCCATAGTCATGGGGATCATCCTCCATGCAGGAGACCATCTGGCATGCGATTTTCCCCGCCTGATAAACTCCTCCCCAGAAAAGTTTGCCCTCATATCCTCCGACTTCAGTGGCAGAAAGCCCACATACAGGGACCTTTTATCTGGAGTTGAAGGAGTGACGGGCATTGCTATGGTGATTTTGATGGCAATCTCATTCACTCTAGCGGCACACCGGTTCAGGAGAAACTTAGTGAGGCTACCTGCACCTTTCAACAGATTGACAGGCTTCAATGCATTCTGGTATTCCCATCACCTGCTAGGTGTGGTCTACGTTTTGCTGCTCATCCACGGAACCTTTCTGTACTTTGTGCATGAGTGGTACAGGAAAACGGTAAGCAATCTGGCTCATCATATATGTGGTAGTTAAGTCAAGACATCAAACTTCATCATGTATTCTATAGCAGTGGTACTAATTCAATGCCTTACTCACCTCAGACATGGATGTACATCTCTATTCCATTGTTGCTCTACATGGTTGAGAGAAGCGTGCGAGCATGCAGATCAAACCATTACGCAGTTCAAATATTGAAGGTAATACCTCTTTTTATTTCTTTTACATTTCCACTTTTCATTGTTTGATCAAGAAAAAAAGACATTTTTATCTTGATACAATCGAGAATCAACATAGAATAGACATGACCATAATATAATGCACAATAGAGAAAGTGTGTCGGTGTCTTCATGCACGATCTTCGCAAAATGCATTGAGAATATGCTTTTCCGAAAGAAAAAATAATTCTCATTCAGGAAGCTAATTTCTTTTGGACTATGCTTGTTCTCCACAGGTTTCAGTACTGCCAGGGAATGTCTTTAGCATAACCATGTCCAAGCCTCAAGGGTTCAAGTACAGAAGTGGGCAGTACATTTTTCTACAGTGTCCGACAATTTCCCCTTTTGAGTGGTAAAGTCCAAATTTAATCGTACCTCCTAGCTTTTCCAACATCAGCATTTCCGCTATCAATGGCTAAGCGCTGTTACCTTCCAGGCACCCATTTTCAATTACTTCAGCACCCGGCGATGACTACCTCAGTGTTCACATCAGGATAGTCGGTGATTGGACACAGGAGTTGAAAAAAACTTTGACTGAAGGCAGAGACTCGTCATCTATTATTGGCCGGGCAAAATTCTCGTCGCTCGGATGTATCAATCATACAGGGTAATTACATTTCTGGCAGGCTTAAGTTCCAAAATAGAGACTATTCTAGGTAATGCTAACTGAACAAACTGTTATGTCATGATGCAGCCAACCCAAATTGCTCGTCGATGGTCCATACGGAGCTCCAGCTCAGGACTACAAAAATTATGATGTACTGCTCCTCGTGGGGCTTGGCATTGGTGCAACCCCTTTCGTAAGCATCCTTAGAGATCTTCTGAGTAATACAAGAGCAGAAGAGCAAATGGTACAGTATGTTGCTAATATATGAATAACATGACTTAAAATTTAGGAAACACGTTTTAAAGTTTTGATATTGTAATGAAATAGGAGTCAACCACGGAGACGAGTAGATCAGATGATAGCACAAATAGTTTCGCATCTTCAAACGTGACACCAGGTGGCAAAAGGAAGTCACAGAGGACTTCCAGTGCTCATTTCTACTGGGTGACAAGGGAATCCGGGTCGTTTGAGTGGTTTAAAGGAGTAATGGATGAAGTTGCGGAAATGGATCACAAAGTAATATTCTTCTGAACATTGCTTGTGACTGTTTAGTGCATGTGTAGAAGGAAATAAAATGAGCGGGCTAAGTGACCCTATGTCTTCTTTCTCTTTTTGTATGAGCAGGGTCAAATCGAGCTTCACAATCACCTTACCAGTGTCTATGAAGAGGGTGATGCAAGGTCAACTCTAATCACCATGGTCCAGGCTCTCAATCATGCCAAACATGGTTTCGACATCCTATCAGGCACACGGGTATAATATGATGTCTACATAACAATGCTACATTCTGTTACACTACCATATTAACAATGAACAGGCTACTGAGACAATTGATCTAGAGACATTATAGATAGAATATTTTTTTCTTTTTTTAGCTCGTTCGTTAAAGTGAACTGCTTCAGCAATGAGGCTGCTAACTCAGTCCTGATATTTGATTCTTGCAGGTAAGAACACACTTTGGAAGACCAAATTGGAGAGAAGTATTTATCAAAGTAGCATCAAAGCATCCTTACACTACAGTAGGTAAGTGTGATACAAGAAAACACTAGTACTTGCCAAAAATTTCATAACAATCAAACTAATTAGTTCAGAGCCTAGATACTAAAAAAATGATGAAAACTAGCTTCAGCTGGTGCTGGTAATTTATCCCCAAATCATACAGGTAGAGCTTAGCATAGTAGCCTTCTGGTATTAACAACAACTAGACAAGACTTACATATTGACATTGCTCATGTGTAACTTCTGTAGATGAAAGACTTGTTGTCAGACTCGTAGGACACCCTTATCAGCACTCTGTGGCCAAGTCTACATCAGAACATAATGCAAAGGATTAAAATATAAGATCTTAAATTTTGCGTGAATTATTTAGTAAAACCCTTGGCTAGGAAAAATGAAGTCTATCTCCTTAATATGATGAAACTCTACAATGTTTGCCGAATCTACGGCTGTCACGAGATATTCACGTTTCAATGATCCCTGACCAAAAGGGGGTTTTCTATTGCAGGGGTGTTCTACTGCGGGATGCCGGTGTTAGCAAAGGAACTAAATAACCTATCCCGTGAGCTGAGTCACAAGACATCCACACGTTTCGAATTCCACAAGGAGCTTTTCTGAGTCGAATAACAGACCTAGAAGCATCAAGGTGCAACCCTTTTTTGTGTTTTGTAATTATGATACAGGCTGAAAAACATGAAAGTGCATATCATAGTAGCTCAGAGCAGATAGGATGTATAGTCCCCCATATACCATCGATAGGAATACCCACCAACACAAGAAATTCTTTATGAAACAAGGACAATATTTTATAGTCTTCTAGCTGCATTTGATAGTAGTTCCTAACTACCCCGACAAGGACTCTGTCTCTATTGATGAGCATTAGTTTTCAGACTCTATGTTGATTGCTGGCGTGCAAGTATCCAATTACTACACTTGGACAAATAGGAGTTGCAACAACTTCATCTATTTAATAAGCAGGCCTGATGAATTGGATGAAAGTAACATGAAAGAGGAATCCATAGTTGACAATGGCTTAAACAAAAATATATACCCACGTATATATCTTTTGGCCTTGCTTATTTGCCAAAAGTAAGCAGGACATCACGAGAAACAGGAATATAGCCAGAAGATTATATAGTTTCCTACCGTCTAATTGAAACAACCGATTCTGATTACCCTTAAGTCTCTGAGATCTCTCGATTAAATTGATCTCGATATCACGATATATCTACCAAAAGTTTTGCAATGGGAAGGCATTTCCGGAGAGGAAAGCTAAACGCCGGAGTTTCGAGAGTTTTACTGACAAATATCGTTAGGAGGACACAGCAACGCAATAGTCGACAAGATTCGAGCACGGCCGGCAAAAGCAAAAACTAACAACAGCGCGGTTCGTTCACGAAACTTACGAAACATCAAATTAGAAAAACAACCTCGAATATAACTCTTATCCCTAAGGGGGCTTTGGATCCTCGATCTCAATTTTTTTCCCTTGAATGCCAACAATATCATCCTCCTCAAGCTCAATACGAGATGCTTTGATCCGTTGATTCTAAATCAGTCCCTGCATACTTAGGGTACAACACGACACCAAAATCGGCAATTAGAACGAAAGTTCGTAAAGTAATGCCAGATCATATCGACGTAGATTAGCCAGCCACACATCCCCATACCGCTGTCAATTTTGTTCAATGTCGAGCGTGTATCTGGTCACAACTTGAATACCCTTAGGTTGCGTTTGGTCGACCGTATAAAAACCAGGATAAGATATGTTTTATCCTATCCTGTGTTTGGTGGTGGTCCAGGATAAGATAAGGTCGGATATAGACCGGATATAGCCCGGATAAAAAAATCCGGGGGGGAGGGGTAGGATAGACTCGGATAGGATTTCTAATGTCTATTTTACCAAAAATCCTACGCTCCACTTGCCGTCATCTTCATCCCCACACCTTGTGCGCTTTCACCAAAAAAATTTCTTGGCTTTTTTTCCTTCACCGACTCCTCCGGACCTGTGAATAGCAAAAAAAATAAAATAAAAATTATCCTATCCGACTTTAAATTCGTAGTCCACCAAACAGTGGACAGGATACGAAGAAATCTCAAGATTTCTTATCCTATCCTATCTAGTCCTATCCTGTTTAGAAATCCGGACGACCAAACGCAGCCTTAAGATGATTAAAACCGTGATACATATCTTAGCGCCCATTTGGAAAAACATAGGTTTTACATTATAAATGCACGAGACTTGACCATACTTTTTTTTTTGTTTGGCTTTTTCTCTGATTTCGATGGCTTTGAAGACGTAACTCCATGTTTGTTATTATCCCCATAATCTCATAATCATGAGAAGGAGAATGTCATCATCGTAAAGGTTAGCTTTGCAGTTCTTGACTCATTAGCGCGAGTCCGATGTCATATCTGTAAGCTTCCATGAAGGACCTTTGCCTCCGACTATCCCGAAAAAAAAAAAAATTGTGACCTTAGGATAAGAGTCCATGATACTCAGATTCGAGCTCAATCAACTTTTGAATCCTCAAGTTCAGACCCAACCCGAGTAAGTTTTAAACGAACTCAAGTTTGACTTGACTCGATCGGCAAATAAATTTATGTCCAAATTCGAACTTCAACGGGCACACTCAAATCACAATATTACTTCGATAACTTTGCTGTCCCTCTCTTCACCTTGCTCCATCGTCGTTATCTTGGATACACTTGACTGTGGAGGGACAGTCGCAATGACTTGTTGATGGGTAGTAAGTAGTTCATGTTACTTTATTCATGGTTTGACGTCGACTGAGAGTGACTGAAAGTGGAGAGGTTAACCTTCCTGCGACTCTCGCATTGACTTCCCGGTTCGAGTCCCAAGATTGTGAAATCTGGTGGTGGAAGATGATCCTGAGAGCTAGGCTGGCGGCCTACTGGGCCGGTCAAGCCCGACCACAAGCTACTGTACCAAGTTGTTCCCATCTTATGATCCAGTCCGCTCAGGCCCGCTTCCCGGAGACGAAGGCCGGATGGTGTTAGTGTTCTTCGTGAAGGGCCAGCAATCGTCCACGCCATGAAAAGCATCGGAAAAGCCGATGAACGACCGCAAAAACCTTATCTTTCTTCCCACCACCTGAGCAAAACCCCCCAAAAAAAAAAGAGAAACTTTTGCTGGTCGCAAGCAGCAGCAGAGACGCACGGGAGCACAAGAATCATCTTTTTTGCTTTTTTCCCATATTTTTCTGGGCTAACGTTTTCCAACCCGCTTTCCTCTGATTCTTGATCTCAATGATGGCCACGCTTTCACTCCCGAAGCACTCGCTCCCATCTCTGATCCCACCTCAGACACCCAGAACCCAATCTCCCCGCAATCCCACGTTCTTGCCCAAATCTTCAGAGTCTCAGTTCCATGGCCTTAGGCTGTCTACTTCCTCCTCTGCCTCCATCCCTTCTTCGTTCTCTGCCAAGAGCGCCATTCTTGCCAAGGTACATTGTCCCGCATTCAGAGATTTGGAGCATTTGGTGGTCAAGCCAAGAGCACTAATCTCTTCTCGCTTCTGTTTCTGGAAACTTGTTGCAGGTGAACAAAGGCCAAGTCCCACCATCCTTCACGCTGAAGGATCAAGATGGCAAGAACGTGAGCCTCTCTAAGTTCAAGGGCAAGCCTGTCGTCGTCTACTTCTACCCTGCTGATGAGACACCAGGCTGCACCAAGCAGGTAACATGAACAACCTACTCTTCCAGTGTCTTGTTTTTCTGGGGAGATTCAAGTGTTGGTCCTCTGTTGGACAATGATAATTTGTGATAACAGCATAACTTCTTTTGCCCATTTATGTGTAATTTCTTTGGCCCCAAGGGGTTTGCAGAGTGTCACTGTTAACAATCACTTGCCTTTTCTCTCTCTTTTGCCGAATATCGTGGTGAAAATGAGTATGCTCTAAGCTAGACTGCGCTAATAGCTTTACTTTCCCTGAAAGAATCGAGTACAATGTGTTGAAGTTGATTAGTGTAGCTAATAGCTGTTGACAGCTAGAGGTGAATTGAGCAATTTCTCCATTCAACTAGAGCTTCAGTCTATACTAGACCTCACTGAATCGACCGCAGGGAATTTTCCCTGTGATGGCGGTTTGCGAATAATCGGATTTACTAAGAATGCCGTAATCTGTCAGGCCTGTGCTTTCCGGGATTCTTACGAGAAGTTCAAGAAAGCAGGGGCCGAGGTGATTGGAATCAGTGGGGATGACTCAAATTCGCATAAGGTATTGGAAAAAGTTCCTCTGTTTCCTGTAACTGATCATGTGTTGCATCATTTGAGTTTTACCAAAACTAATGCCGAAAGCTGTACGAACGAGTGATAGGTTTGTCAGGAATGTGCAAGTCTTTCAGGGTAAATGTTCAATGGAACTGCAAGACTCGGATTTTGCACCAGAATACTAAATTTTCTTATCCGGTTTATGATGTCTTGAGAAAACTTCAAGTGTTATTGAGTCTTCAGCTCTCATTGATATTTCCTTCTATGAGTGGTCAGCTCTCATTGATATTTCCTTCGATGAGTGGTTTCCTCTTCTGATTTGCGGTCGCCGCTGACATTGAGTTTCACTGTTATCATCAGGCATTTGCCAAGAAGTATAGACTTCCATTCACATTGCTCAGTGATGTCGGGGATAAGGTCAGGAAAGATTGGGGAGTCCCCTCAGATTTATTCGGGACCTTGCCCGGAAGACAGACTTACGTGCTCGACAAGAACGGCGTGGTTCAGCTCATCTACAACAACCAGTTCCAACCTGAGAAGCACATTGACGAGACCTTGAAGTTCCTTCAAAGCGCCTAACGAGCCATCGTAAATATGTCGACAGTTTGTCCTTCCCGATCTCTTGTTGCTTTTCATTACCATGGCTCCATATGTAAACTGTATTTGGCTCTTCAATGACATAATCTGCGATTCTTAAATTAGTCTCGTACAGTTCGAGGACTCAGATCGATTTTATTCAGATTTGTAGTAAGTACATGCAAAAGACAAGCTTAATACAACATTTACCATGATGTTTCTCTTTATTCTGTACTAAAACATATGAAAAACAAATGGAAACGATCCTTCAAAGACACGAAACGAATTTCACGATCACGAGCTCGCTGTCACATCAGTCTTCCTTTTCGTAGTCCTGGCTAGTGTAAGGGCTAAATGCCTCGGCCAACCAGTTTTTCTTCCTCAACACGTTCCACCCCATGTCTCTGCATATTTCGTCATCGTGGCTGATACTGAAGACCGAGATGCAGTGCCTCTTGTAAAACCGGGTCGTCTTCTTCATCACCTCGATCTCTTTAGTTGTCTGTTCAAGCATGTCCTCGACACTGGGGAGCTTGAACTTCTCATCTAGCAGGTGAGACAGCCATTTGCTCTGAAGCTCTGCTGAATGAAGGTTTGAGACGCTCTCCACATATCCCAGGAATGCCATGTTTGGAATCAAGGGATGGATCGTCGCCCTGATAAATAGTCAAGAAATTTTGAGCCACTAGTAGTCGAGAATGCGCACAACTAGACGGTGTCGGAAATTGTATTGTATTACCTGTATAAGGGCATGATACCAGAAGGGAACTCCATCAGACTCCGAAATGGTTCGGGCATTATGGACTTGAGCTTCCTCTTCCCATCGTAACCTGTCGCGAAGACAACCACGTCAGCCTCCAATCTATTGCCATCGTCGAACTCGATCCCTCCTTCCCAGAACCACCATTTGTTGGTTCTCTTGAACGCGATCCTCCCCTTGTCAGCCTCGGAGAAGAAATTCTCCGGCATGATGGCCATTTGGCAAGACGCGTAGTCTTCCTCGAATGGGTGATCCGGCTTCAGCCCATACTTTTTCAGCGGGAGCTTCCACACCAAGTAGGACTCGATGAACTTCGATATCGCCCGCCTCTGAGAAAACCAGCATCAAGCATCACGTTCAACCAGCTACAAAGTTTCAATATCAACACAAAAAATGAATTGCTCAATCCCGAGAAGCAGTCTTGACTGACCAGTGGAGACAGAAGGAAGCAGAGACACGCCCCGAGGAAGGTCTGGTTGGGCTTTCTATGGAGGAACTGAGAAGATCTGGTGGAGTAGAACAGGAAGAAAGGCAAGCCCCAGATCCAGTAATGTGGAACAGTCCAGTGAATGGTTCTCACAATCATCGTGCATGGTTGGCCTTCTGGTCCTTTTAACAATGTTCCAAAAGAAAATAAATAAATTGCTCGTTAGTGTCCTAACATACCAATGTTACCTAAATTAAACTAGCTGAAATGACTAGATAAGCATATATTCAAGTTCACTTCGTTAATACCTTTGAGAGACAAAGTCAACATAATTGGTTTGAGTTTAGGCGTAATAAATTTCACTATTAAGACATGCATGGGATGTAGGAAAATACAAGGAACAGGGACTCTTCGGTAAAAGTACCCAATCAGCCCTAAACCTATGGTATGAATGTCGAAAGGATTACAATGAAGTTTCGCACAAAGGTTTAGGACTGAATTGACAAAATCAAAAAGTTTGGAATTGAATCAACGTCTACACTATAGATTTAGGACTGATTTGGACAATTTCTTTGGAATCCTTCAATACTTGAATGGTTGGTTAGTGGATGGTTTATTACAAGAGTGCTTGGTTACTTAGGAAACGCATCATTTTCTTGCCGTCACCGTTACTTTAGTCGATTCGGTCGACTTGCTTGTTCCTCTCACGCAATGTTCGTGCCGCGCGCGTGGCAATCAAATGAAAAAGTCAATTCCGTTGACTTGCCTTGATCAGTGTCCAATAAAAGTCAAGCATGTGCATGATTTCAACTCGACAAAAATAATTAGCATACTTCAAGAATTTTCTTCACACATTTCCTCGGAATCATTATGTTTTCCCATTTTCTTGTGTGTATATACAAAGTCAAAGCTGATTTTTCCATTTTTCCTCTTTTGGGTGACGAAGGCAAAGCTGGATTCGTGTCGTGAATAGTTGAGAATGTGGGCAAGTCAAGAAGTTAAAATATAATATGACCTGACCTTTGAAAAATTGAATTGACCCCCTTTCTTCTTTTTCAAAGGTTATTGTAAGACAACCAGAAGTTGATCTACAATATGTAATTTTATAAACTGACATAAGAAAATTTTATTTAGTATGTGAAAATATGGGTTCTTGTCAATATCAATTAACAATTAGACACGTTTCTTCATAAATTTATTTTGTAAATCAATGTTTGTGGTGTAAATAGAAAAGGTAAATATTTCTCCTCAAAGGATTACTCCAAAAATATTATGAAGGCAAATTCATCGCCAGTTGGCAATCACAAAAAATTTAACAGAAAATATAGGAGTGATCTGTCTTCTTTAGTTGCCTTCTCAGAGGAAAGTTATAAGCGAATGAAAATCACTTATCTCTTGATTATAAGTTGCACAAAGTGAATGCAGATGATGCAAAGGAGATCGAAATCACAACAGTGCGATAATATCAAGAAGCACAAGTTTTTTTTTTAAATTCATCGATGATCATTTTTCCTAGAATTCCAAATGAAAACCTAGACGTTTGCAGATTTTACTAGTCTATATGCACTTTCTAATGTATCTGATACTCGATGTTTGCACCACGGATAGCTACTTTGAAAATATTTGCAGGGGTCGTAAATTCCATACCTTGATTTGCCTCTGCACACTCCATGGCTAAATCGATGCCTGATTTCTTGTATCCGACGACAACGACTTTCTTGCCCTTGAGCAATTCGGTCGCGGCTTTGCGGTCGAGCTTGGAGTAGTCGATGGTGTGCAATACTTGGCCCTGAAATATCTCAGGGCCTTTGTTGTGTGGGAAACTAGGGATCTTCGGTATATCCCCATATTTGCCGATGCAAATCACCAGGAATTCGAATGAGTGCCACTGATGCAAATTGAAACAGTATGAGGAATTTATTCCTATAGGAAAGATATTTCAAACATGATACTTGAGAGAAATGTAAAATGAATCATGCGTGCACAGATTTGAGTCATCAGATCTGATGGACTAGATGAACAAGGAAGAATTTCACCATATTACTTAGAATCGGTTTTGGAGAACCTTCAGTCGATCAGCTTTCAACTTTATGCTTGTGTAAAAAGACTATAGAAAAAAAAAAGTTTGCTTGAGGCCTAAACTAGGAAGTTTGAATAGAAAACCTGAACACTCTCCGATTCTTGAGTCTGGACGGCGACCTCCCAAGCCGGCTGCCCGGGCAACAAACTACCATAATCTGCCAAATTATCCGTCGGCTTCTGATCGCCGATGAAGCGAACCTCCACCACTTTTGAGTTGAACCTCACAAGCTTCATCAAATCAAAGCGCATGGCGTACGTGTGCAGGTAATCGAGGATCTGGTCATGAGAAGGGAAGTTTGAGTTGTCACGGTCGGGCCAGGGGAAATCGGAGAACTCGTAGTCACAGCGAAGGGACTGAAGTTTGGTGGAATTGTAAGAGCAGTGTTTCCAGACACCCCCAATTGAGTCACTAGCCTCAAAGACCATTGGGTTGTAGTGGGAGAGTTGTTTGGCAGCGGCTAAACCGCTGACCCCAGCACCGAGGATGGCGATTCTCGGGTTCATGACAGTAGGGTTTTGCACAGTTTCCATGTCGGAAAGAATGCTTGGAATTGGCTTTGAATTCCGACAAGAAAGAGAGGTGGGGAATACTATAAGGGCGGTTTTGCTATCGCCCTGTGAAAGCTATTAGCAAGGTGATGGTGAATACATATGCATGCAAATGCAGGCTTTTATAGACTTTTGCATGAGATGGTGACTTTTCTTTTCTCTCTTTTTATTAATATTATCTGTTTTTTCTGGTTTTTGTGGTGAGCTTGCATGAAACAGCGTTAAAAGCACGTGGAGTGGACGAGAGAGAGAGAGAGAGAGAGAGAGAGAGAGAGATCATGCGATGGTAGAGAAGAAGAATAGCTACAGTGTACTTGTATATCAATAATATTCAAACTATAACTTAGGGCAATGAAAAAAAAGAGTATATTTTAGGGTATGAACAGAAGTTGTATGAAGTTGGCTCGTCATGAAGAGGAACTTTCGGTCATTCGCGAGCTTTCCTCTAAATTGTAGTGGCGGTTGAAGAAGTTCTATGTTCCTTCAAAACCAATTTAAAAACGATGATACATACATTAATATTCTCCCACCCATCTTCCTAGTCATCACTGACGATGTAAATCACCGATCGTTAGCCCAAGGAAAAAACAACTTTTAATCTTTAGTGGGTAAGTTCCAAGTTAAATATCTATGAGTTTCTGCCAAACATAGAACAATCTTTCTGTGAGATGACTTGGAATTGGACCAAAGAACTAATCAGCAAGAGTTGAAGATTTCAGAGCTACCAGAAAACTTTAAAAGCAAAAGAAGCAAGAAAAACTGACCGCTGTGATGGCGTCTTTTCTAGCTCTTTGTACAAAAAATCTGTGTTCGACGGCCTGATATTGATCAAGACTGTCGAGGGCCGAAGTTCAGTTCAAGGTACCTCATTTTGAGAACTAATTTTCAGACAGTTCTTTTCAATGTCCCTTTTGTGAATACAAAGTTGGAGCAGAATGTGTGTACTGAGCACACGCGGAGCGTCAATTCTTCATGCACAAGGACGAGTGCGTCTGAACGGGAGACAAAACATCATTAAGAGTTCAAAGCATGGGAATTTGAAGTACTTTCTCTTGAACAATGTGTCCCATTTTCTGGAAGGTCCATTTTAGTACAAATGTCATTGTCGTTGAAGAGGGTTTCTGTCATTATATACTAAATCAATCGATCTGATGTCGAACTCCCCACATTTTCAAAGTGAGATCCATGCTTCATGTCTTGTAATATTCAAGATCGCAATAATCTATCATATATATTTTCAAGATTCCAACATCCATGACGAACTAGTGATGCACTAACTTTAACTAGACCCCAAGTTTAACAACACTTTGATTTCGGCATCACCACTCGCGCCATATGATCGCAACGGGGTTGTGAGATATGGTAGACAGCTCTAAGAGACTAAAGATCAATTGACATCAACTTAAGAAGTATCCCTATAGGGACAAAGCATGGGATGAGTGATGACCCTAGTGGGTCTCATCTCAATTACATTAATACAAAAACCTCTGAACCAGGCTAAGTCTATCTGGCCTATGAAACTCCATCCCAAATTTCCACTTTCTGGTTTGACCTGTCACTCAATTATCAAAGACTGCCTTGTCCAGTGCAAACCCTAATGAAACATTATATTAGAAAGGCACATTGCTAGACTTAGAAAGCTAAAAAAACAAGAATATCACGAAAGCGTCTTGACCATGGAAACCCATTTCTAGCTGATGCTAATGGATATCGGGAAATCCCAGTTCTGTGAAAGCAAATCGAATATGCGTGGAATATTAAAAATGGGGAGGGTGGACACGGTCCTGCAAATGGAACGATCTGCAGAGGTTTAGATGTTTCTTTTAATCGGAAAGGTCCGAGAAAATGAGACGCAGCTCAGAAGAAGTTGTGTTAGCTTGCACTTTCAAGTCAACTTAGATAACTCTTTGCCCCGGAACAAAGATATTGAACGATTTGAGCTGCATGCATGTCCTGACGTAAAATTTCTCTTTGAAGTCAAAGTCTCTTGTTCTTGATTCAAAGGTTTCGATTCCCATTCATGGAAATTGAGAATAGGCGTTGGATTTTCGAGGAACTGATTAATGTAATTAAAAATGGCTTCTTTTACCTAGTCTTGCACTTCAACTACTTTTATCAGCCAAATTTTTATTTGGGGTCTTTATGAACCACCCACCACGCCAGAGTGCATTAAACTTTATTCAATTGAAAACGTGTGGGATTCAACGTTAATTGAAAGATTGATGATCAGAAGAGGCATGAGTTGACAATTTAATGGTCGAAACTTCAAACTTCAAAGCTTGGACTCGACGCTGAAGTTAGCATAATTTCCCTTAATCAAGCCGGTCCATCAGAGGGTAGATTCACCTGTTTCGAAACATGCGGCACCATCGAATGCCGTGGGTGGAGGGGAATGAAAGATTCTGGAAACAAAAAGGAGATCGATTATTATGGACAATAAATTTTAGAAAGTCCAACCCGGCCTAAACTGTTTGGTAGAGAAAAGTCACATGAGTATAAAGAGTGTATAAAACCCGTTGTCCAGTAACATGAGATGATATTTCAACACACTCTCTCACGTGCAAGCCGAATTAAGAGCAATAAGTGGAATTCGACCATGTTATGTGAAACTTGACTAACAAGGGGTGGATGCACATGCGCAAAATGAATAGTAGTGCCTTTGATACCAAGTGGAGATTTGTAGTAGAAGAGAGAAAGTGTAGTATTATATACATTTCTAGAAGAAGAGTACAAGAACCCTATATATAGGGAGAGAAGGCAATTAGACTTAATTACTACTAAAGTAAATCACAATTAACTTAATCCTAAATCTTAATCCTAAATATATCTCTAACACCCCCTCCAAACTCAAGGTGACTTAAAGAAAGTCAACTAGAGTTTGGAAAAAAGATTTAGAAAATGCCAAGGTACATGTGTCTTAATGAAGATATGAACGGTCTGATTATAGAATGCAGTAGATAAAAGTCAAATAATGCCACAATGGATGTGGAATTAGATGAAATGATACTCTATTTCAATGTATTTGGTGCATTCATGAAAGACATTATTATGTGCTATTTGGATTACCACTTTGGTTTGATTGTAAAACTATTATGACGCAATCACTTGTCTTCCAATAGCCATCGCAATCATAGTAATTCCGATGTCATATCAGCAAGAGCTTGATATTCTACTTTTGTACTAGAGCAAGTGACAATGGTTCTTTCTACTATGCATGAGATAAGTGAGTTGCCTTTAAAAAAAAAAAAAAGCAGTCTGCAGTGGAACGATAATCTTGAGGGTTACCATCCCAGTTAACATCAGAATAAGCTATTAACTCTAAGGTAAAATGAAATAATGTACCCTTGACGTAGCAAAGAATTCAAAGGACTGCAGCAAAATTAGGAGTGTGGTCATGTGCTGGCTGACAATATGAACAACATGGCAATGCCAAGTCAAGTAACAATGAAATATACAAGACTACTAACCAATTGTCGATAGATGAGTCTCATCTCTTGCATCAAATTTGGCATTGGTATTAATAGGAATTGTAGCAGCCTTATATTGTTAGTGAGTCTTGCTCAAGAGCCAAGTCACCCAAGATCTTTTATTTCAAATTGTTGATTAAGTTATTACTAGATTTTGGAAATGCCAGTATGATAATAAGCACGTCGTCCACATATAGGAGTAGCATAATGGACCCACAAGATGTGTACCGAATAAAAATAGCATGGTCATAGGGATTGGATTTAAAACCAAATGGTTCTATTGTCGAGTTAAACTTGGAATACCATTCATGAGGAGTCTGTTTCAATCCATGTAATGCTCGACGAAATCAACACACTTGTTGAAAGGATGAGTGTATTCAGGAGGAGGCATCATATAGACTTTCTTGGAAGAAGAATACTAGAAGTGTCAAAACTTGTATACGGCGCTTACTTTAGTGCCAAAATTTTCCATCGGATTACTTAAGTGCAAACTTTTTGAAAAATGATCACTTAAGTGCCAACTCCTATCAGTTTGGCCGGAAATTCGATGTAGCATTTTTTTTATTTATTTCTGAAGCCAATGTGGCTTGCCAGAAGTTAAGTCAGCATGTACACTTCAAAACGACGTAGTTTAGCATTTACACTTCGATTTTTTAAATATTTTTTTCTTTTTTTCCTTCTTTTATTTTTTTCTTTTCTTTCTTCTTCTTCTACCTTTAGCTAGTGACCGAACACCGACCACCGGCCGTGGTCGAGCACCTAGCTTCACCCGAACAAGGCTGCCATCACCCACCAAGAGCGACGGCGACCTCGTCCGGACGAGGCCAGGCGGCCGGTCACCGGTCAACGGTAGAAGAAGAAGAAAGAAAAGAAAAAAAGAAAAGAAGGAAAAAAAAAGAAAAAAAATATTTAAAAAATCGAAATATACATATAGAAATGCCACATAGATTGTTTTTTTTTAAAAAAACCCAACTCAGATTAAAATTTTAATTATAAAAGTCACATATTAATTTGGCAGAAATTTCTCGCTGTTGGCACTTAAGTAATCATTTTTTCTCCGATTTGGCACTCAAGTGATCCGGCGAAAACTTTTGGCACTAAAGTGAACGCCGTACACAAATTTTGACATTTCTAATATTCTTGCCCCGACTTTCTTAGTGAGATTACCATTTAAGAATGCATTTTTAACATCCATTTGGAATAGAGACCAATGCTTAACCGTAACAATAGCAAGAAGACCGTGAAGAAAAGTAAGTTGTGCAATAGGAGCAAAAGTTCCTTCTCAATCAATTTTGTATTCCTGAGTAAAGCCTTTCACTACTAACCAAGCTTTGTAACAGTTCATGGTACCCTCTACCTTTGTTTTAATCTTATACACCCATTAAATAACCAAATCCCATGCATGAGATTTTTCTAAAACCTACAACTCATTTGCCATTACTCACTGCCAAAGAGGATGAGTACTAGCTTCTTTATATGTGAAAGGTTAAGAAAGGGAAGTAATGGTAAAGTAACAATGGTAATCACAAAATCGAACAAAAGGTTGACTTACTTTAGTGAAATGACAAACTGAGGACTATAGAATATCTAACAACGAAGAATCCACGAATGGGGCGACATGTTAGAAGTTGCCCAGGTGGTATTGCCAGAAGGACATGCATCAAGATTAGAAGAAGAATAAGACAATTCTAAAGAGAAAGGTTCAAAAGTGGATGCAGGTGTCGAATCTTCTGGGAATAAATCTACTAAGGGTTGGTGAAGAAGGAAACATGAGTCGATGATATGAAGGGATGAGGATCCGAAGGGATAAAGAGATGAGAACATCTCGCGTTTCCAAAAGGTTACATGACGAGACACATGAAAACGATTAGCGATATGATCTCAATATCTATACCCTTTGTGCACAATGCTATATCTAAGGAAGCAACATAAACAAGCATAAGGTCATAACTCCGTGTGTATGTGGATAAAGATGTACAAAACAAACACTACAAAGACTTGAAGAAGACTGTTACTGGGGACACTATCATATAAGCGCTTATAAGGAGAAATGTTACTTATGATAGGTGACAAAGTGCAGTAGATAGTAAATGCAACAATAAAAGAAGCTTCTCAACATAACTGTATTTTTAGACAAGAGGCGTAGATTAGAAGAGTGAATGTAATAACTAAAGTATACCTATGTTTACGCTCTCCTCGACCATTTCGTTCAAAAGTGCTTGGACAAGAACAATGAATGATGGTACCATTTTTGGAGAGAATGCTAAAAAATTTGGTGTCTTTATATTTCATGGCATAATCAGTACGAAAAGCCTTGATTTCTTGAGAAAATTGTGTTTTCATGACAATAGAATCGCGATAAGTGCAAGTAGCTTTAGATCGATTTTTCATAAGATAAAGTCACGTATAATGAGAGTGATTATTCACAAATGTTACAAAATAGCGAGAGCCACCTTGGTGGGGATTGGAGATGGTTAACAAATATCAGAGTGAATTAGATCAAAATAAACATTAATGATATACTCATTAAGATCAAATGGCAAGGCATAATGTTTTCCGAACTAACATGACAGGCAATGAAAATGTTTATTATTAGCAAAATCTAAATGACCACTTGAAATTGAAGAACTTAATCTAGAGGAAGAAGTCAGCCTTAATTGAGAATGCCAAATTTAAGATGATATTGTGGCAGTACGACTAGCGAAAAGTTGGGAATATTAAGGAAACAAGCTCAAAAAAGTGTTTCACTCTATTGCCTATTCCAATGGTCTGTCCCGTCCATGAATTCTGTACATGACAACCATGAGAAGAGAATTGAATGCCAAAATCAAGTTCACTCAATTGTCTTACGAAATTCAAATTTAGTAAGAGTTTTAGAACTAAAAAGATATTAGGCAAGGATAATATGGATGTTGAAATGTTTCTTGTATGGCTGACTCTCATTTATGAATTATCGACTGTTGTTAGATGATGTGGAACATTGTTTTAATAATAGATATGATTAAATGAAATGTGGCATTCTCTTATCTTCTCATACATACATTCATTTTTAAGAGGTACAATGTAGAAACCCACGGGATCTTGAGGATCTAAACTAAATAGTAAAAATAAACTAGAATCTTGGGTTAAATATATCAAAATCAAAATAGTAACAAAAAGATCTATAGAGAATATAAAGAGTTGGATGATGAGGTAGATTATGTTTAGTGCAGTGTACATGATCAGCCAATTAATTTAAATGAAAGTAAAATTATTCATCAATAAACGTAAATAAGAAAGAAGGCAAATGCGATATGTAAAATGACAAAAGAGACTAAATAGAAAGTAAAATCAATCACACAGGTAGTAGGAACTAATATGAAAATGATAAGACAGTTACAAAGAAATGATACAATAAGATTGGTAGAATGAGAAACTGGCATGAATGTAGAGAGGTAGGGTTTCTCTTCTGCAAAAAGATTGGTAAAATAAGAAACTTACCCTGAACCAGGGGACACAAATGTAGAGAGGTAGGGTTTCTCTTCTGCAAAAAGATTGGTAAAATAAGAAACTTACACTGAACCAGGGGACACAAATGTAGAGAGGTAGGGTTTCTCTTCTACAAAACGATTGGTAAAGTAAGAAACTTACACTGAACCAGGGGATGCATCGGGGATACAAATGTAGAGAGGTAGGGTTTCTCTTCTACAATTGTAAGTGGTACAATGCAACAGTTTTGCCTTCTACAAGTGAGAGCCGATTCTATGTCACATATATATACTCATGTAACTTTTTTTTTCATTTCTTGCCAGGAATTGTAAAATTTTTCTATCTCGCTCTCCAATCTAAAGTTTATGCAACCATCGTATGTGAGAGAGCAGGTACACTGGACACTCAATGTATGGCAGTAATGAATTAACTTGTCAACCATTAACATTTGATCATTTTCCTTTCCGTTGTACCATTGGTTCGTTTATTCGATTTGGGTCCAGAAAATCAATCATGAATCGAGGTATAATTTTAATTATAGTTGGTAAGGGTATTTATAATTAAGACGGGGGCATAATTATAGGTTATGCGGATGTAAATCAACGAGGGTAATCAATCACTAGATCGCGAGTTGAGACATTGCTTTGGAAGCGACCTAGGGTTTTTCCCGTTTCCAGCCTGGGGTGACTTCCAGCTAGTTTTGCTTGATGAAGGACTTCTAAAAATTTGACTGCGCTATATGAGGACATTATCTACTTTTCGAGGTGGAACAATTACGTAGACTTGTTCTGCTACTAACAGCGTATAAAATCATACAGTGAAATATCTAGTAAATTGAATCGTGATTGGTCATGTCGGCGTTCCTATGTTGACCTTCGGTTCTAGGTATAACGGATTGAGCACGAATGCAAAAGTCAGAAGGTCAATCCTAGATAGACTTTGAAACTTGCTCATCTCTCTCTCTTTCCTTTCTTTCTGCAGAGTGTTTTTCAATTGAGATTCTCCTTTGAGCGCGAACCAAGTAAAAGTTCTATTAAATTAAAGGGATAAATGTATTGAAAGTCTTAAAATCTATCACAAAAGTGCGATTGAATCCTAAAACTTTTACAAAGTATAATCAAGTCCTAAATATATCTCTAACATTTTCTCGAACTCAAGATGATTGAGTTTGAGAGAATAGATATAGAAAATGCCTAGGTGGATGTGTTTCAGTGAAGACATCGATAGTCCATTCAGCGGATGAAGTGGAGACAAGTTGAATGGTGACATGAAGAACGTGATATCAAATGAAATAACAATTTATTTCAATGTGCTTGGTGTATCATCATAGCGGAATAATTATTCATTGCGATAACCAAAGTGCTATAAGAAAGTCCAATCCAAAATCTTAATCTAATAGGTGGTAGGAGACCAAAAAGCTGTGATAGGTTGCATCGACGTTCCTATTTTAAGCTTCGGTTCTAGTTTTACCGGATCAATCATGTATGCAAAATCAGAAGGTCAATTCTAGATAGACTTTGAAACCTGTTCACCCCCTAGAGTTTTTCAATTGAGATTTCCATTTGAGCGCTAGAAAATTGTCAAAAATGTCCTAAATCTATTGTACTTTTGCCAATTCAATCCTAAACCTTTTAAGTTTGCCAATTCAATCCTAAACATTTTCACTTCTTTCCAATTTAGTCCTAAACCTTTTCACTTCTTATCAATTAAGTCCATTTTGCCGGTCAGTGCTGACGTGGCCGTTCGACGAATGCTGATGTGACAATTTTTAAATATTTTTTTTGAAATTTTAAATATTTTTTCAGTCTTTTCCCTCTGTCTGGTCTGGCGACCGACGAACGGCCAGAGGTGTGACCTCGCCGGCCTCTGGCGAAGCTCACCCCTGCTGGCCACCGGCCAAGGCGAGCCTCGCCTGGCGTTGCGAGGCTAGGCTTGCCATGGCTAGGAGAGGCTTGACCTTGCCTAGATCCGGCAAGGTCGAGCCTCGCCTAGCCATGGCGAGACCAACCTCATCGTCGCTGGGTTTCGACCTTGCCCAGCCATGGCGAGGCCGACCTCGCCGTCGCTGGGTTTTACTTGCCCAGTCATAATGAGGTCGGCCTCGCAGCGACTGGCGAGGCTCACCCTTGCTAGTGGCCGGCGAGGCCAAGCTTTGTCAGAGGTCGACCTTGCCAGCCCGCGCCTCTGGCAAGTCGCCGGACCAGCCAGAGGGAATAGGCAGAAAAAAATATTAAAAAACTTGAGAAAAATATTTAAAAATTGCCACGTTAGCGTTAGTCGGATGGCCGGCGGCCACGTTAGCTCCGATCGAACAGCCGGCGGCCACGTTAGCGCTAGCCGGCCAAATGGATTCAATTGGCAAAAAGTGAAAAAGTTTAGGAGTGAATTGGCAAAAGTACAATAGGTTTAAGACTTTCTTGACAATTTTCCTTTTGAGCCCAGACCAAGTAAAAGTTCTGTTAAATGGAAATCAAGAGTCACACATCTTATATAGAAGAACAGGTCTCTAGTTTCATTTCTTTCCCGATCAACCCATGTTCCTTTTCTTTTAGCAATGAAAATAGGATCCAGTCATTTGTACTAGACCAGGAACCATAGATGTCCTTATTTGGACCGAATTTTGCTCCATAATAACCAAAACGGTCCAAACTAACGATGCCATGCATGATTTTACGTATCGCACAGTTGTCGCGACCTAAAAAAAAATCGGGTTTTCGATATTAGACTAATGGATTACTAGATCAATTAAATTAACTAATCTAGCTCGAGTTCTCCCAAACTCTACCAAATCGTAACTTAAATCCAATTGTGAGTATGCAAATATTTTCAATGGGAGTCGCCACTAATCATTTAAGGTAGGTTGATTAGAAACCTAAATAAAATAGCAGGAGTACTATTTTATTTTTGCAAACCAGAAATTATAAATTCGGGGACTTGGTTACGCTAGATTACCCTAACGCCCTTTCGGTACCAATCTCAAGAAAAATAATTAATTTGACAATTTTGATAAATCCTGACTTAGAGAAAAATTTTTGATTTTCTTTTATGAAATTTTTTTGTATTTTCGAATTTAAATTAAAATCACAAATTTTTAGTAAAAAAAATATAACCGCTAAATCTTTCGAATTAAATTTCGATCTGAAGCCTGACATATCGATCCTCAAATTCAAAATACCCGCTATGGATATAACTCTATCTAAATCCTGATGGATAGATTTATTTCCATGTGCACGGTTGCGGATAAGGAAATTTTCCTAATCGATCACATCTTGAAAAAATTTTGATATCTCAATTATCTTTGATATATTCAAAAGATTTTGAAAATTCTAAATTCTATCCAAATTTGATAAGTAACAGATATCCAAGATTTCAAAAAAAAGGAAATAAATCCTAATTGAAATAATGCTTACTATTCAAATATGCAAAATTAGATATCAACAAGCACGAATTAGGCAACACAATATTCAAATCAAATCAGGATAAGATAATTACCTGATTTGCAGATTTCTTTCCTAATTTGAATTTGCAGCGGGTCAGGATTGCGAATTGGGATGGTGACCGGTGGTGTGTCGGGAGTAGCGGCGCGACATCGAGAATGGCGGCGGCTTGCAATGGTAGACGATAGCAGCGACGAGCAATCTTCGGAAGTCGCGGAACAACAGCATCTCACCACGGGAGGGCAACGAACGTCGAGTATGGCAGCAACTTCGGAGGATGTTGGCGTTGTGGTGGGGCAGGTCTCGTGAATCGGGGCTAGACGGGCGAACAGCTGACGTCGCAGTGGTGAAAATCAAAACAGCGGTTGTCTTCACGATCCGGTGCGGGTTCGTCGGCGCTGGTGCAACAACTAAGGCGAGACTCTTCAACTGGGGGCATCACGAGTCAGCAGCAGAGAACAGCAATGTTGTCGCTGGAACCAGGGAGCTCGGCTACGTTGGATTGTCGCCAAGGAAGCAGCACCGAGTTGTGGAGTTGGAGGAATTCGGTTGTGACTATGAAGACGCACGCCCGAGAAAGGGGACGATTCTTCTCTCTCTTTTTACTCTCTCCTGTTTTCTCCTCTTTTGTGTGAAGTGAAGGCAAAGGAAAAGCCTCGATGATGATGATCCAGACCTCCTCGCTGCATGGCCTCACTCTCTTTTATATAGGCCAGGATATCAAACTTTGGACAAGGAAAATAAATATACTCTTTTATCCCTTCCCAATAACGTGAGATTCACTTTTTCTCCTTTCCTTTCTTTATTATTTTGCCAACATTGTGTGAATATTGCCAAAGAATCATGCATCAATTCTTTCCTCTTTATTCAATGCCGGTCAATTTTCTTGCTCTCATGATGACCGAATTTTGAATTTTCTCAAAATTCGGCTCAATGCATAATTTTCCTTCCAAGCGTGGATGGGCTTCTCCATATGCAAATCGGTGGCCGCGTACATGATGCTCTTCTTTATATTTGTTCCTTCAAATAGTTAAGCATGTACGAATATAGTGGGAATTCATGCCGATTGCATTGTTTGTGACAAAAAATCTTGATAATATCAAACTTTATTGTTTCAAATATTCATCAAATTTTCCTCACTTGATACACATGATTTTAGCCACTACAAGCTTAGTTTAGTTAAGCTCAAAACCATTCACTTGAGTCCATCTGCTGCCAGTCCAATGAAAATGCAATTATGTGGGCCTAAATATTAATGCAAATGCTCGTAATTAATCTATATGCAATTTAACTATTATTTTTGTTTAGGGGCCAAGATTGATCCCTAATTTTCTATGCAATGAACGACTAATTAGGTCTTCGAAATTTAGGTATCAACAACAGTTTACTCAGATATACAAGGGTTTGCAAAAAAAAAACACGAGAGTTTGAATATAGATGAGAAATGTGAATACTAACATCGAATTCAAATATGCAAATTACATCGCCGAGAAACCGAACAGCCTAAGTTATGGCCACGCCATGACAAATATGCTTACACTGCAATGAAACTGTTCTGTTGCAACAAAAACCTTTGATCTCAAATGGCTAGAGATCGGTCACGAGAAATCAATCGCCAAAGGTCGCTCGGCACAGTATTTAACAACCGAATTTTTAGCCGAAGAATGTCTCTCCCGACCAATTATTTCGGTCGCTGGAAATTGTCTCTATTTGGTTGCCGGAGACTTCCTTTTGCTATCAAAGTTGTTGATTTAACATAGTAAGTGATCGAAATATATAGTTACTTACCGTGTGTTTGGTTGCCGGAGCCTGTACATTGGAACAGTCAAGTGAAAAGTCCCTCTTATATCTTCAGATAAATTATCTTCGTTTGAGGCTTCACAGCCAGCGCTCCGCCCGCTCATATCTAATCACAGCCATGCTTCGCCACGATCTCCATCCACAAGCCATTGACCTTGTCATGGCCGCCACGCCGAGCGGCGAGTTCCCTCCCTCCGCCTTTGTTGCCGCAAATCAGATTTGGCTGACCAGATCTGGAGCCAAAGTGAGGGCAGGAAGGCGGAGCCACACGGATCTCACCGACGACGCCGCTGGTGCATGATCAGCGAGGTGGCTTGTTCACAGACATGAGCCCTGCTCGTCCATGGTCGGTGACGCCACTGCTCCGGATCTGGAATTATGCCTCCAAATTTGGTGACGACGGCTCATCCGTGGTTACAAGACTACACAGCAAAAGGCAGATATCGACAGCGATGGACAAGTTGCTACGGCTACAAAGCTCGAAAAAAAATAGAGGAAGACGAAGCCGTCGAAGATGCACAGATTAAGATGATGCCAACCAAAAATGATGAATAGGGTGGGTTTATTTGGACGCGCAGTAGTGTTTGCCTGGACGCGATACTAGCAACAGAGGTGGAGGCGCCGGGGGTCGTCTAAGCAGATTTTTAATTTTTTATATTTAATTCCACGTCAATATATATGTGTCAAGTTATAATTGAATAAAAGCACAGAAATACATGTCACGTCAACCGATGGCATGATAAAAAGAAGGGAAAATGATACAAATGGTCATTGAACTTTGGTCCAATGTGCAATATAGTCTCTGAACTTTTAATTTGTTTAATGTAGTCCATGAACTTTAGCCTAATGTTCAATTTGGCCTCTAAACTTTTAATTTATTCAATATGATCCCTTGACTTTTGGTACATGTTCAATTTAGTCCATGAACTATAAGAACATGTTCAATATATTCGGGGATCAAATTGAACATTAGATTAAAGTTCGGGGACTATATTAAATAAATTAAAAATTAAGGGATCAAATTGCATATTGGATCAAAGTTCATGAACTATTTATGTCATTATCCCTAAAAAGAAATCACCGAATATTTTCTCCCTTCTATACGAAGCAAAGGGTTGGAATGTGAACATTTTTTGTTTATAATTTTGGGGTTTTATTGAACATTTCATATGATGCGGCATGTGAAAGAAATCTGACGGTTCATTAATAAAAAAATAAAAGTTATATCGATATACGAATTGGGATTGATGTTACGTAGCTCTGGCATCATTTAAAACGTCCGGACGAATGTAAGAGGTGAGGTTGCTAAAATGAAGGACCGATGCAAATTTAAGACGAGACTATTCCTCGTGCTTGATGATTGTGCGGTCTGTTGATTAATCCTGGATGACATGCTTCTGTCTGGTTTTTTTTAGGTGGCTCGGGGATTCTTCCTCGGACACTATCGCATATCCCTAACCAATGAAAAGATAAAGTCCATTAAGATAATCAAGTGGACCCAGTTGAACATACGAGCTACTCCATTAAACAATGCTCCATAATTGACTTAGTTTACATTTCTCAGTCCAATTACACCATCAATGATTCAGTTCATTTATAGGGCATTCTTAACAAATCGTTGCATCGCGTTTATTAAGGAAATTTACTAACGAGGATTTTATTAAAATTATATGATTGCCAACGTTCTGACCGTCCATATGTCATGGGCCGAAACTTTAAATCACAAATTTCGATTTGATTTTTTTGTCCAAGCAAGCCTTATATCCTCTCACTTACAAATTCACATTAAGGGTGTGTTTCTTATACTTGAAATTTTGTGATCACGGAAAACATTTTACGTAGAAATCATTTTTAAAGAAAATAGCTAGTTTTTTTTTTGTTTTGTTATTTAGGAACAGTGATTTCCCTTATCAGAAAGGGAAATTGTTCCTCTCTCTCAATTTAAGCTTATTACTTTCGGTTCACAAAAAAAACGCCTTCCATGAATCAGTTAGTTATCCGTTCTTCAATTACTGGAAGGTCGGAAAATGATTTCGCAAAAATAAATGTTTTTTTTTTTAAATAAACGGACCCCGTGGAAGAAAATTGTAGAGAAGGAAGTTCTCAATGACGCTGGCATTCGCTCCGAATACCTATAGACGGATCCAAACGGAGGGATGACGCGCGCGTGTTAATTTACGATCCGATCAAACGGCGAAGATCGAGAGCCTCTAGAGCACCGAGCGCTCAAAATTCCCACACTACCCCCTTTCATTTATAACGTGCTGCGGCGGGCGCACCATGATCATCATTAACTGCTGGGCCCCACCGCTTGCTCGTACGTACGACGCACCTCGCACGCACTCGCGGGCACGCACGCTCTTGATGCTCGGACGCATTCCCAGGTGGGTCAGCATCAGGTGCGTCCGCCATCGAGCCCACGGGCCACTCACCGGGCCACACGTGTCCGTCAGGATCCGCGCGCACAAATCCGGTGTGCTGTGGCTGCCCCCGCATCTACCTTCGCAATTGGCATCTCGCCTCTCGATTCTCGGCATCTTCCATCGGATCCTATCCCACTTGCTCCATCCGACGGCTCGCGTTCCTCGCCCCCCTTCTCTCTCCCCTGCACCCTATATATGCCCACCCTCCGCCCTTCCCCGAACCTCGTGCTCATCGCTCGCCCGTCTCTCTTCACTCCCACAGCGAGAGAAACCGCCGCCGCCGCCGCGCCGGACTCGGCGATCGGAGAAGAAGAAGAGACGCGATGAACGACGCCATAGATTCCAGGGTCGAGGCGCTCGCGTTCCAGTACGTGAGCTTCGGGCTGTTCACGGTGGCCAGCAACCTCTGGACGCTGGTGGCCGTCGTGACGGCCGCCGTCAGCGTGTGGAGCATCAGGGCCGCCGCCGCCGCCGCCGCCGGCTCCTCCGCCGTCCGGAGACGTCGCGAGCCGTGCGGCGATGGCGGCGCGATCAGCAGGTCCAGCGGGGACGGGCAGATCCCGCCGATCCCGGAGAGGCGACTGGCCGATGTCGCCGAGAGATCCGTGCCGGCGGCCGCCGATGACTCGGGCGCGGCCTCGACGTCGGCCGGCTATCCGGAGAGCGAGCTGGGCGACGGAGTGACGAGAGGAAGGAGGAAGTTCACGGCCTACTACAAGGACGACGGCGAACGCGAGCGCGAGGCGGCGGCGGCGGCGGCGGCGGAGGAGGAGGGGGAGGAGGAGGACGCCGCCGCCGGGGAGGGCGGTTCTTGCGGGGGAGGAGAGTGGTGGGAGAGCTGGGAGAGAGTGTTGAAGGCGAGGAACGGGGAGATGTGGTGGTACAGGTGTCAGGACACGGGGGTGATAAACGGGGCGGTGGTGAGGCTGTGGGACGAGAGCAGATGCGGCAGCGGAAGGAGGGACAGCTCAGGCTGTGCTGTGTGGTAGGTGTAACGTGGAGCCAGAAGCCTGGTGGTAGCTGCGTAATTCGTGCGATAATAATAGCTCGGCGGTGACTCAGGATCAGCAGCGTAATTTTTATCTTTGGGAGCTTATTTGGTATTTGAGGTTGTAATTAATTGTACATAATCTTGTTGGTTAGAACAGCCAAAAAACCAGAGACGACATGAATGCAATGCAATGCAATGCTCTCTCGAGTTGCAGCTTCTGTTCTTGCTCTCTCCTTAGCCAATTCCTCTTTGATCCGGGGCATGCATGAGCCAGGTCCTCTTTGAATTCGGGTTGTAGATCGGAGTTCGTTCAATGAACCCACCGTTTAAGGAGCTTGTTGGGTGAGGATTAAATGGTCTTTCGAAATACGAAATGGAATTTTGGCAATGCCCATTAACATTCAACCAAAGAAATTTTTAGATGGAAAGGGAAAAAAAAACAAGAGAATCATAACACCCATCTAAGAAAAACCAAACTCTCCCCCAGAATTCTGGCACATACCCACTATTAGATTCTCCTTCTGCTGCTGTTTGTTCTGCCTTTCTTTTTTTTTTGGTCGAAATTGTTCGGCCTTCAACAGCATAACAAAAAGTCCCGTGGAGATAGCTACAGAGATTTGTGGGGAACAAGAAGGCACGTGTTAAGTGCTTAGCAGTTTGCTGGTCAAGCTTTTGCTATCTCCGTCTGTTTGGGCCGTGGGTTCAGGGGAATCCCCTTTTTCCGGGCATATTCCTTCGTTGATGGCTGGCTAGTTCCTTGCAGTTAGAACCCCTATTTGTTTGGGAATGCCAATCTGCCCTCTCAAATGAGGGAAGATTTCGTTTCGCTCCAAAAACTTTTGCCAATTCACCCGTAAACGAAATCAAAATTCTTCCATTTAGCTCGATCTGAACAGGCCGATTCGAGGTTGTCATTGCAACAGCTCTGACTTTTGCCAATAGAATCAGCCCCGCGATGTAGTTCCGACTTCTTAGACCACATTTTAGTAATTTTGATAGCGCTCACAGGCTACTGAAGTATTCTCTTCCTCCAGCAATGTGACATGGAGACTTGATAGCGTTGAACCTGCGGAACTAATGAAACAGGTACTGAAGTTGGAACTGTTAGAAGATTTGCTATTTTGTCATGCGCATTGAGAAGGTGAGGAGAAGCTTTCCGCCTTATCGACAACTTTTGTTGCACCTATTTCTCATCACATATTAACTTCTTCACGATTTTGTTAGTAAGTATCCATAGAGCAATTGTCAAATGCCCAAATAGAGAAACTTATTTTTCTTAGTGCACTTTTTCCCTCATATTATATATAATCAGCGCATTGAAAATAAAAAAGATCTCCTTATTAAGCATGGTTTTAAGAACCCACTGAGCACTCATTAATAGGACTTTTTTTTGAATATTAGTTGGATTGTCCTCAGTCTTAAAAGTTATTACTCTTTGAGTGTCGTATACTTGCTTGACAATATATCTTGCTGGTGCCTAGAATGCACGAAAAGCCAAAGCTCAGTCGCTCATGGCAGAAGAGGGGGAAATTGGATTTCATTGGTCAAGGCAATCTTAAGGGACAAGAATTCCCTAATTCTTGCCAAACAGTAGTTCGGAAGATGCCGGTGTTTTGTTGCACTGCGCATGCTTTTGATGAGACTAGCTGCTTAGGTTGCCCAACTAATTCCCTCATTACTGCTCCTAAACTGGGGATGTTAGGACGTTACTTTAGTTTAAGCCCACCGCTATTGACCGTAAATAGAGCTTTACACGGAGCACAAGCGAAGCTTTACTTGGTCTCTAGGACTGAAAAACAAAAACTTGTTTCGACTTGAATCTGTAGATCGGATACAATTCGATCAATGATAGTGAAAATCTCATAAGTAGAGCTCACGCAAAAACTCGTGTGATTAATGGCTGAGATTGACCCATTCCCACGTGGATTTTGGTCCAGGCAACCGTCACCTATACTGATGGAATATTTAAATATTTAAATCACGCCAGCTTAAGGTTTTAAAACGGTTACAATGATTTCCAAAAAATCTCACATGGTATCAAAACTCAAGTTAGTAATAAGCCTGAACCCAACGTTCACACGATAGATATGTTGTTGCTGTTTCGACCTAGAGCCCAATGCTTGAGGAGGAGATTGTTGGGGTTATCCTACATCGGTCGTGGAAGAAATTGATGGTCAGTCTATAAATGTGAGGGAAAATCTCATCCTTTGAATTAATTTTTAAGGTAAGAAAGGCACAATAGTGCCCATACAACCACAGGAGCGTACCCAAAAAAGGATTTTCGGATATTCATCTCTCGATGGGGACATTGGACCACATAAAACTCGGCTTTTGGGCAACTCACGCAGTCGAGCTCACGTAGAACTCGCATGATTAATAGGTAAAATTGACCTGTTTTCATCCGGATGTGGGGTTAGGGCAACTGTCGCCTCTACAATGCCCTCACACCACATAAGGACAACCACACAGGCATACCCAGGAAAGGGACCATCGGCGATTTGTCTGTCAACGGGACAACGTTGCACCCCATAAAACTCGGCTTTCGGGCATTCTCGCTCAATGCACACTCTCTATCCTTCTTCAGCCACCAAAAATGTCAGGGTATCCACTTTTTCGCGATCACCGTGAACACTTGTGGGCTACATCGTCTTTCGCGGGACGCCACAACGAGGGGCCAAAGCCACCGGCGGCCACCCGACGAGATTGAGAGGGACCGCGGGGCCTTGTCATTAGTCTTACCCAGATGATGTTTTCGACCAATGTCCAGTCTTTGTCCTCACTTGCATTTGTCAGCAACATCACCCATAATTGCCATGATCTCGCTGTCGTTGAAGGATTGCCCCCTTCATTGTCGTTTTCGTTTACGTCTGGTTCAAATTTGAGCGCCGGATAGGACATGGACTTTCGATTAGCTTTGGAGCACGGGATGAGCATCTAGACCCTTTCGCTCGTTTAGGCTTTCCGAATATCCGTTGCGTGTTTGGTTTCTCTAAAGATGGCACGAGCCGTTCGCGTTCATTTTCTACGATCTGTCTTTTCTAGATTTGAATCTTGAGTTCGAATTGTCGGATTCGTGCTTTCGCCTCGAGGCTACCGGGGGAAAGTATTAACCCTCGTGTGCTCATATGATCATTTGCCGTGCTTGAGATGAAAGGGACTCGTCATATAAAATGGAGATCGGTGTGGTGTCTAAGACACCCTCGAATATGCCATTTGCCAATGATTGTTTAAGGCATCTTTTGAATGGAATAACTTATTGCTCCTCACCACGTGACAGGCTCTAATACTTGTAAAAGGGCCATTTTGAGTGGTTGTGAGAACCCGTCATATTTGCTTGTATTGTTTTTGGATAATGAAAAGTATTTCTAACAGGGAACAAAAGTATATATGCTCAAATTTTCGTGCGCGATAGTAATTAATTATTTTGCATCAAGATATGGTTAATAATAACCACTCAAAAATTTTCGTTTCATATTGCCTGTTGTCGTGGCTGCACCAATTTAACAGCTAGGGGTGCGAAATGGGCCGGGCCAGCCCAGATTAATGCGTTGGGGGCATGCCGAGATGGCCAAACACATCACGTTGGCCTAGCATAGTATGAGGCCCATGTTATGGGCCATGCCCGGGCCCGTGGATCAGGATGGTTCGGCCTGATACATGCCATTTTTTCCCATTTATTTGTAAGGAAAATCGTCCAAAAAATTCTAAACTTATTACACTTTTGCAAATTCAATCATAAACCTTTTAATTATGCCAATTGAGTTTTAAACATTTTCACAATTTATCAATTAAGTCTATCTAGTCAATTTTGGCCGAAAATCCCTTTGTGTCCCAAAGGGTCCATGATCAATGGTCATTAACCGCTAAAATATATGGGCATGCCCAAGCACGAAATAATAGATCATCCTAAGCATGGCTTGCTCCACAAATGGGCCAGGCCGACACCGCCCGCTACAACACCGAGCATTATCGGCTATGGATGTGCAAAGGAACTAGGAATCGGAAACTGCCCGGAACCAAACCGAACCGGCCCAAAACCAACTGTTCCCATAGAGACCGGTCTGATTCCAAGTGTGGAACTGCCCACTTACCCACCCGGACCGGATCGGTATATATATATAAAGAAAATTCCAGCTCACTTTTAGTGAAAGTGAGTCGTTTTCACTTGCTTTTTGCCATTTACCCTATAGTCCTACTTGCGTCTTGCGGTTCTCAAAATAGAAACAAAAAGAAGAAACTTTAGCCTCATCTCACTCTCGCCGTGAGAGTCTCACGTGGTCACGCCTTCAACTCTATCGTTGTGTCACAAACGTACAATTGCCTCACCTTCGGCCCTCCCTCACATCTCACATCTTGCTCTCGCCTTACACCTCTCCTCCAGCCCTCCCTTGCATATCCATCACTAGTGATGGCCACGGGCCGGAACCGGCGGTTCCGGTTCGTGGCCAATAACGAACCGGTTCGGAACCGGCTAGCCCTCGCCAGGCGAGGGCGAGCCTCGCCGGCGTCGGGCGAGGCTCGCCGTCGCCTGGGCGAGCGAGGCGAGCCTCGCCCGACGCCGGCAAGGCTCGCCCTCGCCTGGATCTGGCGAGGGTGAGCCTCGCCGGCGTCGGGCGAGGCTCGCCGACTCGCCGTCGCCTGGGCGAGCGAGGCGAGCCTCGCCGGCGTCGGGCGAGGCTCGCCGACTCGCCGTCGCCTGTGCGAGCGAGGCGAGCCTCGCCCGACGCCGGCGAGGCTCGCCGTCGCCGGTGCAGAGCCGGAGCCGAGCCTCGCCGGCGTCAAGCGAGCGAGGCTCGCCTCGCTCGCCCAGCCTCAGGCGAGCCTCGCCCGACGCCGGCGAGGCTCGCCTGAGGCCGGCGACCTCCGCCGGCCCTAGCCGGCGCCGGCGGAGGAAGACCAAAAAAAAAAAAAACAACAGAAAAGGAAAAACAGAAAAGAAAAGAAAATTAAATATAAAATTGTAATTAAAATGTAAATTGTAATTAAATTTGGGGATAAAAATACATGACTTGAAGTCTTAAACTTAATAAATTATCATTAAACACATTACAATTCGTTACAACGATCTATAAAAAAAACGAGCACAATATATATGCCCTAAAATGATCCCAAAACCTAAACATTCCGTGCACAATGCACAGGGGATCAGAGGTCACATGTCGTCGGATTATACTCGGATTTCCCTAAACTCATGTGGGCGTACCCGATATGAGAAACAAGGGTTCCCGAAATATTTACCAACTCCAATAGTTCTTTTACCCTCAATCGTCACTACCCGTTCCAGTACCGGTAGTGGTAGTATCTCCTCCATCGTTAAAGAATTCGGATTCAGCATTGCGATCTATCTCTTGTTGCCGGTATTGAGCCTTCGTCCAATCAGCAACACAAGCTTGCATCTACACTGATTCTGGATCTAATCTTGAACGATGTTCTTCCAAAATATTACCTCCGGCACTAAATGCTTGTTCGATCGCAACTGTGGAACAAGGGGTTGAAAAAATCTGTTTTGCAATAAGAGCAAGGATTGGGTATCGGCTTGCGTGCCCCTTCCACCAATCCAAAATTAAAAAATCCTTACCACATTCAGTAATCTCAAATGAAACGTTTAGATAACTCTCTAATTCAGAAATATTTCCTATTACTCCCTTTTGTTTTTTTTGTCTATGTAATAAAAGTTGGTACCCTCTACTAATTTTACCTGTACCGTCATTTTGTATCTCCATAGATTGAGAAGATCCAGTATCATCTAAATTATATTTAGTATAAAATTCATTATATAATTCTATTACTACGTTTTTAATATTACGTACTATAGCTGTAACATTTATATCATCACAATTTAAACATTGATAATACACACGCAAAAAATCATTTAAGCCATCAAATTTGCAACGCGGATCAAAAACACAAGCAACTAAATAAATAATGGGAATTTCCTTATAATAATGTAGCCACTTCATTTTCATTGCAAGTATAGTATGTTGTAATTGAACATCATTTTCACATTCATCAAAAATTCCGACAATATTAATACACTCTACTAAAAATAAATATGTAGTAGGGTAATAAACACTAGACAAAGTATAAGTTGCATCATTAAAAACCTTTAAAACATCTAAAATTTTTTGGCAAATATCCCACTCTTGTGGGTATAAATTAATCTGAGGTACATTATTAGAAATGAATGTACATAATAAATCTTTATATGCTAAAGATTCAGTAAGCAAGTGGAAAGTAGAATTCCAACGAGTTGAAACATCTTTTGGAAATCTTTTTGGCCTTCTGCCATTTTCTCTACAAAATTTACCCCATTCTCTCATTTTTTGGGGATGTTTCCATAAAAATTGAATCGCCATTTTTATTGGTTGAAGAAAAATATCGAGAGTTTTCAAACCATCTTGTACACATAAATTTAAAACATGACAAGCACATCTAACGTGAAAAAATTTTCCGCCAAAAGCGGGTTTACAAATATTTTCTAACTCGACAATTGAAGCGGTATTTGCTGCAGCATTATCAAAACCGATTGAAAAAATTTTGTTAAGCAAATAATATTCTTCTAAAATTTGCCTAATTAATCTATAAATATTATTTGCCGTATGATTATCATCGAAAACTCTAAATGCAATGACTCTTTTTTGAATACTCCACTCGTCATCTATCCAATGACATGTTATGCCCATGTAAGAATGACTTTGCCAAGGATCACTCCAAATGTCACTACCTATATGCACGCATCAATTAAATTGCATAAAAAAGTTTTGTAAATCTTTTTTTCCTTTTTTGTAAAGATCTTTAATTATTCGTTTAACTGAATTTCTAGGAACACGTTTTGCTTGTGGAGCACATGCATTTTGTACAAATTCATTAAAACCAAATCTTTCTCCAAAATTAAATGCTAAATGCTCAACGGAAATAAATTTGCCTAATTCTTCCTTATAAGTTTTGTCATTAAAACGAAATAAAGAGGAAGTGTTAGAATTGACGTACCCGGAAATTTGTTGTTGCCCGATATCGATTCCCGTTTCGGTTGGATGTTTGCTCCTAAGATGTCGTTTAAATGTTCCATATCCTTGTCCACCTGTATATTTATATATTTTCCCACAATATTTACAAATTATATCATACCTTTTTTCACCAATATCAAACATTTCCCTTTTCATGAAGTGATTCCAAATGTAAGATGTAAATTCTCGTTCCGCTTCCTTTGTTGTAGATATTTCTCCAGGAGGATTAAAACTTTCTTGAGTCGGGACGCGCTCCATATCGGAAAAAATGTTGATTTCATCATCTTGAAAATCTGCATATTCACGAGGATCAAAAGAATGATAGGATTCCGTCGCGATATTCTTACCTTTGCCAGATGGCACTCGACTTCCACTTGCCATTTTTCGAGTGGATTGAGAGAATTGAGCGGATTAATTGGGAGAATTAAGAAAGAATTGCGTGAATTGAGAAAATTGAGAGAATTTAAGAGAATTGGCAATTGGAGAGAATTTTGAGTATTGAGAAAATTTAAGACTTGAGAAAAAAGAATTTGAGAGAATTTGAGAGAATTGTGTGATTGAGAGAATTGTGTGAGTATTTATAACAAAAAATTGAGAAGAAAATTTTTTTTTAAAAAAAGAGAATTGCAACGGTTATTATTTTTCATAATTTTTGTACGTTTTTTTTGCCCGTTGGCCCGTTGCGAAACGGGCAAATTTTTGCCCGTTTGGCAACGGGCCGCAAGGCGGGCCCGCTGCCGCTGGGGCAGGGGCGCTGCCCTGCCCGCAGCAGGGCCTGCAGACGTGCAGGCCCTGCTGGCTGCTGCTGCGAGCCTGCGAAGCACTTTTTTTTTTTTCTTCCCGTTGGCGTTGGGGTTGGGCCGTCCGCCGCGGCGCCGTCGTTGCCCAACGGGCGCCGAGGACGGCGAGGAGGCGCTCGCCAGTCGCCGCGACGCCGCCTGAGGCCGGCCTCGCCTGGCGCCAGGCGAGGCCGGCCTCGCCTGCAACTGGCGGGGCCGGCCTCGCCCGACGCCGGCGAGGGTCGACCTCGCCTGCAACCGGCGAGGCCGGCCTCGCCCGACGCCGGCGAGGTCGAACCCTCGCCAGATCTGGCGAGGCTCGACCTCGCCGGCGTCGGGCGAGGCTCGACCTCGCCGGCGTCGGGCGAGGCCGGCCTCGCCGGTTGCAGGCGAGGTCGACCCTCGCCGGCGTCGGGCGAGGCCGGCGACGCCTCCGCCTCCGCGCTCCGTTTTTTTTTTTTTTTTTTTGAACCGGCCCGGAACCGCCGGTTCCGGGCCGGTTCAAGAATTTCGGGAACCGGAACCGGGCCCGTAGGGCACGGGCCGGTTCCGGTTCAGAACCGCCGGCCCGGTCAACGGGCCGGTCCCGGGTTTGACCGGGCCGGTTCCGGGCCAAAACCGGCCCGTGGCCATGTCTATCCCTCACATCTTGCATCAAGCTCTTGCCTTGCTTTCAACACTGTCATTGAGTAGTAGACTCACAACCGAGTGAAATTTTCTACTTAAGGGTACTAATTCTTTTTGTTATTGTTGGCGAATTTGATCTTTCAACCTCGGGAGCTTCAAATTAAGTTGAAGTTTTGTTCAAGACTTGTCAGTTTTTGGCTTGTCGTTGCTTTTTGCTCTTGCTCTAGCAGTGAATCTAGGTGATTCTGTGCTTACTTGAGCCTTTTGTTAGCAGAAAATTTCGGAAAATATACTTGGTCATCATGTTTATAGTATGATTGTGAATCTAGAGAGATTGGAGACCAGTTCCATAGACTCACTTAGGAACCAGATCAGATTGGCAGTCCAGTTCCTGAGTGGATCTATGGAACTAACGAGCGATTTCTAGTTCCAGGGTGGGAACCACCTACGCGGACTATGCTCACCCCTATCGCTAGCCGACCCGTTCGACATCTCTACTCTATACGACACTGATGTATTCAATGAGTCTATACGGCCAACAAGGCCCAGGTAAAATCTTTTAGAGGCCGTTGCCATTCTCACATAGCCCCAAAAGGTTGGGCCTCATGACTGGTTTATTGAGCTGGGCCTAGTAATGTCAATCGAGCCTTTGCTCAGGCCCATTTGATAAACCCTAAATTTCAATCATCATCGTCTCCCCCCCCACCCCACCGACCAAGAATTTCCCCTGCATCCGCCATTAAACCTTCGAGCTTCGCTCGCTGCCCCCAGCTGCTCGCATCCCGCCTCTCCGCCGACCATGGAGGGCATCGAGTTCGACGCGCCGTCGCCACCTCCCCACGGCCCCGCCATCGAGGACGACTTCTGCAGCTCGATCCTCGCCCGCTACGCCGGCTCCACGCAGGACGAGCACCAGCGCCTCTGCGCCGTGATCGGCGCCATGTCCCAGGAGCTCGAGGACCAGAGCCTACCTCGCACTCCGATCGCCTACTTCGGCGCCACCTGCTCGTCGCTCGACAAGCTCCTCTCCGCCTCCCCTGGCCCCGACCCTCCTCAGGGCCATGTCGTCGAATCACTGGTGACGATACTTTGCCTGCTGTTGCCTAAAGTTGCCGCTTCCGTCGTGAGGAAGAGGAGTCAGTACATGTCGGAGCTAGTTCTCAAGGTGGTCCGCGGCGGTTCTTTGCCTCCTGGAGCGGTGGGTTCGGGCTTGAAGTGCGTTTCGCATCTGCTGAGCGTTTCAAAGGATGCGAATTGGTCCAGCGTGGCGCAATTGTACGGAGTCTTGCTCGGTTATGTGACCGACTCCAATCCAAAGGTGGATTTTTTTTTGCGTGGCCTCTGTATTTTCAAACGAAGCAGTTTCTGTCTGTGGTTCATCTCTTGTGATGGTTCGATGCACGAAGCTAAAGTAATGAAAATGCTTTTCCTGCTGATGCTCGACAGATAAGGAGGCAATCGCACCTCTGTCTACGGGATGTTTTGCAAAGCTTTCGCGGGACTCCGGCAGCAGCGCCTGCAAGTGAAGGATTAACGAGCACGTTCGAAAGATTTCTACTGCTTGCCGGTGGATCAAGAGGGGATGCTGCAGAAGGATCTAGGGGAGCCCAGGAAGTCCTTTATGTTCTCGACTCTTTGAAAGAGTGTCTACCATTCATGTCACTGAAGTATACAAGCAATACTCTTAAGTACTACAAAACCCTTCTGGAACTTCGCCAGCCCCTTGTTACTAGGCGCATAACAGATGGTATGAGTGCTCTTTGTCTATGTCCAACTTCAGAAGTGCCTCCTGAGGCACTGCTCGATTTGTTATGCTCATTAGCTCATTTAGTATCCGCAAGCGAAACATCTGTGGATGGCATGACTTTCACTGCTCGTTTACTGGATGCTGGAATGAGACAACTTTATTCCTTGAATCGGCAAATGTGTGTTGTTAAGCTCCCTCTGATATTCAATGCACTTAGAGGTGAGTCATCAGTTCCAACAACTCCTCCTCCTCTGTTACATCTGAAGAAGTAATGGCTCAATTTGCATTTTGACACGTCTTGGATTTCTAGTTTTTGCCAGTGTTTAGTTTCTTTGTTCGCGAGAGGGAACAAAATGAATGCTATCTCATGTTTCCCTCTTTTCTCTGGCAGAGATTCTGCCATCTGAGCATGAGGAAGCCATATTTGCTTCAGCAGAAACATTCAAGAGTCTCATAGACTCTTGCATTGACGAAGATTTAATCAATCAGGGAGTGGAGCAGATCAAGATACATGCAAACGCAGAATCAAGAAAGTCTGGACCCACTTGCATCGAAAGAATTTGTGTGACTATTGAGAGTTTGCTGGATTATCGTTTTAGTTCTGTCTGGGACGTAGCCTTCCAAATTATTTCAGCTACTTTTAAAAAATTAGGTATTCTTTCTCTCCCTCTTGAGCTGAACTGATAAATTCATTTTCCCAGGCTCTGTTATAATTTATTATGCTGGAAGTTGTATAAATTGTAACGGGGTGACTTCTTAGCAAAGTGGATGCAGTATGCTAGTCCTATAATCCTAAGAAATGATTATTATTCCAAGCAGTACTGTGGTAAACTTGTTTCATCAACTCTCTTATTTCCCATGGTTGGTGTTTCTTTGCTATGTACTGGAATAATCTAAATGAGTCCCATTCTCACCTTCCATTGTGTATGCTGTGCTCGCATAAATGATCTGTTTTGACCTTTTCTTGTAAACAAGCTACCCAAAATTCAAAAACTTTTCTTTTTCAGGACATAGTGCTTCTTATCTTCTGAGCGGAACGCTTAAGAGCTTGGGAGACATACAGAAGTTACCTGATGAAGATTTTCCTTACAGGAAACAGGTACGTTTTTATTTAACTGCAGTTATTACTTGGCAGAAATCTTTCTAGATTATGTAGGTAACTTCATGCTGCAATTCAGCTTGCGTTTCCATTTGGCAATGTTGACATTTGGGGGAGTTGCGTGCTTCTCTATACTAGTTCCATTTCTGTCTTCTAAGCAAAAGTCTCGGCAGTTTCCTTGGCATGGTTTTACCTTTCACCTGTTGGGATATTGGTTTTTTGAAAGGATTGTGGAAGGAATGCGGTAATTTGATTTTGCATATTTTTTGTATTTAATTTTCCCAACTGGAAATGTGTATCGCATGAACATTTACTTGTGCTCTCTCTCTCTCTCTCTCTCTCTCTCTCAGATATCAATAAAATTATTTGTGGGTCTGTATGCAGTCATCTATCGGTTCAATTTTATATCCGCAATCTGATTTGAGCTGGTGAGCAGTCCAATGCTTCCGGAAATTTAATGGGAATGAATTGTATTTTGGATTTCCACTTGAGATTTATACTTGGTTGATTCTCACTTCTGTTCTTGTTCAAACAAAGTATTGCTTATTCTGATTATTCGCTGTTGACTTATAAATGTGGTTGTGGTGTAGTTGCACGAATGTGTTGGATCGGCACTTGTCGCCCTTGGTCCTGAAATGTTTTTAAGCCTTCTCCCACTCAATCTGGAGTCTGACGACCTATCTGAGGTGAATGTCTGGCTCTTCCCAGTTTTAAAGCAGTACGCTGTAGGTGCCCACTTGAGCTATTTCGTGGAATCAGTTCTGGATTCAGTTGGTCTAATAAAACAGAAAGCACGCAAGGTATGGAACTAGAGTTAAGTTAAAAAATTTGCCTCCTTTTGTTTGTTCCGTTAGTCACACATGACTTTTGCCAGCTTGAGCTAGAAGGAAGTGTCTATTCAGCTAGAAGTGCAGATGCCCTTGTATACTCTTTATGGTCCCTGTTGCCATCATTTTGCAACTATGCTGTGGATACAGCTGAAAGTTTGAAAGACTTGGAGAATGCGTTATGCAGAGCTCTTCGTGAAGAACCTGATGTTCGTGGTGTAATATGTTCCGGCCTGCAACTACTCATTGATCAGAATAAGAGGGTTTTGGATGAAAATAATGAATCTTCAGGCACTGAGTTTGGTACATCTGCAGAGAAATCTGTATCTCGTTACACTCTGCAGGTTGCCACTGATAATTTGAGTGCACTGAGGTCATCTGCTCGTGAAATTCTGTCAGTTTTGTCTGGAATCTTTCTGAATTCCAAAAACGATGACGGTGGCTGTTTACAGGTACTATAACTTTTCTTGTTTAGTTAGATCTAATGAACTGCGTGCTTCCATATGCATTGTATGAGTTGATAGTAAAAAATAGTATGAGCTAAGCATGTTTGTGTATTGTTTACCAACGAAATGGCCCTGGTTCTAGTATTTGATGAAAAAACTGTGCTTTGAGATTTGTAACAAGTGTTGCCAAGTCTTGTTCTAAAACCTGTGTGTTGTTTGGGGCTGTCATTAGATGGGTTGATACTTGATAGTGACTTTATTTGCACTCTATGCAGTCTACAATTGCTGCATTGTCTCCTATAGCAGATAAAGCAGTAATATCAAGACTATATAAAAGTACAATGCAGAAGCTACTGAAAGTTACTCTGGAAGCTGCAAAAGTGCGTGATTCTAGAAAGCCAAACTCCATGGGAAGTGCTGATTCATCCAATGAAAGTTCACCTTCTGTTCTTCGGTCCGTCCTTCACTTCACTCTAGTTCATGTGATTTTTTACAGCTTGTGTTTAGTTGCATCAGTTTGATGTTATTCCTTTACCCTATTTGCATCGGTGATCTTTCAGCAAAAGTGAATGCAGATGCTGGATTCACTGACCAATTAGCTTTTTGTTCACATTATGTGCAGGGGAAAGCTATTTGACTTGGCTGCTTCTCTTTTGCCTGGACTGAATGTCGCAGAGGTTGATGTTCTGTTTAAAGCTATACAGCCAGCATTGCAGGTTAGTCAGTGAATCTACCTAGTTATGCTATCCCTTGTTTTACTCAAGATGATTTGAACAACAGCCTACAGGGCGAGGTAACAAAATTTGAGGCTTCATTGCAGGACGCAGATGGTGTTATCCAAAAGAAGGCATACAAAGTTCTTTCAGTAATGCTTAAGGTACTTAGCTTGTTGGTTCTGTTTATGTCTGCATTCCATTGAATGCAATCATGATGAAGTTTTTTCTATAACATCCCAAAAAGAGTAGAACTTTATACTTATTTTAATGATGCATGGGATGGAACGGAATTGGGTTCATTGTTGACAGCAAGACAGTTTATGCATATCTAAACCCAGACTCTGAGTCCTAATCGGTCGACTCTTCTTTTACCTGCCCTAGAAAAAAACACAATTCCTTCTGTGCGTTTTATTTGAATCTTTGAATGAAAGGCATTAGGAACCCTATTTGAAATACTTAATCTGACTCCCTAGCTTGATGATCATGAGTTTTTGTGGTGTTTAGCTTTTATTTCACAGACATTGTCTGTGTTTCTTACTGCCTTGCAATTTTGTTGTGTTTTCTGTTTTTCCAAGAATTATGAAAGGTTTCTTTCATCGAAGCTCGAGGAGTTGCTGAAGCTTATGGTTGAAGTGCTACCAACATGTCATTTCTCAGCAAAACGTTATAGGCTCGAATGCTTGTACTTTCTTATAGTCCATCTTTCTAAGGTTGAAACTCTAGCTCTTCATTTTATTATGTATGATAAAACCTTCTTCCAATCTATTCGAACATCTCAATATTCTATTGATGGATAAAATACTTGAAAGTCTTCCTTGTTTATAGGATGGTTCAGACCAAACCAAACCTGAGATCGTTTGTTCATTCTTAACTGAGATAATATTGGCGTTGAAAGAGGTACTTTATGTTGACTAATTGTAGTTCTTTTGTTACTCTACTTGATGCATCTACTGTTCTTTTTTTGATTGGTTTCATCAGGTTCCTGATAAGATGCTTATTAAATTATATTATGCCTTTACAGGCTAACAAGAAGACTAGAAACAGGGCATATGACATCCTTGTGGAAATTGGGCATGCATGTGGTGATGAAGAAAAGGGTGGAACAAAGGAGAACTTGCTTCAATTTTTTAACATGGTTTGTAGTCTATCTGGTTGTTGATTGCTGACATTCTAAGTTGACATATGTGCTATGTGCCAGTCTTCTGGCTAGGTTTTATATGACCAGCTTTTGCTAAAGTTGCCTTCTGTCTGGGGGATATCGGTTCTGAAAATTGATCAAGGTGTAATAATGACTAGTACTTACTCTTTAGCTATGCTATTGGAGCAGGTAGCTGGAGGTTTGGCAGGTGAAACTCCTCATATGATCAGTGCTGCAGCGAAAGGCTTGGCTCGCTTGGCTTATGAGTTCACAGATCTTGTCTCAACTGCATACAATGTTCTTCCTTCCACATTTCTTCTTCTTCGGAGAAAGAACAGAGAAATAATTAAGGTAAGTTCCATTCTATGTCTCTGTGGATGTTGGTTTATTGTAATAGTGAATGATTGGCTTCATGGAATCGGTTTACTTATGCAGGCAAATTTAGGTCTTCTGAAGGTACTGGTTGCCAAATCTCAAGTAGATTGGTTGCAGATGCACTTGGGGGGCATGGTGGAAGGCTTGTTGAAGTGGCAAGATAACACAAAAAATCATTTTAAATCAAAGGTTTCAAATTATCTCCTTTTTTCTTAAATTAAGTTGTGTCTTATGCTGCAAGGTTTTTGTTGTTCTTAAGTCATTTGTTTCCTCTGTTCTATATTTTCTTGGAAGAAGCAGGCTTTCTTCTTTTCTGAAGTGTGTTACTATTTCTGGAGTTCTTCGGAGTTGTGGAAGCTAGTAATCCTTTTCCTTAAAGTTGCTTGGTGTTATAGAGGATGAGATCACACCCTTACCGGGGTTTCATGTTCATGGAAATGTTTTTACCTAACTAAAGAAGCTAACTATTGTCAATTTGACTGTCGAAAAATGTTAATATGAACTTCACATTGATATCAAACCATATGTTTTACGTTCTTCCATATGTAGGTAGCTGCTTAATAAGGGATATAAGTGTAGAGATATAACGGAGCCGCAGCTGGTTTTTCTTTTCCCCTCTTGAATCATTGAACAAGTTTTTCCTTGGCTGTCTATTTGATGGCTAGATTCAGAATCATTGTTTGGTATTTATCTGATTACTACAATTCTGGGAAAATCTCGCCCCATCATGCTGCAGGTGAGCTGTTAACTGATATTATTGCAAGGATTGATTCTTCTGCTTACTATTTTTCGATAGGTTAAAGTCCTCCTGGAAATGCTAGTCAAGAAATGTGGCTTGGATGCTGTAAAGGCTGTAATGCCTGAAGAACACATGAAACTCCTTACTAATATAAGAAAGGTACTTTTATCATCTTCCCGTGGAATTTTATCTAGTGTCCTCTGAATTTTTTGTTAACCGTTTCTCCATATAGATCAAGGAGCGAAAGGAGAGGAAACGGGCAACTAATTCAGAGGAAAGTAGGTCTCATCTGTCCAAAGCCACCACATCCAGGTGTCTGTCTCTGTCTCCGTCTCTCAAATGCACACAAATTCAGATTGGTGGATTCTGCTGTTTATATTTTCCGCATGTCACTTCTGAATCGACTTTGCTTGGATAAAAAGGCGTCCTATGACCGCATGGGATTGCTATTACTCTTCTTTTCCCTTTTTCATTTTCTTCGTTCTTTTTTTGGTGGGGGCGGGGGATTAAATACATAGATCTGTTTTAGTCTGCAGTATTTTACCACTAACTGAATGGATCATCTTCTGGATCACAATCCTCCAGAGTTAATCCTTCAGGGTGAGTATGTAAATGTGTTTAGTTTGCTCTCTCTCTCTCTCTCTCTCTCTCTCTCTCTCAAAGCAAGGGTACAGGCACGTGTGTGCATCCTATGTTCAGCTTTCCATTTCTAATCGTAAAAATTTCCATTGAGCATCATCCTGCACTCTGTTCAGACCTCTGCTATCTCCAGCGTGACTAGGAGAAATAAGATATACCCGTAATTGTGCAGGGCCTTCGAATCGAAAAAATCCTCTAGCTTGGTTAATTACATTTTTCCAATTAATTCTGGAAAGGATGCTTGGTTTCTTTAAGACATATCGTCTTAGGCTGGACTAGTAAATGAATTCTCATTATACATGACTATGGATGTTTGAAATCTCTCTCTCTCTCTCTCTCTCTCTCTCTCTCTCTCTCTCTCCCTCCCTTGTCAGGCTTAGCAGATGGAATCATACAAAGATATTTTCTGATTCTGGTGATGAAGACAGCACGGATGGTGAGACTGATTATATGGACGGTGAGACAAATGTTGGCAGACAGAGCAGGGCTTCCTCATTGTTGAAGTCAAAGGCTACTTCATTACGGTGGGTACTTGATGCTGCACTCTTGCAAAAATTTTATGCACGTGTTATAGGTAGGCAAGACATTTCTGCACAAAATATTAGCAGCTTGTGCATATTTGAGCCAGACGGAAGGTTTTCCTCATTCATGCACATCTCATTTCACTAATCAATTGAAGAGCTTTCTGTTACACTGTTGGATGAACTACTTCGTTTATTTTGCTGAAAAATAGGAACCATTTGCCTTGTTGATACATCTCAATTCACTTGTATTGTTGAAGAGCTTTTTTTAGAGTGTCCGATGATTTAGATAGCCAGCTATCATCCTGCTATTGCACTTATACAAATGTTCAATTTGTTTAGGTCCAAGAGATTGCATAGATCTGCCCAGAGCCTGCCAGAAGACCTTATGGACCAATTGGAGGATGAACCTCTCGATTTGCTTGATCGGCAGAAAATGAGGTCAGCACTTAGAGGATCCCAGCAAGGCAAACGGAAGGCAGAGTCTGATGATGACTTAGAGATAGACTCCGAAGGTCGTCTAGTAATCCGTGAGGGAGAAAGGTTAAAGAAAGCCTCGGCAGCCATCCCAGATTCAGATTCCAGGAGTGAAGCTGGTAGTTATCTTTCCAAGGACTCTTCAAGGAAAGCCCAGAAGCGTAGAAAGACGTCAGAATCGGGCTGGGCTTACACAGGGACTGAGTATGCTAGTAAGAAAGCTCGTGGAGACTTGACGAGGAAAGACAAGCTTGAGCCCTATGCCTACTGGCCTCTCGATCGTAAGATGATGAGCCGGAGACCAGAGCATCGGGCAGCAGCGAGGAGAGGAATGGCAAGCGTCGTGAAGATGACGAAAATGCTTGAAGGCAAGAGTGCCTCGAGCGCACTCTCCCTCAAAAGCACCAAGTTAAAAAAGAGGGCAAATAAAGCAAGCAAAAAGAAAGGCAAGTGAATAGAAACTGTGAAAATGTCCAGCACAGTAGATTCATTCGAGTGCCTGCGATTGTGCAAATTAGTGCGCAGAAAATTGTGAGATACCTGGTGCTAGATTCATAGACCAATTGGTTTATGGTGCAATTTTGCTGTACATATAATTTTAAGTACAGATGCAATAGGCTGAACAGTTTTATTAGTACAGTTCTTGAACCACCTAAGCATCTGTCACCTGCATCCTGAACATATTTGTCTGCCCATGTCGTCCCCCTCTCTAATAAATTTGTTCTTCTTTATGTTCAAAATGCGAAAAGACCCTAAAATCCTAGTGCAAACTCGAATGTGTTGCAGGCGGCCTGAGGAGCTGCTTGGGGTCTGGCCCGTGAGCGAACCCAAGGACTGGCACGCCGAACAGGCATGACCCATGTCCCGGGCCCTTATGGACCATGCCGGGGCCACCTTGTCATTTCAAAGTACATCTTGGTCCAGTTCCGTAAATTTATACGTCTTTTCACTTTGGATTTTATACTCACCAATGGTATATTATCCCATTAACCGCTGGGAAAAGCATTGAAAGAAGGGGGCAAGAAAATTTGAAATTGAAGAAACAGAGCAGCAGATGCAGCCAAGGAAAAACTACAATAGCGAAGAGAATCGCAGGATGATAACTCTCAGAAACTGATCTCTGCATCATTCTAGTCTTTCAATATATGTTCACATACAAAGAAAGACGAGAAGTTAGTATGGTGTACCTCCCTGCGTCATGCCCTAGTGTGGCTACAGATGATTAGCAATAATTCACAATAACAATTTTCGCAAATGAGTATGACTAGCAACATGTCTTGGCCTTGGATTCTTCTCCATTGTGCTGTCCGACAAAATCCCATTTGTATATGACAGCTATCTATGGAGTGCGAGTAGGTTACTTATGGCTGAGCATCCGGCATCCTAGGTGAACTCTAAACATCTTCACATTCTATAATGCCAACATCCATCTGAAAAACATCCGACGAGAGGAAAAAGGCATCAGAGTTGGACCAATGTATAGTCCCCTGCTCTAACAAGTTTAATTTGTTTACCCGAAATATTTGGATCTCTTATTGAGTGGCCAAAGAGACAGAAAGATGAAGCGCCAAGAAGCATACCTTCGGCTCAATTATTGCATCGTAAAGCCCACCAAGGATGATTCATTTGTACGGGGCAAATAGTATTGATGAGTTGTGTCCACCAAATCCGAATGAGTTAGACAAAGCCACCTTAATGTCTAGTCTCTCTTTCTTTGGGCCAACCAGCATGCTTGGATCCTAATTGATTTCCACAGTTAATGCTCAATGTCCAAAATATTAACATTGGAGACGAACAGCATAGTACAGGAAATGCGAAAGCGTACCACTCCTTCATCTGGGTTTTCCAAATTAACATTGGGATGAACCCACCCGGTTCTAATTGCCTGCATTGAGAACACATATCCATGCCCAAAACTAGAGTAAAATCGACAAAGCCGTGACTAAATGAAATTCTGGCCAGTCTAATAAGTCTGGTCTTCAGAATGGAGAAATAGTGAGATTGTATGTACACTCAATCTACTATAACAAGGACATTAATCAGATCTGACAACTCCAAGAAGGCACTTTTAAAGTTCTCCTGTGAATCTTGCATAGCTCAGCTAGAGTGAAAAGGCTAATACCTGTACAACCGCCACAGCTTCCACAGCACCAGCAGCTCCAAGTAGGTGACCAATCATGGACTTGGTGGAATTCACTTTTACCTGCATAAATGGGTAACCTTAAAGGCACCAAAATTTGGTAAAGATACACCTTGGCATAAATTAGCAAAGAATCTACATCTGCATTACCTTGCTGTTTTCCCGAAAACAAAGGGCAAGAGCTTTGTACTCCTTGAGGTCTCCAGCTGGAGTAGATGTAGCATGGGCATTTATGTAGTTTACATCTTCCCTAGACACTGCAGCCTGAGCTAAGGCCTTTTCGATACAGAGAGTTACGCCCACCCCTGCTTAGAGAACAGATCGTGAGTTCAAGTTTTGATTCCGTAACAGGATAAGATGTGCACTGGAGCAAGTCTTAAAAGTTGATGATCATTGACTGTCAAGAAGATAATAGATGCAACCTAAAAATCAGTACAAGTACTTTGTGATTTTACACCAAACACCATGACCATGAATGACGCTACAGGGCTACACCCATGACTTGGTTGACCCCACAAGCTATATTATAGTAAATGTAAAAAAACTTTGACCACAAACCGAAAAGAACACTTAAATCACACCAAAAATTTCTTAAGCTCACCAAAGGTTCTTTTGGATGTGGTCTCTTAATTCCCCTTGTGTAAAAGAAGGGCGGGATAATATGATTAAATAGACAGGCCTTCTTACTTTTTCTATTTCGTATCAGAACTTCCTATCTCCCACAAAAAACAGGTCAGATTAACAAAGATAAGGTCCCCCAATACGGAAAAGAATGTGTGTAGCAAACATAGAGGAGGAAGAAACAAAAAGAAAACAGAGATAAAACCAACTAAAAAAGTTTCAGTGTCTGTCGAAACTTCACTGCCCAGACAGTAAGAATTTAAGAGGAAAAATTACCATCAGGGTGAGGTTCAGTCATGTGATAAGCATCGGACGTGAAGCTTCCACCAAGAAACTCTGCATAAATGTTTGCACCTCTCCTCTGCAAGGAACTACTAACATGTCATCTCGAATCACTGACCAATCATAACCAGGCTTGAGCATGGTGTGCAGTGCACCATGCACCTGGTGACTGTCTGATCCAGCGGTATTCATGTGGGCCCAGCCATAGATCAGACAGTGACCAGGTGCAGCACCAGATACCAGATGCACTGAGCAGCACCGCCCTGGACCACCAGCATAGATGAGAGGAACAAAATGTGTAAGTACCTTAGCATGATCTAATTCCTCCAAGAGCAGAACTCCAGCTCCTTCTCCCATGACAAATCCATCGCGATTCTGTAAAGCCGTGCTCACATTTTAATTGGGATGATACATTTGCCTCCAGTTCATATTCACAAAATTATTAAATTACAGTCACAGGCTCATAACAGTGTTTCCCTCTCCACTAGTCTTTACCATAAGCCATATCATCAATTAAATTTCAGAAATGGGTATTCAAATTTTACGGTTCCTCAAATTCGTTAAATTTTTTTCAGACTAAAAAAACTTGTCACCAAGTGAAGAATTTAGCATTCAATACTCAGCATTTTCTTCTAGCCTCCAAAAAACAGAGCTTTATTGAATCTTTGAAAAAAGGTCTAGAAAGATCTTTGTGGACGTTTCTAAATCCTTTGGATGAAAAAAAGATGCAGAGGAAACAAAGCAAGTTGTGAGATGCTAATACAATATCCCAGGGTCTTGAAGCTTTCGCAGGATGACTATTTCTCTGTGAAAGCGATCGGCATGCCACAAAACCCCCTAAACCTGCGGCAACAATGACAATGTGAGAAGATCTCTCACTGCAGCTTTTGATGGACTCAGTGAGGCACATGACAAAGATGAGGTGGCGAATTATACCAATAGGAATAATTGCTGCATCTGAGCCACCGCAAAGCATCACATCCTGCAAGATCCCACAATTCTCAGAAAATTATGCAGTTAGAGTCACCAGGACAGCTATACTTATTTTAATGTTTAACAAGTCTCAGCCAACACAAATGAAGCAGATTCATCACAAAGCAACTTTTGATTTAAAAAACTTACAGCTTCTCCTCTAATTATGTGGTTTGCAGCATTCAGTATACAAAAGTTGCTTGTAGCACAAGCAGTTGATATAGAGTAATTAGGGCCCATCCATCCCTTCGGTTTAATAAATAAAATATAATCAGAAAAATCGGCCGGAACAAAATGCATTTCAATATTGAGATATTGAAAATTAGGCTGACCAGATCCATTGCAAGCATGGCTGAACCCATGTTAGTTGTTGCAAAAGGTACACAAAAGGGATTCATTTTCTTGTATGATATCCTTAAAGCTTCAATAGCATCATTGAAAACCTGTGCATTTAAAAGGTACCAAACATGAGGAATAGATGAATCAGATAGAGTAACATGGCCAGATAAAGTCTGATTGGGCTCTCAATAAAGCTCTCAATCAGAATGTGAACCGCTGCATCTGAAAAAACATCCTTTCCATTTTAAATGAATGCATCTCTGAAATGTCATTCAGAGTTTCAGACACAGTTAGGCAATGATGTCTAAGCTGCAAATAAGTGGACTATTTCCATTTTCCACCCTCTTCAAAATCTCAATGGCTAGAAGATGCAACCCTTAACTTCATAAAGGTTGACTAAAAGCATAAAGTTACCTTCATCCCACCCATTGCAGAGCCAATGAGAACCCCACATTTAGCTTTGTCCAGATTTTTCATAGCATCATCAGTCATTCCACCATCTGCCAAGGCTTTCTTGCCAGCAGTGAGCATGTAAAGCATGAATTTGTCCATCCTCTTAGATAGTTTTGGAACAATCCATCCATCAGTTGAGAAAGACTTGATCTCCCCAGCAATTCTCTGGTAAACATACATGGATATCATCAGGTGAAAACTAGATACAAAAAAAGTAGAAGGGGAAGGCAAGACCTACCGTTGGAAATTGAGCACAGTCAAATGTCTCTATCTCACTTATACCACTGACACCCTCCAGCAAATTATTGTAGAAGATGTTTGGATCATGGCCTAGGGGAGTTACCACACCCATCCCAGTCACTACTACCCGCCTTTGCTTCGTTACAGGTTTCTTCATCGTTGAAACTTCTTGAACAGGTTGTAAGGCCACTGCCATGGTTTCTCCTGTATTTATGACCAATTTATCACGAATAATGCACCTCGCAAATGTAGTAAAACAATTGCCAGCACTAGCATCTTTCAGCATTACTCATAACTGTACTGAAACGACCTCCAGATAAAATCCATACATGGAAGCTACAGAAAGCAACTTAAATTGAATAAGTGCATCAAGTCAAAATGCGGTGGCAAATCATCACTCATTTTTTCGTCAGGAAATCTGCTTAAGTCGTCTACATAGTATGTTTCCTGCTAGCAAAGAGATGTGGTTCCAAATAGTAATCACTTTCTGAGCATGTTCACATTAGAGCACCTGCCAAAATCATGATTATTTCATCAGAGAGAAGATTATTTGGCAGGCTCAAACGACATAAGTCCGCCAAGTGATTAGCAAACGAAAGAAAGAACACAAACTTTCACAATGTCAAGTGACTAGGTTTTCTGCAAATATTGCTCTAACACAGTAACCCTGCTGTATAAAGTTAGAATCAGAAGGTTAAGTTGGAACCACAAGTCAAATAGCCAAATTCAATTGGAATATCATACTTAGAGAAGATTTTTTTTTAAGAAGAATGCCAGATAACTGATCTTCTTCTACAGCAATTTAAAGTAGAAACTGGTACCGTGTGCCCCCATCCACTTCTTAAAAACTTCATTTTCAATAGCTAAAGAGTTAGAGCAAGCATGAACAACTAGAAGGGTTTCTTTTGATAAGAAAGTCAAAAATTTTATGACTATATTTGCAATTGAATTCTCCACACTAGAGTCACAACTCAATACAAAAGGTTGGACTCTAACAGTCAAATTTTCAAGATAGTGCTCTAACCCGCAAAAGAACAAATTAACCGCACAGTCCAGCAAAGCGGATAGGCACATTCCGTGTGTGTTTGTAGATTACGAAAACCCACATTCGCATCTCAAGTTTTTTACTTCACTCTAAGCCTAATCATGAAGCAGAATAAAAATTGGATTCGCATATTACATCCTCATCATAAATCAGATCAAAATTCTCACAGAGCAAATGAACGAAGGAAGCCACATCGACATCAGATCAAGCGTCCACTTTAGCATGAAAGACACTTGAATAAGCCAAATGGGTGCTCACAAAACTAGCCCATGGCAACTCACAAATGAAGATAAATATTAAAATCAAAACGCCTCAAACAACGAAAACAAACCCACCCCAGAAGCCCATACACGATGAAGACCAAAGCAGGGACAAATGTTACACAACTAATAACAAGCAATCATTAAAGAACGTATTTTTAACATGAAAAAAGAACTTTACCAGAGGAGCGAGCTCGATTTGTGCGCTTCTGCTTCCGATTTATGCCAACATTTCTCGCTCCAAACAGAGACGAGAGCCCATTACATCTGCAGTAATCACTACAAGGCTCGAAAGCCAAACACGAACTCATGAGACCTTGAACGTTCGATCCATAGAAAGATGACAGCAATCCAGAAATGGGCGACCGGGCATTGTTTGTATCGCCGCAACATTTTGAAAGGACCTTCCTTTTCAGCCTCTTGGAAAGTCTCCTGGAGTACTGAAGCGGATGCGATTTGAGCTCGTTCTCCCAGGAGACCGACGTGCAAGCCGCCACCAGCCATGTACAGAGCGGCGAGGCCGCCATTGAAGCCGTCATCACGAGCTCAAGAATAAGAAAAGAAAAGAAAACGAAAAAGGAGCGATCTTTTTCTTTCCAATGAAAAGGGTGATGGGTAAAAAAGGTGAAGAAGCCTCCGAAGCTGGGGGGAGAACGATGCAGAGGACTCAGAGCGAAGGATGCGAATTCATGAAAAGACGACGAATGGGTTCGTGGTGTGTTTGTACGAGAGAGGAAGGAGACAGCATTTGGATTCTGATTTCACTCACAGTGTGGTGGTCGTTTCACTTTTCTTGTGCCCCTGCTTCCTTCGATCGTTGTACCTGCGAAACGGTTCGACAGCCCAAGTTTTTGGGCAATCCGTGCAGTGAAGGGAACTGAGAACGCAAGCAAGTTCTCTGCCTCTCTCTCTCTCTCTCTCTCTCTCTCTCTCTCTTTCCAATATATTCTTGTTTGGAGCTCTGACTTGTAGGAGCAAACAAAGCTACCAAATGATGCTACCTACATCTAGACATTATTAAGGATACGTTGTTCCAGCCAATAGGATCATATGTAGCAATCGAAGAAACGCAAAAAGGACAGTATCGAAGTATGGGGAGAGCATATGCTTTTGACCCTGTTCGTAATTTATGAAATCTTAGATGCAACGATGATATCTTGGGCTTGTAAATCACGGATGCTGCTCATCATTGCTCGACTTCGCCCCTCCAAGGGACACCTCCTCCCCATGCAAATACGGCTTTTGCCCCGCGGACAATTTCCTTGGCCCGGTAGGTATTTTTAGGAGCATCTTCCCCCATCCTAATGATCCATCCATGTGGATATATACTTCCGCTTTGAAATTTGCGGCCAAGGTACGTGAAAATTGTCGAGATCGGTTGGGACAGCAGGAGGGACGCGAAGGGTATCATTCCCTTAATTCGGAATCGAAGCCAGCACTTTGGAGAACATAGTTTTTGTCGAGATTTTGACATGTCTTCGGGAAGCCGTGCGACCGTCCATTCGAATAACAATAACCGATGCAGAGCAACAACTACTGCTAACCTTTTGAATTACTACTAACTTTCAGATGACTTTCAAGGATTTCCCAAATGTTCTCGTAACCCCAATGGTGCCTCGAGGAAGATATATCTACTTAATGAAAAAAAAAAAAAGAGGGTAAGGATCCTCCGTCACGTTCGGTGTCTCCATTAGTATCTCGGCATGTCTCAACTATCGATACATTAGTGATAAATTACACAGGTATGTTTATTCTCGTGTAAGAATGGAATCAATAACCTATCTAATGGAGACATCGAGGGGTGAGCATCTCATTAGAAAAAAGAAAATTAACCTTCATAAGATTGGTCTATTGAGACTTAGATGTGTAGATTAGGTTCATGACACAAATTAGATTCTCAGTGTCACCAACTCTAAGTAATTTAAGGTTACAATCGTCCGCTTGTTTTTGGGCTTGTATCTTACCTATTCCATAATGTCGGTGGGAGTATTCATGTGCGGGCATTTTCTTGTATTATAACGAAGCTCGTTTTAGGTAGGTAAATATCGAAACTAAGAAATATCCTACTAATCTCACGAACCGAGTTAAATGACAAGCCAAAGTACATGTAAGTGGCTCAAACATTGAATTATTTTTCCTTGGCGGTGCTATTCGGAAGTTTTCCTATTTAAAGTGGGTCTCCTTGCCCTTAAAGTAGGTAGTTAATGAAATATTTTCATTTCTCGTACATGAACTTTAATCATCCTTTTCTTTTTGAGGAAGAAATTGAAGATGTTTTCAAGATTGAGTAAACAGTTCAATATCAATTCTGTTGAAAGAACTCGGGGCACCATAGCATGTCGAGAATAGAGGGAGACATACGAGCCATAACCACTCCCTCGGTCGGGTGCTATGCCGCCCTCCCTTTCAATAGATACGCAATTGAGGAGTTCGATCACGAACACAACAGATGTGGAAGCGATCCTAGTCGGGGAAGGCTAAGATGGCGCCTCGGATATGGAATAGCAAGAGGGCACTTATACCGCCACGGTGAGGCCTTACGGGAAAGGGCGAAGCCCAATAGGGACAGTGCGTCCCTTACTTCAAGCGCACCTCTCTATCGACTGAATTACTTCAACGGCTCAGCCGGAGAAACAGGTGAATCCTCGAGCTGCTAAGATGCATGAAGCAGAAGGCTCGTGGTACCTCCTTTTCTTGATATAGCCTTTTCTTCGCTTCAATAGTGAATCACCTACTATTAAAAGGGGCAGGCCTGCACGTCCGTCCTATTTGAAACTCCAAAGACAGAAGAAAAAGAGATGTTTGTCATCGGATGTTTTGGAGCTGCCTGGGAAATTTATCCGCTATGCGGCTACACCACCTGTAAAAACCCTTTTCCCTTTGTCCAAAGTGATATCAAATGCATGTAATTGTTCTTTGTTTGGTTTCCTGCATGTGGCATTTTTAAGGCTATCCGCTGACAAAAAAAAAAACATTTCCTCTCTACTCCTCACCTAATGCTCTTGCCCACGTTACATTCTTCAAATTTTTTAAATATTTGTTAATTACTAAAAATTCGTAATTATAAGAATATGATTATAATTTCTATTCATATTGAGTCCGATAATATGATTAGACGTTTTAAATCATTTCTCTCTACTTCATAACTATTTTATAAAGTCTGACTTCATTGCATGTGTAAATAACAATACGACCAAATGAATGCATGTACATTGAGATTTCAAATGATTTCCATTTTTTCAATTTTGTTTTGCAAAACTACTCTGAAATTTCTAATCGAAAAGGAGACGACTCATTCTATTAAATTTAGTGTATTTAATGTCCAAATGTCTATTTTGCTACACCGTATAGATCTGTCAACGTGCACAGGCAAGGTATAATGCAAACCAACCTTTCACACTTCGCATAATGATGAACATGCCGGTTTTCTTCTCTTTAAATTTCTTAAAATGGAGTTCAGTTCAGCCATTACCGTTAAGAAACCCTTTAAAGAACCCTTTTGTTAAGTCAACTACATATAGTGATTCTTTTAATAAATTGCAAATGAATGGAGAAATGCAATAAATTCACATGTCGCGAGATCACCAAACATACAAAAGAAAGTTACGGATTATGGGAGAATTAAGGGTTCCTTTTTGTCTCACTTATCAATCAATAAATCGACAATTCGAAGAGGAAAATACAACTGATATAAGTTGACCAGACAAAGACAAACTCTCAAGAATCCGAGGAGAGGTTTGGTTGGAGAGGTAGGAGGTTATTGAATCATACCCGGACGTACCTGCTACAACTGCAAGTGGGAGCAGCAACTGTTTGAACGACACCTATTCTGTACTCAAGTTAATTGACATTGAAATACTTACTGTGTTTGCATTTAGAATTTCTAAAGTCGGAGATATAGGATGATGGCAGTGACGTTAGGTGGGGTTCCCACAAAGTAGCAAGATCTCGTTTAAGTGGAGAGAAGTTTGCACAAAATAGAGGAAAAGGGTAGAGCAGTGAGTTATGTTTCATGTAAATTGGCTCGGCTTGCTCGTTCAAAGAGTTCGATACGTGTGTATTTAGTGAATTGTACCTTGTTGTGAGGGGAGATTAAGAGATCACGTAGTTTCGGCTTGCTCGATTGGGAGAATGATACATATCGGAAGGGGATTTAGGATGAAATGCGCATGATTACCTAACCAGGAAGTTCGAATTGTTGAAGGGGGTTAACTTAAACCATGTCATGAACGCCTAAACAAATTTTAGAGGACAGAAACTACGTGGCGTTTGGAATTCCACAACCCAAGCGGGGACTGTCCTCGAGGAAACGATTTTGAAGTCAAAACTGGTGCGCCAACCTCCCATCTTCTCAACCATATTCCTGATTTCAGTTTTCATAAGCAATAATAGAATAGCATTCAATTGCTTAATCCAGAGGATTGGTGAGCTTAAAGCCCACCTTCATCCAGAGAATTGGTGAGCCTAAAGCTTCCCTCAGGTCTCCAACCATTTCCTAATTCAAAGACTCATATTTCTTAGACATTCCTTTCTGTTGAGCTTTGGAATATGAAGAGCAGAATGAAGAACAATTCACATAAACAGCACGGCTTTCATCGTCTACTTCACATCTTTTCATGGTGGAACCTCAATTCGCTATCTGTCGTCCATCCAGATGAACATTCCGTGATGGAACGGCAAGCATTCTCTTTTAACTCGAAGGTCCAAATTCTGATAATACACAACAGTAAAATTTAATCTCTTTCCGGTGCCAACCTCCTCCACCAAAAAAGAGGGTCCGGTTATCCATTTATAATAGAATTTTCTCTTCCATTTATCTCACATTTCTTTCTTTGAAAATCAAGTCTTACCGTGAAGAAAAATCTTGTTCAATGCAACTAATGACACTGTTCCCGTTCAGAAGCCTCAGCTGATCACACATAGAAACCAGTCTCTTGAAGAGTAGTTAAATGCATACCCATATGAGAAGTTGTATAATACCATAGTCACCTCAAGACTATGAATTTTGTCAAAACTAGATGAGACCGTCAAAATTGTTAACACACCAGGGTTTAGTCAATGTTCATCCTCTCACGATTAGATGGACCGATTTCATCATCTAAGTCCGAATGTCTGTTTCAGAGCTGACACCAATATCAAGAAAGGAGAAAATGAAGTGCAACTACCACATGGCTAAGCTCCATGGCAGTGCAATGGACATAATGACAGCAACAATAAATACATGCAGGCTTATTGATTGGGAATCTTCCTCTAGCACCGAAAAATGGGGTGGATATTTAATTACAAAAGAACAAATGAACAAGCACCTGTAGTTTTTGCTGCTGTTGGCCCAGTTAACCTTGAGGGTCCAAACAGGGAAACAAACATGGATACACACAAGGGACACCAAGACAAGATAGACCAGATCACTATAAATGAGTAGACCTACCATTAACAGATGGAGGGGGCCAAAAACACGATTGTGCATGCAATCCATACAAAAAGAATGAACATGAAAGACCTTCTAGCAATAAATAATCTCAAAACTCAAACTTGACCAACTAATGTTGCAGCAGTACAAGTCATCACGCTAAATTGATCTGAGGCAGAAATCGATATGATACAAAATGACACCCGGCTATGCATCCTGCACGAAAAGATAATATGGATCAACTTGGCTCATCCACACTCCCCTTTTCCAGTGTACACTACAAATGATGTCAAGCATTTCATGAAAGGGATTCAAAGGGGAAAGATACTATGGCGTCACCAAGGACAAACAAAAGAAAAGCCAGGAGTCAATTAGGCCAACATGTGGATATGACAAAAGCAAATACAAGAATACATTTCTTGTATTCATGACATTTTTCATGTTAAAGCTAGTTGGAACAATTCATAAATCTAGCAGAGCTTGTGATCGCCACATGTTGGCTAAAAGATACCAAAAGGCAACTGCACCCCTAGAATTTCCAGCTGTTGCTGCCTATCTTTGTAATCATTGCCACACATAGCCACCAATTATTGCTACCCATGGAATTCTCCATGCTCAATTATCTCTAGCCACCATCACTCTACTAGCCCAGCTATTAAAACTGTAAAAAAGTCTCCTTTTCACGTACCCAGCGGTATAAGTTCGATTTATATGCCCAAAATTATGTGTTGATAGTGAGTATTGTGAGATGAAATTAGGGTCACATGGTGTTTCTTTGATGTAGCGAGATTGGCTACAATGAGCAGCTGCTCCTGTTGTTTGGTCAACTAGTTCTCCAACTCAATTTCCGCCAACACTACATTCAATAAAAAAGAGTAACATGGAACATTTGAAGCTCAGTCCATTACTCAATATACTCCAACAACTCTTTTCAGAAAGCTTTCTGTTTCAATTCATAATGAATGTGTCAGTCAGCCATGGTGATCCTTAATTGCATTTCAACCCCCCCAAAAAAAAAATGAAATGTTTGCTGCACCAACAAAGAGAGCAGTCTCTAAAGAAATTTTAACTTCAATTTGAAAAGCTTCAATATGAAACCCCAGAGGAATGAAGAGATGCTAGAGTCTCTTGTTTAGTAAATAACTACACATATAAAAAAAATTTAACCACAGGAACCTAAGGGGGTAAGCTGTAATTACAGCACAAACCAGAAATACTTTGTGGAACTCCTATCTAATCCATGAATAAGCCGGACACCTTTCGCAGGACATCAGAGAGAAATGACGGCCATGTAAGACGAGTGAGATAGCTTCATAAAAAGCATAAACTTCCGAGGAAACCACTTAAGGTAGGTGACATTTTTATTTGAATTGACTTGGAGAATAAAATCGATAAGCCCAAGGGCTCCTCGGATCCACAACCTCGAGAAATGCTATTAATGCATTCTCCATGTCCATTATGTATTATATTCGGCAGCTCAAATATTCCCACAAGAGCAGATAAAGATTCACTTTAACATCACTGCCTCATTGGTTTAATTGAAATCCGCTTACCTCATCCTAAAGATTCTGATGGTTGAGATTGTTGTTCCTCGATCAAAGTTTGAAGTCTCTGCCATGATATGTAAGTATCAAATTGCGAGTAGGGATTTTTAAGTAGCTATATATCAAACAGAAGAAATACTAACTTTAACAGAACTTCCAACTTCATCTAGTTTTTGCAACAACAAATGCTCTCCTGAATAGGGCGAAGAATCATATCGGCTGGACTTCGATGGGGACATCTGCAATAGGCACATTGTTTAGTCAGTGAGTTCACATACATTTTCGACTACGTTTAGATGTCATTTGTAACTTCAGAAAACTTCCTCAACGAACTACATGCCCTTGACAAGTGATAGGATTGTAAACTTGCATTGAGCTCGTAAGAAAATGATAAAATGAAGTCCTACTTCCTACATAAGTAACTGTAAAAACAGCTAGAAATGCATTTGATGTAAATCATGCGAAAATTTGAACTTACCAAAGCTGACTGACCCAGTCTCAGGTTAGGTACGTCATCAATAGTTGAGATTTGTCTAGAAAAGGCTTCACTTCTCAAGCTTGAAAGGCGTGTTAGAACAGCCTGCTCAGGGTATCAAGGATTTAAGTTACTAGAACTCACCGAAAATTGATATTAACCGATGGTAAATTTAACTTAACCAAGAAGTATACCTTCCGGAAAGCAATAGGGTTCGCAATGCCTTGTATTTGAACGTCATCACTTGGTGGCCTTCTGACACCAACATTCTCTATTCTGAGAGAGTATACACCAAAAAGGGACTGCAGATAGCCTTTATAACAGCAAGATAGCTTTTTAGGAACTCAGTTAATGGAGCTAATGGCATAATTAAAGATGACACAGGTGAACATGGTTTCCTTTTTCTCCTTTCCGTGTTTTTGGTGTTAAGAATATGGATAATATGCCATCTAGAGTAGAAAAAACCCAACATAGCAAGTAGAAGATCCAAAAAGCAGTAATGGGACTTTCAACTAAATAAACTGAGTCCTCATTAGTGAAAACTAGAGCATAAGTTGGAACACAAGCCAAAGTATATAGAGCTCCTCAAACAAACCTAGCATTAAAATCTGGAATTTACTACGAGTGGATTTACCTTGTTCAATCACAACATCAGCTACTGACGGCAAAAGCACATGCTTCTCCTTTTTTAACATTCCAAAACATGGAAATGGCACCGGTCTGGTTACCTAAGCCAAAGAAAAAACGGAACAAGCAAAACGGTGAGGAAAATAAGAGGGTACTCAGATTTCAATGTCAAAAGCATCTTTTTTTCAATTAATCCAGAAAAAAGTCCAGATGTAACAGCTACCTGCCCCTTTGGTTCGAGAGACTATGATGCACAACTTCTGAGCTTAGAACTTGGAAGGTTAATACAACCGAGAAAGCACAAATAGACTTACTAAACCATGTCACACCCAAGCATGAAAACAGTGGATATATACAGATGTCAACAGAGAAGAACTCAAACGTGGATCAGAAACTTACTTTGTACACGATGGCATTTGGGGTGAGATAGAGCTTCCTCGAACGGATATCCTTCCGAAGTATGTATCTCCGAACAGGCAAGTAAAGCAACATGAACAAGCCAATGCCCCAAGCTAGAAGAAAAAGCAACGAGTAAAGAACCCATTGAGCTGTCTGGTACTTGACGAAATTATCTTCCATTTCTTGGAAGGTCGCCGTGTACAGAACCGGGTCCTCCTCACTTTCCACGATTTCGCCAGACCCATGGCCTCTCAGGAGACCCTTTTCCAAGCTATCAATTTCCACCACCTCCTCCCCAGATCCCATTCGGAATCCCACCGGACAGTTCGGGACACTACAAAAATCAGCAACTGAAATCGAGCTCAGCTCAGCAGCAGCCACAAGACACTGGATCCAAATTAGCACTCGATGCAATCACTCCATCTGCTCAATGCGCAAGCTTTCACACACACACACACAGAGGCAGGCACATTCCCAGAAAAGCCCAAATTTCCCCTAAACAACTACCTCTCGGACCTCAATAGATACGACGCTGAAACCGGAAACCGAGTGCATTGCGAAGAGCACGCGCGATCCGATATCGAAATGCGAGAAAGACTCGTCAGAAGCAGACAAACGGAACCCTAACAGTATGACATCGCATTCGCGTCGATGCGACGCGATCGGAGACGGAGAAATCGGAGTTTGTGAGCTCACCGGAGTTCGACGGAGAGGACCGGCTGCGGCGGCGAGAGCGTGATCGGAGACGAAGCGCGAGATGGCGGACGTTCGAGCGACCGACGGGGGCGGTGGAGGGAGGAGGCGCTCCGGGAACAGCGACTACGAAAACTGAGAAGTACTCGCCGTCGCTTCTGCTGGGAGGTGAGATCATCTGCAGCGACGGTCAGAGTGATCTCGTGTGCTCTACGATCAGATTCGTCGAGCGTGGCTTGTACAGAAATGATCTGGGGTCTGGACAAACCGTTTCCTTCTCACTATTCATGCAAGGTGCACATTCGAACAAAAAAAGGAAATAAAACGTGCGCATCTAAATTCGGTCATAGAAAATTTAGACTCGATCTTAGGCTTGTCCAGCTTGAGTCGCCGGGCAACCCAAGTCTGCGTTCGATGATTCAATTTTATCAAGCAATCCTGAGTTTTGTGATGCGGACACGTGCCAAGGTCGAGCTACATTCGTGTCTCCATAATAAGCAAGGTCTTCCATGATATCCAGTTATGTCGGATCACAAATTATGTTAATTTCTTCTCCTCATATTATTTGTCGAGAATGAAAGGCTATATAACACCATGAACATATTATATATATCTTTCTTATTTTCTTCTACTCTTTACTAATCCCCAGATCCTAGGCCAGTTATGGTATTAGAGCTAAGGGGTCAATAAAGATATTCTATATAAGATCATTTGTAGTGAAGGCGATTCCCTTCATGGAGATCTTTTATATTGATCTATGGATGTGGTCCCAACAGTAAAATCCAGTAGGGTGGTGAGTTCGTTAGTCAGCATCATCGAAATCAATTGAAAAGAAGAAAGTAGTCTTTTGTAATGAACTTATTAAGAAGATTTGAGTCTTTCTCTAGTTCTTTATCACAAATGTCCTCAGATCAAAGACTAGTAAACAGAGAAGAAATTATCATAGAAGATTTCAATAAATCTATTGAAAATTGGTTCATTCCAAAAATCAAGCTTAATCAAATTTATGAGCATTTAAAGTTTAAACTTTTTGGTCATAATGATTATGTCATTGTTACTGAAGAGAGAGATATACCACTTTCTAATTCCTTTGCTTCAATACAGCTTTTGAATAAAGATTTTACAAAGAAACATTCTCAGTTATGGAATTATATGCATATAGGACTAATACAGGTTGGTGCAAAACCCCTTACTAAAGAAAGTCTAGATACTTCTTTACTCTTTGTTTTAAGAGATGCGAGACTTTTAAAATATGATGAGTCTATTCTTGGAGCTGTAGAAACAAGTCTCTGCAGTGGACCAATTCATTTTGATAGTCATCCTGGTCTTACCGTTTCTCTCAAAGACAAAAATATTTTAAAATCTCTCACTCTTCAACTTAAAACTCATAATTATTCTATAGCTGAAGATTTTATCCCCATAGCCCTTATTTACGGAGTTTATTACAAAATAATGAATTTTACTTTTGGTAGCAAAACTTTTAAACTAAATTCCAATAAAGAAACTATTCTTTTACAAACAGATATTTCTAAAGCAAATATTATCATTTCTAGGATCATTCCTTGGAATCAAATAACCCTTCCTTATCAATGACAATTAGAAAATCGAATTCCCCAGCAAATCATTCAAAATTCTGATCTTACTAATATTATTCAACACCTTGAAGGAAGAGTAATTATTCAATTTTCCAGAAGATCTGTTGATATTCCTAGGAGGTCTTGTAACATCAGTTCAATTCATTCTTGCAATTCCACTTCTTCTCAAAGATCTATAGATACTATTCATAATGTTCCTTTGAATAATTCTGAGGAAGCATCTACAAGTGCTTCTCCTTTTCCTAACATCAGTGGAATAGATAACAGGTCAGAAATTTCCAGGCCAGTTTATCAACATACTCCTGATTTTCCTTATCCAACTCCTTCTGAAATGGAATATCTTGAAATCAACGTTTTAGAATTAGTTTTTGAACCAGATAAAATAATTTTAAATCAAGAATTTAATTCTTTTGAAAACAAACAAATCAGAGAATGGTTCTTTGAAAATTTTCAAAACCAAGCACTCAAAATCAAAAAAGAGTATTATGGTTACATGTGCCAACATGAAATCCAAGTATTTTTCTTTGATTGGTTTGAAATAAATTTCTAAAAGAAAAACAAATCTTTGTTTTAGACCAATTTTACAAATGAAAATTAGACAATGACCAAGTCATCGAGTCTAATTATCCTCATCTTAGGAAAATCAAATTTGAACATCGAGAAACTAAAATAATAACTTCTCCTTTCAAAACAGCTTCTAAAATAAATGGCATAGCAATCAAAAAAATTGTTGAACAAAATAATTTTTCAAACTATCATTTTCATACTAGAGGAAAACAATTAGACCGAATAGAAAATTTTACCCTAAATAACTTTTCATCCTCTTCTATATTAACCCCGAAAAGGGATTTAAAACCACCACTCTTTAAGAATTTTGAACTTCCAAAATATCCCGGCATTGAATTTGCTAAAGCTCTAGAAGATAGAAGAAAACTTCTCAAAGGAAAAGCAGTTTTAATTCCTAAAAATCCTTTGATTTTAGATACTCCTTTAATACAAAACCTGAGTGTCAAGGACACTCCTGATCGTTCTAGACCTTCTAATCAAATCAATTTTTAGATAAATCTGATACTGAATCTGTCCATGAAATAAACCGTATCACTTGGAGAAATTCCCAAAAAATTCTATTATTCCCGTGCTACTCCTCCTGACATTCTCACAAAAGAAGCCTTTTCAAAAACCCAAAACAAATATTATTCTGATACTATTTATGAATGGAATATAGATAGTATTTCTTAACAGAATCTCATAAATGTTTTAACACAAATGGTTATACTTGCTAATACTTATAAAACCATTCCAAACACTTCTGATCATTCTATTGCCTATCTTTTAATAGCTGGATTTACTGGCAAGCTCAAAGGATGGTGGGATAACTACCTGAATGATGAGCAAAGATCCCAAATTTTAAATGCTTATAAACTTGACCCTTTTTGCCAAAATATAATTGATGAAAACGACCAGCACATTCAAGATGTTGTTAATACTTTAATATTCTCTATATCCCAACATTTTCTAGGAGATTCTTCTCATATTCTTGATAAAAATCAAGATCTTTTATCCAATATAAAATGCAAATCTTTAGGAGAATTTAAAGAATATAAAGAGATATTTCTACAAAGAGTCTTCCAAAGAACAGATTGTAACCAACCCTTTTGGAAAGAAAAATTTATTGCTGGTTTACCAAAACTCATAGGAGAACAAATTCGTAATAAGATAAGAGAAGAATATGGAAACCAAATTCCATATGACCATCTTTTTTACTGTGAATTAACCTCTTATGTTTATAAAATAGGAATACAAATGTGTACCAATATACGTCTTCAAAAACATATCAAAAAGGAACAAAAACTTTCTAAAAAAAGATTAGAAGATTTTTGTACCCAATATGATCCATTTTTTGAATCTTTTGAAAAATCCAAGTGTTCGGGAAAATGCTCTTCTAAACAGAAAGATCAAAAGAAATCTTATAGGAAAAGTTTTGATAAAAAGCTTTCTAAAAAGAAAGAAAATGACAGTTTTGATAAAACCAAGAAACCAAGACAAAATTTTAAAAACATTATCTGCTATAATTGTGGTAAGAAAGGCCACACTTCTTGATTTTGTAAAATTAGCAAAAAGGTTAATGAGTTAGGTTTGGACGAAGAAACTATTAATCAACTCAACCAAATAATGGCTGAGACTGACAGTAGTTCTTTTGATGAATCTAGTTTTGAAGAAGGTCTTTAAATTTGTGATTTAGAAACCTCTTCATCATTGACTTTAGAAAAGTGAAGATGAAGAAGCCACCAATTTTGAAATAAATGTTTTAACAAAAGAAGAAGAAAAAATTCTTTTACAAACGATTGATCAAATCACTGATCCAAAAACTAAAATAAAATATTTAAATAATTTCCAAAGTTATAAGCCAGTTTCCCATTTTGATAATTCTTATAATATTTCTACCATTCTTACTAAGAGAAAGAAGACAAGTCTTAAATCTATTTCTATAAATGATCTTAATCACGAAATCAATAAACAAAAGCAAGAAATCCAAAATCTCAAAGCTGCTCAGATAATTATGCAACAAGAAATCTTAAATATTAAAATGAAGACTCTAAAAGGAAAACAAAAGGAAGAAGATTTTGAAGAAAATGAAAATCATGAATTCCCTTCTCCTTATGATACAAACTTCCTTTTAATACTTTCTGAAATAACAACCAAAAAATGGATTATTTATATTATTATAAAAGTTCATAATGAATTTATTTTGAAAACAACAGCCCTCTTTAACACTGGTGCAGATCTTAATTGTATAAGAAAAAGTCTTATACCAACCAAATATTTTGAAAAAACTTCCCAATCCCTCAAATCAGCATCCGGGAATAAGCTAAATATAAGCTTTAAAATCCCTAAAGCTGAAGTGATGAAAGACCAAATTTCTTATAAAACTCATTTTCTTCTTGTTAAAAATATCAAACAAAATGTTATTTTAGGATCACCTTTTATTAATTTAATACAAACTTTTAAAGTTTCTGAAAAAGGAATTGAAACTAAAACATTAGGCAAAAGGATTTGTTTTGATTTCATTTCAAAACCCCAGACTAGAAATTTAAATACCCTTTAAGAACATTCTATTTCTAAAATAAATTGTATTATTCAAGACAAAGAGACTCATCTTCAATTTCTTAAGGAAGATCTTGAATACAAAAAGATTGACAAAAATCTCTTTGAAACAAGTCTTTAGAAAAGGATTTTCAGTCTTGAAAATCAAATCAAAGATTCTATATGTTCAAATATTTCCAATGCTTTTTGGTCATGAAAATGCCATATAGTTGATTTGCCTTATGAACAGCGATTTTCAGATAAGACATTTCTACTAAAGCTAGGCCTTCTCAAATGAATCATGAAATTCTAAATTTTTGTCAAAAAGAAAACTAGAACTTCTCGAGAAGAAGATTTATTAGGAAAAGCCAATCCCCTTGGACTTGCTCAGCTTTTTGTGTCAACAAAAATGCTGAACTAGAAAGAGGAGTTCCAATATTGGTAATAAATTATAAAGCTTTAAATATAGCTTTAAAATGGATAAGATATCCGATACCTAATAAGAAGGATTTGTTAAATAGACTTCATAATGCAAAAATCTTTTCAAATTTTGATATGAAATCAGGCTTCTAGTAAATTCCAATTAGCGAAAAGGATAGGTACAAAACATCTTTTACTGTTCCTTTTAGCCAATATGAATGGAATGTCATGCCTTTTGGATAAAAATATGCCCCTTCTGAATTCTAAAGGATAATGAACGATATTTTTAATTCTTGTTCTGATTACATTATAGTTTACATAGATAATGTTTTAATATTTTTTACAACCATAGAAAAACATTTCAAACACATCAATCATTTTATCAATATTGTGAAAAAAAATAGTTTAGTAGTTTCACCTATTATAATATCCCTTTTCAAAACAAAGATACGTTTCTTAGGACATTATATTCATCTGGGAACCATCATACCCATTGAAAGATCGATAATATTTTCCAAAAAGTTTCATGATGAAATCAGAGATAAAAATCAATTGCAAAGATTTCTTGGAAGTTTGAATTATATCATTGAATTTTTTCCCCGAATTAACATAATTTGCAAACCACTCCGCTAGAGGCTAAAAAAAAAATCCTCCAGCATGGACTCAGGTTCACACTGATATTGTAAAACAAATCAAGCAGACTATCAAAGAAATTCCTTGTTTACATCTTACTGATCCTTTTGCATATAAAATTGTTGAAACTGACGCTTCTGATATTGGTTATAGAAGAATTCTCAAACAATCCAAAGATAATAAAGAATAAATTGTTCAATTTGTCTCCAAACATTGGAACGATTTTTAAAAGAATTACTCCACTATTAAAAAGGAAATTCTTACTATTATCCTTTCTATTTCAAAATTTCAAGAAGATCTTTTAAATCAAAAATTTTTGTTAAGAATTGATTACAAATCTGCAAAAGACATTTCGCAAAAAGATGTTCAAAATATTGCTTCTAAACAAATATTTGCTAGATGGCAAGCGATTTTATCTGCTTTTGATTTTAATACAGAATTCATAAATGGTTCTCTGAATTCTCTCCCAAATTTTCTCACAAGAGAATTTTTACAGGAAAATGTCTCCCAAACCTCCCAATAAGCCTACCAGGAGAGACAAAGATAAAGAAATTGCCGAAATGTCTTCAAAGCAAAAGCCCTCTGGGAAACTAACCAATATCAAGAGTTGGCTTCAAGCAACTCAACCATCCTTGAATATTACTACCATTTCTAACTAAGCCAAACAAGAATCAGGTACTTCTTTTGATATTGCAAAATTGTCCCATGAAGAAGCTCTACAACTTCTTAACAGGCCTTCAATAATCAACCCCAATCTTTCATGGCAATGATAAGTCCTGATCCTTCTTCCATAATCACTCAAAAGGCAACGAAAAAAAGAATTTCCAGCGAGGTGGCCATTCAGTCAACACAGACAACCCCTCCAACAACCAAATTCTTCCATAAAATGATATTTCAAAATATTTACAATGTTGAAAACAGATTTTATAATGAAGACCCTTATCTTTTTGCAAAAATATGTTTTTTTGAAAAAATTTATTACGCTCGTCATGACATTTATAAAACAATGGGTTTTTATGAGAAGATTTTGACAGAAACAAAGTCTGTCACCTTTTGACACTTCTCTGATAAAGGCCATATAAATTACTCCATAGTCAGGATCCATAGGGTCATTCACCCTTCTCAGTGGAAACCCGATCCTTTATCCTTGAAAAAATTCGATATCAAGATGCCTGAATCTCTTCCATACATATCATCTTTTTCATATTTTGATTACAAACAAGCTTGGTGGAACACTTTTTGGAGACAAAATGCCAATAACTCCTATACTTAGCTATTTTTATTTGAAAATTTCGATATTAAACAAGTTCCATATTGGTTCATTCAATGGTGGGAGCATCTTGGACCCACTGATGAAATACTTCACCCAAAGATCCAGCCCAGTTACGAAATATTCCTCAGAAAATTTACTCCTCTTCCATATAAGAAAAATTTCCCCAAATTGATGCTATTTTTCTATCATTTTGGAATATCATGGGTTCTCGGTTGGCGTTTTGATTACTGAAAATCTATTGACATAGGCATTCCCATTTTAATAAGAAAATATAAAGTCAAATGGTGGAATGGCTTCAAATTCTTTGATAGAGTTACTGAACAAGCCGTTACACAATGGCTCATTTCTAGAGGATTGGAACCCATAAAATCCGATAATATTATTCCATTCCTACGTGATAAAGGGTTTATATTGTCCAAATTAGCATCTACTAAATCCCATCAGTAATTAGCAGGAATGCTAAAACAAGCCCTTTCTCAAATTGAAGATTCCAGCTCTTCTCATTCTCATCACAGCGAAAATTTCAACGAGGATAACTGTTATGGCATTCCAGAAATACCTGCCATTCCCGCTAATTAGGGGATGTAAAGGATGAAGAAGAAGAAGAAGAAGAAGAGCCATCAAAAGATCTCTCAAGATTCTAAAGCAAAAGGCGCCGAAAGACTCCTACCTCTTCTTAATTGGATATATGGCCAAAAGGAGTCTGTCCGTCCTTTTTTTTTTTTTGGATAACCCAGGAATCCCCCGTACGGCCGACAGCCGGAGGGGTAAACCTGGGGTGACGCTAGCGCAGGATCCACCACCACGACGCCATACTTAAGAATCCCTAATGAATATGCTGGGATTCGAACTCCGATCTCTTCATGAGGAGACGAAAGCGCGAGCCAACATAGCCGCTTAGGGCTTATAATTATATCTGTTCACTGTAACACTGTACACTTATTATTTGCTACAGTACTACCAATGAACCATTTCTACAGGATGCCAGTCTGCCTATATATATTCAGACATCATTCCTTGGAGACACACAATTCTTCTTTCAGAATTCCGTATCTCTCAAAACCTTTTCAATTTTCCCAGATCTCTCCAATCCTTGCTCAAAGAAATAAGAGATCATTCATCTCATAATCTTTCCATATCTCTTTCATAACCAATAAGTCTCATTACTTTCTGGAGATTCTATAACATTCCCAAATCACCTTATATTCCAGATCTTGCTCATCATCTGAGAATAAAAAGGCTTTTATATATTTTCACACTTGCACTTCAATATCTACATTTCAGTTGTAATCTTTTAATACTATTATTGGAATCTTTCCATCTTGTTTAAATAACAGTTATCTCTCTTTAATTTCTTTATTGCATTTACATTTACATATCCCGCAATCGGCAGGTCGAACCGCCTGTGGATGGTCTGTATTTTACTTTAAAGTAATTTACTACCTTCATTATATATCCTTACTTCTTCTTATCGTTTTGCCCTTTTTATTACTGTTTACCAATATCACCTACATGGTTGGTTTAGTGATACTACTTCTCGTTTTATATATTGCTTACGGTTTCTTTATAATTTATAATGCTCGCTCTTTTATTTAATTTTATTTATCTTATAGTCTTTTGTGTAGAAATCATCACTTTTATATTAGAATTTATTGTTTCTATAGCTAGATCAAGAAGTATATCTAATATATATATATAAAAGAATATCTCAATATATGGATTACTTTCCCTACTTAGAACATCGTTTAAATATTATATACATCTTTCTTGTTTTCTTCTACTCTTTAATAATCCCCAGATCCTAGGCCACACATATATAGATATATATATATATATATATATATATGCATCAAATGATCGTGTCCCGCTCCTGCTAATGTTAAACTAATATTGTCAAGTGCTTATCGTTGCTTGAGCTACGATGTTGGGGCAGTGGCGATGCGATCGATTTCAAAAGATATGTAATTTCACTTTCACACATATTGTTGAATCTAGTGTTGGCACTAGATTGTCTGATACATGCAATTTGTGTTCGATGATGAGGCAAATCTAATGCGACCAACATCTTTGAGTGGAGAGAGAATATGTTTAATGTAAATCGTATCAATGGAATTGAAATGAATGTTCGCCGAAAGAAAGCTAAACGAGTCATCCCATCAACCTTCACGTCGAAAATTGATGAGAGTTCATATCTCTTCACAAGCTAGCATGCCGGATGATGAGGTTGTCCCTATGATACAAAGAAGATTAGCATGACCCCTATGTAAGGATGGCACACTCAAATCAAGAAATTACCCAAAATTTTTTTCTCTTTTTGCCCTTGCATCTAGCATATGAAACGAGCACGAATCATGATATGGCCAGTCATTTATTGATTTTGTCCAATTGGGCATGGTGCAATCTTTTGGCCCAATTTCAATTAGTTTTGTTTCTCTCTCTCTCTCTCTCTCTCTCTCTCTCTCTCTCTCTCTCTCTCATAAGAACAAAAGGCCCATGGGCCATGCCGCTTTCTAATAATGGTCAAGTTTTTTCCCCCCTTTTTGGTCTGGCGGGCTTCTATGATCTTTTGCACATATTTCATCATATCGTGGGTCAATTCCAAAAAAGGCACAAATTTTAGGTCGAGTGATAATTCTGATCCGAACTTTTTTTTATCTTGTAAAAAAGCACCAATTTTAGGTCAAGTGATAATTCTGACCCCAACTTTTTTTGTCTCGTTAAAAATCACCAATTATTACCCTTATCCCAAATTTGGCCACCTGTTAACTCTCTATCTAAAGTCACCCTTGTTTAAGAAAAAAGGTTATGGTAGTGAGCTTGGCAGATCTTGTCCATGGTGTCTGTCGATGGGCGGTGGTTTACAACTTCAGATTATGACGAAGTCTGGCTAGAGAGATTCAATCTGGAGATATTTTTTACTTGCCGGTGAAGTGAAAAAAACGAATAGTTTCACCGTTATTCTTCAAGCTGTGACTCAGAAAATAAGATAATGAATAATGCTTTAAATCCAGTCAGTAAGCCATGTGGATTTATTGCTGAGGTGGAATAGTCAAGTTGGATAATCAATGATTCTAAATCAATGGTGGCCAGATTTGGGATTTAAATGAAAGTTTGTGCTTTTTTATAAGACAAAAAAAAGTTGAGGCCAGAATCATCACTCAACCTAAAGTTAGCGCTTTTTTACAAGACAAAAAGAAAGGTTTGAGCCAAAATTGTCACTCGATCTAAAGTTGGTGCTTTTTTTTTGAATTAGACCTCAAATCGTATGTTAAAACAATTCTATACTCAAGATAAAATCTACATTTAGCAAAAAAAAACGAAAAAAAAAAAGAAAGAACACTATTGCATGAACCTCGCTATACCAGGATGTGGATTCCAATCACCTGATGTGACGCTATGCATATTGTATATGGTGTGGAATCTAGCGTTGGTAATTGACCAAGCCTCTTCGGGCTGGAAGTAGACTCGCCAAACGAGTGGGCTGAATCGGGTCGAAAATGAGCTGACGCATTTAACCCGTATCGACTTATCTTTATGCAATATAATTCTAGCAATTCATACTCAATCCGACCCAAATCAAATACAGACACGGCAAAATCATACTCCAATTCTTAACAATTTTCTCCTTAACAATTCCACGGACTAGCTCCCCAAGTAGGTAAGGGAGCTTGGATCGAATCCTCGGTTAGGACTTGTGAGTGTTGCCCTAACGGACAAGAACACCTGCATGGACGAGATTTAGGGGGGGACTGTGGACGGGAGCGTGAAGGTGGTGGTGAGGCGAAGCGTGGTGGATCTTGCTTGAGTGACGAGCAATGCCCTTCCTCTCATGAACCGACTCGCTTCCATGCATCAGTTAGCCATGGTGGTTGGAGTACAGCTGTTAGCTTTCCATTCGTGCAGGGATCAATGATTATGGCAGCAAACCGCGGAAGGTCCAGCGATAATTGATATATATTTTGGAACTAGCATTTACTTTGTATTTTGAAAATAAAAAGTTATATGGCGGATGAAAATGACTATGTACATGGTAATAACTTTTATTCACATAAGAGAAATGTTAGATTGCTTTTTAACGGTTGGGCCAAAATGGGGGGAAACCACTTGCTTTCAATGCACGCTGATCTAACTAGACTTTCAATTTGCTAACAAAAATTGGCATTTGCTTTTTATTTTGGAAATAAAAGTCTATTTAAAAAAAAACTAGAAGATCTTGTCCTATATGTCTCTACAATTTGAGATAGATATGCAATATAATTAATAAATCAAAAAGAATTTTCTAAAATAATTAACAAATTGAAAATTGATAAAAGAAAAGAAAATAAAAGGCATCGGGGTCTTCTTCCTTTGTTTTCGGTCAAAATCGTGTGGTGACCTAGAATGATAACAAACGGACTCTAGTTTCACTCTTTTTACTTAAAGGGTTAATGCCGCGAAAAACTCCAAATTGGTACATATGTGATAAATTTACTCCAAATTAATTTTTGGACAACCAAAAATTCTAAACTGACACACTTGTAACAAATTTATCCCAATTTAGTTTCCGTTAAATTTTACCGTTAAATTATTAATTTAAATGACACATGGTAATTGACAAGTGTATTGATTTGGAGTTTTACTCTCTGTTTGTCACAGGTATACCGTTTTCTAATTTTTCGTGGTATTAATATAACTTAATGAAAACTAACGGATGGTAAATTTCAGTTTGGAGTTTTTAGTGGTCATATTTCACGTAAAAGTTCGAGACAGAATTAAAAATGGACCTATAGTTTGGGGTTTTTTAAGAGAATCGATCCTAGGAAATAAAGAAAAATTCATACTAGAATGATGACTAGAAACGGGCAATTCTTGCACGAGCCCACGTGCAGTCGCAGCCATTGATTTTCACGAGATGCGCATGAGAAAACGACCACGATCAGTCCTGTCGGTAAGCCCAAACTAAGAATTTTCCCTTAGAAGATGGACCGTGCGCGTGGGACCGTGATCGGACTTGATTTGGCTCGAGGTCGAACCGGAAGAAAAAGCTTGCTTTCTGTGTTTCCCCGAAGGAGAACGACATTCACCAACTCCAGGTTTGAAAACCCGAGTCTATTTCCTCCAATCTTAACGCCGCAGTCGCAGGTTTTCAAAAGCAGGGGCGATATCAGTCAAGATCTTTGACTGATTGAAATATTTTTACGAAAAAAAGAGAGTTACGTAAAATTATGGGCGCCCATCATTCAAAGAGGGAGGAAGAAAAAGGGGAGAAAAAACAAGAAGAAGAAGGGATGAAATGCTGACCGACGGCCGAACGAGCGAAAGCTAGATTAATTTAGGAAACATAAACGTGCGGGAAACTGGTCGGGGATATCTGCTGCGATCGCGTTGATCACTCGAAGTAAGAATGAAAAACGTTGGTAATAGCTTCTTACTATTATTGGCTGATCACAATGCACGTACCGAAAGGAAGGAATTTCTACTTGGAGACCCGAAAACTGCAAGCCACGCGTTGACCCCTCCTCCCCGTTTGGTGAAAACCAGCACCGCTTGATTTTGAGCATTTAGCATTTTATTTTTGCACTTTGAGGTACTTGTTGAACTAATTAATGCACATAGAAAGTTTGTGGTTTCGCTTCAATTCCATTACTTTTGCCTGTGTTATTTATGTTAGGAAAATGGACAATGTCATTATTAATCGCGCTCTATAGATGTTCGAGGGTCCGTTGCAATATCATTTTTAATGATGAGAAAGTCCATAAATGAGTCGTCCCTTAGGCTAACAAACCTGATTACCTTTATTTATAGAGTAAGACACTAGTAAAATCAGGTGAGCGACTTAACAGGAAAGGCATAATGACCCCCATCATAATAGTAAGCTATATGACCCAAACTTAATCAGATGAGTTTTAGTCCAAATTAGATCTTTATATCCGATCTTGTCCTCGAATTGGGAAGCTTTTTGTTCCAAATTTCTTTCTTTGTAAACCATTGTCTCTCTTGGTTTTTTCTTTTTCTTTTTCATTTGTCATGATTCCATGGTATTTGCTTAGTAGCTGAAAAATGGGTATAATAGTTTTATATAACATAACCAAGGGCTCCATTTGTTTCGCAGAAAATGAGTGAATTAAAAGAAGTTTTCCTGAAACAGATCGCTTGTGTTGCTTATAAAAATGAACGAAATTAAAATATTTTCATCGCCTACAAAAATATTTAGATATAAATTTTTATCAATAATGAATTTTTTTCATTGACTGACTATTTCGTGCGTATAAACAATTATTTTTAGGAAAATATTTTTCAAATTATTCATTTTCCGTGAAATAAACGGAGTTTAAGTAATAAGTGGAAACCATTTATGTTTGTGCCACCTAACGAAGGCATTCTAAACTTGTCCATGAGATTAGCAAGGTACTTCATTTTCCAATAGTTCATCTACCTAGCTATCTAAGATGAACTTTTTCATTAAAAAAAATCGACTTAGCCCCACAAAAAAAGTGATTCCACTTCTACCGTTATTATGATATTATAAATGAATTCGGGATTTAATCTGAACAATGATATAAAGACATTATAATCATAACAGAATCGGAGAGAGAATAACAAAATCTGAATGTCTTCTTGTTCGATTAAGTATCTCAACTTTCAAAAGGCTACTAGAATCAGAGAGAGAATAACAGACAGTTCTTGACTCTAATTAGAGTTGTGTGATATGTATTCACAAGAGTAATTATTTACCGTTAGGGTACAGATAAAATTATAATTATAGAAAAACCCCATAATACATATTAATTACACATTGATAACTAGTTTATTTGCTCGCATGATTTTCATTGATTTCGATGGACAGACTACGGAACGAGGATTACATCAACACGAAAAGAATATTTTCTCTTTCTTTTTTCTTCTTCCTCCTTCACCTATGACCGCGGCTTCATTGTCTTCGACATTACCAAGATGGACTGCCATACCCTTACCCACTTCCCATCACCATGGCGCAAACACCACTGCCATGGACTCCAAAACCACCACCGTTGACACACGGCTCGACCACCCCACCACCATTAGCAACACATTCGGCTACCGCCATATATAACCATCGACCTCAATCGTCGGCAATGCAAACACAACCACTACCACAACCACAAACTTTGGATGTCAATGCGACAAACACTACCACATCACCCCCAATTACAACTTGACCTTCTTATATGAATCTCAAGAAATTGCGCCTTAATGTCGAGGCCATGTCTTCTATGTGTGAGGTGTGCGACCTAAAATTGTTGACATCCTCCGTTAAAGAGAATGACATAATTGTTCGCTCGTTACCTATACGTGGTCTGGTCTTGCATGCGGCTGAAAATCACGTGATGTAAGGTAATGAATCTGGGAGCAAGTACCAAAAAAGTCTTTAACCTATTACATTGCTATTAATTCAGTTCCAAACTTTTCAATTGGACCAATTTAGTCCCGAACAATTTAGTCTCAACCTTTTTGCATTTGTACCAATTGTGTCCATTCGATTGATTTTGGCCGGAAATCGCTGAGTGGACGTTGATCATCCTATATAGCATAGCCAGCACTAACATAGACATTTGTAATAATAGTTTGAATTGTTTATTATCATTTATTCTTTTTATTGTTTTATTGTTTTTTCTTTCTTTTTTCATTTTGGCTGGCGAGGGTTGCTGTCTCGCCAGTCGCAGGCAAGGTGGCCCTCGTCCCCAGACAAAATGAAAGAAAGAAAAGAAGAAAAATAATTAAAAATTTAATTTTTTAGAAAGAATTAAAAATTATCCACATTAGCACCAGTCATGTCACGTAAGACGGCCGATGTTTACATTAGAGATTTCCGACCAAGATTGGTCTAATGGACTCAATTCGCACAAATTTCAAAATACTCAGGACTAAATTGATTCAATTGAAAGATTTAAAACTGAATTGATCCCAACGAATAGGTTTAAGACTTTTTTTGGTATTTTCCCCAATGAATCTGACATGAAGCCGTATTTTGAAAATAGAGATATTCGATTGAGTAAAAAAATAAAAATTCGAGTATCAAATTGCATAAATAAGAACAAATCAGGTCCATTTGAAGTTTTTATTTTTCAAGAAGAGATCGGAGGTGAAGACGCGTGAGTGACGGATCCGGATTTGGAACCTCGTACACAGGTCATAATACACATGGTAGCTTGTAATATAGTAACAGGATAGGTCCGAACAAAAAGAAATTGTTTTAATTGCGTAATGACCGCGAGCGGCGAAGTTTCTGAAGACTGCGGGTGTCGTTTCAGAGATAACAACCGCGTCCGTCGGAGGTTAAGGGAGGGGTGGTGGCGGTGGGGCCGGGCGCTTTTTTGCTCTCGATCCGACGTGCCAATACGAGAAGTCGCACGGGACGGGGGGGAACGTTCATGAATATCAATTGCTGACGGTGCTGATGACGCAACCCTCTCGAAAACGACGCAACGTTCGATGGGGTTTTTTTTAACCCGAGAGAAGCATCCGTGGAGCTTCTCCAGATAAGATGACCTCAAACGGGACGTGATCAATCCATGACGACTCTTTTTGATGATGTACCTTGATCCAGGATTTTATTGTACTTATCGGCATCCACGGATCAATCGCAGTCAGCAAGCGTTGCTTCCATGTCGCTTGCTTTTGGTCGCCACCCTTGAGTTGATGTTGAGGGCGATAAAAAACATATGACATGTTTCGTTAACGTGCGGTCCGCTTGATACATATTTAACATGTTTAATAACGAATAAATTACTATAAGCGTATGTACATCGAGAAAGTCTTAAAATTTATCACAAAAATGCAATTGAGTCATAAGACTTACAAAAAGTGTAATCAAGACGTAAAACTTATTAAATTGATGCAATCGAGTTCTTTCGTTAATTTCATCCAACTTAGTTAATGAAAAATACTGACGTGAATTTTTTTAATAAATATTTTCTCTCTTCCGCGTGACATTGACGTGGCTAAAAAACGAAACATGATGCTAAAACGACGTCATTTCGATTCAAATCTAATTTTTAATACACATTCTATTTAAATTAAATTTAAGAAAATTAGCTAATTTTTTTCTTAACAATAAAGGAGAGTTAGAACCAATCAGCGAGGGCCGCCCCACTATCGCAGGGAAGGGTCGGCGATGGTGGGGAATGGTCGCTGGACGTCGCTAGGTCCGGACCAGGGGCCAGCAATCCCCGCTAGTGGCGGCCTTTGGTTAGAACTGGGTGATGGCCTGCAAAGCCCTCGCTGCCTAGTTCTCTCCTTTCTAAATGTGTGTTTGTTTGGTCTTTGTTATATATGTGTGCACGCGCGAATCGATTGGACCGAATCGAACCGGCAAAACCAACCCAGAGTGTGTGTGTCGGATTGAACTGGCAGAACCAACTATGACCTGACCGGACGAGCAAGAACCAGAAACCACTGGTTTCCAGTTGGACCTGGACCTGCATGCAAACCGCCCTTGGCCAAGTAGCCATCAAACATACTGTTTTTGACCTCACCAAGACCATATCGGAAAATCGGCTTGTGTAGAGCACCAACAGAATACGAGACACGAGAAAAGCCCCATCCGTTGTCCGCCCCCCATGCTCCGGGGGTGAATTCCTTGAAAAACCCCAACTTTAGGTCAAGTTCTAAATTTACCTCGAACTTTTTTTTGTCTCAGAAAAAACCCCGAACTTTAGATTCAGTCTTAAATTTGCCCCGAACTTTTTATTGTCTCAGAAAAAATCCCAAACTTTAAGTTGACTCCCAAATCTGCCATGACTTTTTCTTTGTGTAATAAAATAAGGAAATTTCAATTTATTTTCAAAAATATACCAACGTGATCTAGTCCCAACTTGACGTGGCACTTCCACTTCTATCACAAATCCACATCAATAAAGTAATGGGGCGTAGGTATAGACCAACGTCGCATTTCCACTTCGATAATAAATCCAACCCAATATAAATTATTGAAATTCTCCAAAATAAAATCATTCCAGGATAAGAGTTAGTGACGATAACAAATTCACCCAAAAAAATTTAATTTTAAAAAAGCTCAATTTTTAGGTTCAGTCCAAATTTGCCCTAAACTTTTTTTTGTCTAAAAAAACCCCATTACTTTGTTGATGTGAATTTGTGATCGACGTGGATAACGGTAGTGTATTTTTTCAAAATAAATAGAATTTTTGGTGGATTTTTCTTTTACACAAAACAAAATTTGGGGCAGATTTAGTAGTGGACTTAAGGTTTGAGATTTTTTTCTGAAACAAAAAAAAAGTGCTAGCCAGATTTAGGACTAAATCTAAAGTTTGGGGTTTCCTTCGAACAAAAAAAAAGTTTGGGATAAATTTAAAACTTGACCTAAAATTGAGCATTTCTTTTTTTAAGGGAATTAGGCCAATGCCCCGGCGTCCTTTGGCCCCCCCGCAACCGGGAAGCACCCTGCTCTCTCTCTCTCTCTAAATCTGCACGCACAAAATAAAAAAAAAAGGGCACTTCCAATTTCAGCACGGGGAACATAAACCACACGTGGTCCCTCACCCCTTCTTTAAAAATTTCCGCATCTGAATTCATGTCCCACCTCCTCACTTCCTACCCCCCGCGTTAACCCCTCATCGTGCCTCCCTTCCGTCGTCACCAGCCACATCATCCCTCTTGTTTTGATCCCTTTAAAAAAAAAAAAAACTCGAATAGCGATAAGCGATACGCGCCTTTTGACCCACCCATCTTCCCCCCAGTCCAAATCCTCAGTGCCTTCCTCCACCATCACCTACATATATACCCCCAACAGCCGCAAAGTCCCCAAACTCATCATCCCCAAACTCATCCCCTCCCTCCCAAAGACAACGCACGCACACACTCAGCTCAGCTCAGCTCAGCCTCGCCTCAGCTCGCCTCGCTTCACTCACTCCCTACTCCCACATCCAGAGCAACAACCCATAACACAGGAGACCGAATTTTGAACCGTCTCCGAGCTCGGTTTGCTTGCTTTCTGAGGTTTATGTCGGAGATGGCCAGGGAGGTGGCGGCGGCGGCGGGGGCCGGTGCGGGCGAGAATCCGGGGGATTCCAAGTACAAGGGGGTGCGGAAGCGGAAGTGGGGCAAGTGGGTGTCCGAGATCCGCCTCCCCAACAGCCGCGAGCGCATCTGGCTCGGCTCCTACGACTCCGCCGAGAAGGCCGCCCGCGCCTTCGACGCCGCCCAGTTCTGCCTCCGCGGCCGCAACGCCCGCTTCAACTTCCCCGACGACCCCCCGGACATCGCCGGCGGCCGCTCCCTCGCCCCGCACGAGATCCAGGTCGCCGCCGCCCGGTTCGCCAACTCGGCAGCCCCGGCGGCGGCGGCGGCGGCGTCGGCCTCGGCCTCGGAACCCCCGAGGAGAGATAGTGACCACAACCTCAGCTCGGAGTATCATCCGGCGGCGAGCGACGTGCAGGCCGAGTCGGCCTCCCCGTCGGTATCGGAAGGGACGGTCCAGATGGACTGCGATTGGGGCATGGACATGGACATGAACATGGGCGGCCGGTTTCAGGATCTCCTGACCGGCAACATGGGCTCGGGCAGTTACGCGACGGATTACGGGTTGTATTCGGGCTACGACGAGTTCACGACGAACGACTACTTCGGCGCGTCCACAATGCCCAACGTGGGGTTCGGTGACGAGAACTTCGATGGTCTTCCCGTCCAAGACTCCTTCCTATGGAATTTCTAGAGGCGCACCAAAGCGTTGAGAGAACCGGGTCGGATTCTGGACAAGTTTTAGTCGCCGGGGTTTTGACAAGATCTGTGCACCCGGCGGCGGCGGAAATCGCTCGGGTCGACCATCTTCCTTTTGCTCCCCCCTTTCTGTCTCTGAGTTGACCAGTTTTTAGCACGGTCATCTTTCCAAGCTCGCTCTTATCCCTCGACGAGGAGAAAGTCCAATTCTTTCCACTTGTAGTTCTTGGACATTCTTTAATTAAATTGATTAGTTCAAATGGAAGCAAAACCGAAAAGGGTGAAACACGAACCTAATCTTTTCGATTTTGTTACTCATGAATAAAAATGATTTAAATTCGGCGATGCTACGACCCCTTGGACCCTGCTTTGACAGACGCAGACCGCCTCTACGCTGCACGTGCTCATTCCTTTCCTTCCGTGTCTTTTCGCCCGACGACTGTACACGCGTGTAACCGGTAGGCCGCGGAAGACGTCGCGTGGACAAATTTGACAGCACGACCACCTCGGCTTTGACCCTCCTCAAAATTAGCGAAACATGACAAGGGATCGCACGCGCCACTCTCTCTCTTGGAACCTTCCCATTGCCCCGCGTCCCACGTGTCCCCTCACCAGCAGCCGGGCGTCCCGTCGGCCGCCACATGGCGACGCGGCGAGGGATTGCGTTGACGTCAAACGTCGAGCGGTCCTGCGAGCCGCCCACCTGTCACCTGCCTGTCGCTCCAGTACAGACTCGCCAGCAAAGTTGCGGCTCCTCCCTCCGGAACCGCCACGCGTCGAGCACCCATTCCTACTTCCACTCCTACTCCTCCTCCTCCCCCCATCTCTGTATAAAGCGTCGCCGCGACCGCGCCGTACGTCGGCGGTCGTTGCTTGTGTCGACATGGTGCGAAGTGGCGGAGCGGAGGAGACGAGCGACGGCTCGGACGCGCGGGGGGCTGTCTCGCGAGCTCGTCGCCGCCGTTACAAGGGAGTGAGGATGCGGAAGTGGGGGAAGTGGGTGGCGGAGATACGGCGGCCCAGCAGCCGGGACCGCATCTGGCTCGGCTCCTACGTCACCGCAGAGGAGGCGGGGAGGGCCTACGATGCCGCCGTGTCCTGCCTCCGGGGGCCATCCGCCCTCCTCAATTTCCCCGACGTGCCCCCCGATATCCCCTTCTCGGCCGACAGAGGAGTCGTCTCGGATTCCCAGGTCCAGATGGCTGCTGCTAGGCATGCTCGTGGCCATGGAGTGGCTCCGCCTACGGAAACTTCTACGCGCACCGGCGTGGAGCCTTGCGGCGGCTGCTCGCCAGATGTTCTGCAGATCGCTCCAGAAAGCAGCGGCTGCGGCGGAGAGGGCATTAGTGCATTCGCGACGGACGGGTGTTACTTTGGGACGGGGCATGGAGCTTTCGGGTCATATGCATTCACTCTGAATCCGCCCCGAGTTTTTCTTTTCCTCTCTTGTTTCGACATATTTAGCAGCTGTGCAGTTTTGGCGTCGACTATGAAATCCACAGAGAACTCCTTTTTTTTTTTTTTTTGGTAAAGACAGAGAACTCCTTTTTTCTCTTCTGTTCTGTAAAGTTAAAGATTCCAACACCGATCTTCAAATTAATCGCGTATCGAAAAGCCACGGAAAATATTTTCTTGTGGGTGACTTTTTATTTCTTCTATTATTCCTCGTACCTTAATAACAGCTCCCTAAACGTAAAACGTACGGCTCACTCAAATTAATGATTATGTTGCATAATTTACTAAAGTTGCTGTACAAGCACATGCAAGCGCGCGTTGTTGCCTTCAGAATCGACACACGACGGTGGAAACAACAAAACGAGGACATGGAAAGAGATATCAGAAAGAAAACTACCAAAATTATTCACGAAACCCTAACAACTGAGAGTCCTCCGACAAGTATGTAATTTCGAAATTTTGACGAGAACCTAATATAGAAACTAAACCTGCTTTATCAAGAAGGAAGAAAGCAGGGAAGTTTAACACGATTTACTGAACTAACGACGGCATTTATTCCTAAGAAAAAGAGTGAAACGAAGATGCTAGCAAGTGACCTCCACCGCTAGCCTCTTGGTAATGGATCCGCAAGTCGTCGACCCGAAGGTGTTTTCGGAGACATCGATGGAACAATTCTGCTTGCCAACACAAGCCTACAAGATCCCCAAAAAGTTACACAAGGGTTATGTTAGAAAAGTTGTAACATATTTGGAATCCAAGTAAAACTTTGCAAAACGAAGATAGGGTGAAAAAACAGGAAGGAAGAAAAGAATTTACATTTTGGAGGACGGCCATCGCGTCGTTGCTTCCTTCGCAGCTGCCCTTTGCAAAGGACCCGCATGCGCCTTGTGGGTCGCCGAAGCTGGCGAACTTGATGGCGGAGATGGGGCGGTCCTGGCATGCGAGCTCGAGGGTCTTCTTCTCGTAGGCGTGGGTGCAGATGGATCCGACGGTGACCGTCTGGAAGTTCACCAGGGACGGGTTGCCGCCAAACTCCTCGAACAGCACCAGCGTGTTCACGTCCTCCTTCATGAACGATCTCGGGACATGGTACCTAATCACAAGAGAGGAAGAAACGCAAACCATAAAAACCACCGATTTCTCTTTGGAATTCTTTGAGGGGAATTTCCTGTTTGCTCACCATCTTTGAGTGGGGCGACCGCAGTTGGAGACACACTTGTTGTTGTCGTAAGGGCCACGGTAGTCACAAGGGTCGGTGCTGCAGCCATCTGAACCAGCATCGTAGCTGGGCCAGTAGCGGCCGATGCTCTTGCCGTTGACCCAAGCCTCGCCCTTGCCCAGTCCTTGCAAGTCCACCGCCACCGGGTCCGTCCCCAGTGGAACTTTGAACGTGGTCTAGCGCCCAAGACAGACGATAGCGATTATCACTAACTAATCAAGGTTTAAGCGTGTGCAAAAGAGGATTATCATTGAGGGATCAGTAGAAAATCTATGAATGATGTGGGGGCATCTGATTGATGTTTCACCTTGTACCAAGTCATGGTCCGGTTGGTAGGAAGGTCCTTGCCTTGCCAGTTAGAGGCAGAGGCCGAGTCGACGCTGAAGAGCTTGTTGTTGATGCCGTGTAGTCCGACCTTATAGGACCACACGTGACCCGATAGGTCCTTGATCACTCTCTCATTGCCTTTCCTTCCCACGATCTCCACCGGACCGGGGATCCCATTTTGGACCAGATCAAACATCGGACCATAATTCTGTTTTCGAAGGGATCGCGAATCATCAGTGATTAAAAACAAGTAATAGAAGAATTTGAATATATGGGTTTTTCTAAGATTGAATTGTTCGTGGACTGTGTATGTACCTGGAGTCCAACGGTGACGCTAAGCAAGGAGATCAGATTGTTTCCCGGATTCAACTTAACATTCTGCTCAAAAACGTAGTGGAAATCTCCATAGAGGGCCCATTGAGAACCTAATGTTTCGTCAATGAGAAAAAAGAGTATTACTCATATCCACATCAATCTGGAACGTATCACCGATGAAAAAAAAGGCTACCAATGGATTGTCCGTTGACGAAGGCATGAAGTATCTGGCCAGTGCAATTCACTCGGAGAGTCATATTGTCGCTCCAGATAGGGTCATCGTCTTTCAGGTTAATGCTATTACAAGAAAGAACAACTTTACTATCGAGTCGAAACTATCGCCGATATAGAAAGAAAGTGGGCGACGCATCGGGAGTACAATAGCGAAAAACTAATTTAATCAAATTAGAACGATCAAATTACCTGGTCATGTACCACAAATAATCGCTAGCACCATTGGCAGCATCTTTTTGGTCAACAAGCCGATGAGCAGCGACATGTCCCTTTCCGAGGACAACCTGATCATCCACGATCTCGGGCCTCCACGTCCAGCTCAATGACTCAGGTTGGCTCTCAGCCTTGTTTGGCTCCTTCACCATCACCGAAGTTTGTGCATTCACCTGAAATGTTGTGACGACTTATAAAAAAAAAATGTTGCACGGATACATATGCATAGACTAATTTCATCTGTGGAAAACGATTGATAAAATTACCTTCGCGGTGTTATACCCTTCGTTCTGGCAATCGGGGAGGATGCTGACGGACCATGCGGGGACCGTGAACTGCTTGCCCTGGAAGACGAAGGTGGCGTCGGAAGTCGCGTTCGTGTTCCCCAGGAAGCAGGTCGTTTGCTGCGGCGTCGCGTAAACCGTGGCCTGCATTACGGCGATAAAAACAAAAACAGAAAAAAAGAAAAGCTCCGATGCTTCAATAAATATATACATTTATATATTTTCAACAATTAATTACTATACAAAGTAGATGTTAATCTTTACATAGACTGAGTTGCCTAGATCAACGTTGGTGATGTTGCCATTGGTCAGAGTGTACTCGACCGAGTGCAGCATATCGTGAAGCTCCTTTAGATGACCCCACTTCGGCTGATTTAGATTACCTTAATGCAAAATTTATTTTTATTTAAAGACAAAAGATTAGTATATGATTAATATATTTCTGATGCATGGATAATTATAATCACACTATTAACATTAGTATGCGCTTACCGTATTCATCGAGAGGTGCGTCGTAGTCGTAAGAGGTGGTGATGTACGGACCCCCGGCTGTTCTACCAAAATTGGTGCCGCCGTGATACTTAAAATTGAGAGAAAAATGACAACAATTCATGTAAGAAATTGGATTGTAAACATGAAAGAAATATGTAAACCATCATTTGTTAGGATTAACCATGTAGTAATTTTGGAATGTGCCTCCGGTCTGGTAAAACCTAGCGACAGCGAAAGCCACGTCCTCTGCCGTCCTGTGCGGGTCAAGCCCGCCCCAACTCTTGAACCTAAAATCACATTGGAAAAACATAAAATATCGAGCGCAAATATTTTCTTGAATTAAAGAAAGAAAACGCAAAAAATTAATTAATTAATTTAATTAATTGAGACGAGCAGACTCACCAGCCGGTCCAATTTTCGGTCCACATTTTAGGGCTATCAGGATTGTTAGGAGTGAATTGGTCGCAGTACCAACCATTACACGTGTTAATCTGATCACATAACCATAAATTGTTAGCCAAAAAATAATTAAAGAGTCTTATTCTATCAGATAAATCGCAGATTATTTGCGATACTAACTATAATTAAAAGGACATTGAGATCTAGTATTCAAACATACAGAAGTACAAATACAAGAAGAATCTCAAATTAAATATCGCCCCCCTTAATGATGGAATAAAGCCTTATCCACATTTTAAGTTTGAGATTGAGGAATAAAAACAAAATCAAATGTCAAACTGTTATTATCATCAAAATTATGCACATTAAATGACAATAATCAATACATTAAACAAGCTAATAAGCTTACTGATAATAAAAATAGATAATGGCATCTAACTTTTTTTTTTTGCAAATTAATCAAACATGTTTTTGCAAATTTTAGGAAATGCTTTAGGTTGCTTTTGTTTCATGGAAAACTCAAAATTTGGAAAATACTTTTCAAAAAATGATTGGTTGTATGGTTTACGGAAAATGTATTCACAATTAATACTAATATATGCCTAACTATTTTCATAGGCAACGAAAATATTTTCCATTTATTTATTTTTGTAAGTGATATAAAAGATCATTTTTTGAAAATATTTTCAAAATCTTGAATTTTCCGTGAAAGAACCCAACCTTATATTTAACCCAAAAAAAAAAACCCAACCTTAGAGTAGATTAGGAATTTGCAAATTGATCGACTAAATGATTCTTACTAAACCGAGCCATGTCTTTATCATAGGGAAAATCAGTGCAAATATGGCAGCTATGTTATAATTCTAAAAGGAGATATTTTGATCAAAATCCAACTTAGAAAATAATAAATCCTCGGAAATGGCCAAATTCCAAATAAAAATGCGATTTTTTACCATGGGTTGCGGAGCATCGCTTTGTTGGCACATAATCCACGGGACACCGATGTCTTGCGACACGGCCATGTTCGCGCACCAATCGATATAAGCTTTCCCGGCATCTCCATAGGAAGACATCACGTTGCCATACTCGTTTTCGATCTAACAAAATTACAAAAAAATATATATATACATTTCATCAGCTTAATGATTTACAGTTTACAAGCAATACTACTCATGTCCAATTCAGAAAATGGAAAAAAAAATTGAAAAAAATTCATGCACCTGAGCAAGGATGATGGGACCTCCCTGCGATGCGAAAAGGTTCTCTTGCTTCGCCATGTTCACGATCAAAGACGTGAAGTTCTTCATCTCGTTCTGAAATTTATAAAACCAAAAATAATTTTTCATATTTTCGAATATAAGGATTAAAAAAAAAACAACAAAAATGTGAAAAAAATAATTTAAAAAAAAAAACATAAACTGACCATGAAAACATCATTGGCAGTTCGCAACTTAATGCCCGGCATATTGTGCAACCATACGGGGAATCCTCTGAAACAAAGAGTTATGCTCGATAAGACAATTAATCTCAATACATGCATTTTATGCTACAAAATATGTGCAACAGATGTGCGTGTTTCAACTTTTGGAAATCGAGATTTTACCCGTAATTCCATTCCGCGCAAACGTAAGGTCCGATCCGGAGGACTGCATAGAGACCCTCGTCCTGCACCGTCTTCAGGAACCTTATGAGGTCCAGGTTCCCGTCGAAATCGTACTGGCGGCGGGCCGGCTCGTGGACGTCCCAAAAGACGTACGTCTCGATTGCATCCAGCCCGCCTTCTTTCGCCTTCCTGATCAAATCGGGCCACATCTACGTACCAAAAAGACACAAAATAAGGAAAATCTTATCGATCATCAATCAACGGAACTCAGGCGGGCGGAAAACAGCCATTACTTCAGCCGTGGACCGGGGGTAGTGGATCGAGCCGGAGAGCAAGACCCTCCTCTTGCCATCGATGGTGATGGCCCGGCCGTCATGGGAGACGTCGACGGCGCATGCGAACGAGCGGAAGAGGAAGAGGAACGTAGCGAGAACGAGCAGGATCTTCAGAGGTGCCATTTTCGACGTAAAAAAGCACGAGTTTGTTGAGAAATTCGTGCTTTTATAGTAAAGTTAGGTCTCATCTTTCGAAAAGAGAAGCTTATCCTGTAATTTAATGAAGATAGAAGAACCCTTATCCGGTTCTTCGATGACTGATTCTGGAAATCGTCTGATAGATTTCCACCGTTATTATTTTTTTACCGGAGGAGATAAACTTTCATTTGCATGGCATCTACTCGCGATAAATAATGAAAAAAAGGAAAGAAATATTAAACTCTTGGAATGAGTTGATTGTGAGTGGAGTGTGTGCTGACAGTTGCTTTTTGAGTTTTCGAGATTTTTACGCATTTTTATTATTTAAATTTATTGTTCAATTAGTATGAAATTAAACAAATTAACTAAGATTACTGATGTGAATTTATTGTCTTTTTTTTTCTTATTTGGGCATTTTTTTATTTAAATTTTTTGCTCGATTATTCAAGTTTTTTTCTCGGGAAAAGAATAAACATTTCCATGGAAACCGTGCTTTGATTTTTTACATGAAGGCTTTACCGGTAGCGATGTAAATTCCATCTTAAAACCAAACCAAAAAGGCCAAGAAAACTAAAGTGTACACAAAAGATTTTGAGCTAAAACAACATTTAGGGTAATCGAACTAATTTTTGGAATTCAAAAGCGTGCAATATCGATCTCGATCTACTTGCTTTGTTCAAACTTAATGGAGAATAACTACACGATTCATTGATACGAACTCGATCTTCGAATTTGAACGTATCTTGTTTCAGGTAGCATTAATTTGCTTATCGATGATGTTAGAAATAAATGCACACGATGCACAAGGGATGCTCTCTTTTTTTTAACCCAGCGTCAGTTTGTCATTTAACCCCCAAAAAAAATGAAGCGATTTTTGCTTTCTAGTTTTGACCTCGAAATTCTATGCGTTATTCCTCGCAAAATATTCAATCTCTCTTAAAATAATTCCAAATGAAGGCCGCTTAACTATCAAAAAAATTGTAGTCTAAACAAATTTCTCCATTCAATTGTAGTCTAAACAAATTTCTCTTAAAATATCAGAAAGATATTTGATTTATCCTTAACCACCGAGATATGCGGTTAGAGTATCCGATTTCAATCCATTTTGTAGATTTCGATTGGATATATTCCAAAATTATAATCAAGCAATTAAATGGATAGAGATATTAGGGTTTAATTATTATTAGGAAGCAGTCTTATTTAAATTGTTCATAACGACATATATAACTGAAAATTTAACATATATGTACGTCGATAAGAGCTAACGGATATATCATTAACTTTTTTAGAAGAATTTCTCTTTGCATTATTTTATTTAGGAGCTTTAGGGGTAGTCATAAAAACCGGGAAAATTTTGCAGCTAACGAATAATAACCATTCTATTTTTCTAATTTTTCTATGTTTTTGTTAAAATTTTTTACTTGAAATAACATTTATTCTAAGAGCTCGCCCTGGTTGCTCGCCGTTGCCCGCCGATGTATGAATTCTACATCAATATTATCAAACGAAAATCTATTCCGGAAACAGAAAGTTGGTATCATTATCAAATGATACTTTGAGCTCGGAAACCCATACACAGAATAGAAAATAGAAAAATCCATTTCTTGCCAGAAATCATTCCAGAACAAAATGATTATCATTCTCACCCTCATTAAAGCTTCCTCATTTTGCTTCAAAATATACCGACACACCCCCGCTGACATTATCCGCTACCCAGAAAAAGAGAAATCTCTCGATCTGTACACGTGAAATGAAATTATAGCAAGATATTTTATTCGATTATGAAAATTATTATTTTACTAGATGTGGTTTTGCAGCAATAAAAAATCATTATTTGGGTGGATATGTGTTTATTTTCTCGGAATAATTACACAGTTAGATTAGGCGTTGATTACAACATGCGTTTCTCCAAAACTCCGCAACACAAAGTTGTGAACAAATTAAGATCACGAGCTCGATTGACAAATTAAGTGAATTGCGAACTTCCAAAAGAAAGAAGAAAATGGGTCATTAAAAACATTCCATATTTAAAAAGAATAATAAAAAGAACTTTCCAAAAGAAACACAATTCCATTAAAGAGGTTATTGTCACGGAGAAGTCTCCTTTCAATGAATACAAAGAGCAATAAAAAAGGAAACTCTAATATGACTATAACTTCTAGGGGTGAGCAACTTGGACCGCCCAAACCGGGACCGGACCGGACCAGACCGGACCGACGAGTTTGGTCCGGTTCTCGGGACTCTCGGTCCGGTTCCCGGTTCCTAAAAGCGGAACCGGTTTCCGGGCGGTCCGGTTCCCGGTTCCAAGGGGGAACCGGACCGGACCGGACCGACCGAACCGGACCGACTATTTAATATATATTTTTGTTATTTTTTTGTTTAAAAAAATTAATAAAATATGAACTAAACTCTAACTGAACTTCATTATCATAAATTCATTGATAAAAATTAGTAAAATGTGAATTAAATCCTAAGTGAACTTCATTGACATAAATTCATTGACAAAAATTAGTAAAATGTGAACCAAATCTTAAGTGTTTGACCAAAAAAAAAATCCCAAACTCTACGTAACCAATTCTATTGGACCGGACCGGAACCGGACGGGACCGACGGTCCGGTCCGGTTCCCGGTCCTAGAACCAAACGGTCCGGTCCACGGTTCCCAATTTTGGGAACCGGTTCTCTCGGTCCGGTTCCCGGTTCCACCTTGGAACCGGACCGGACCGGGAACCGCTCACCCCTAACTTCTGCCTCGTTGCCCATTTTACAGAAATGATTGGATTAGGGTATAAAATGATGACAGAACTTTTGTTGTTCTTTGGGCCAAGAGTACCATTCCAGCAACGCAAAATGCAAGGTCTTTGGGTGCGTTTGGAATCCCTTTGGCGGAAAGGGTGTGGTAAAATGCAAAGGAGAAAGAGTTTTTTCCAAAAATCAAATAGTGTTTGGTAAAATGTAATTTAAAAATACATTGGGAAGCAATTTTGATTTAAATACTGTTTGGAAAAAATTACACTTTATAAAGGACTTTTGCTAGTTTTATTTTTAATTTGTCAAACCTTTGCTGGTGGAACTCAGCCACCAGCAACCAGATCTGGCTATGCCAGCCCCTCACTGGTGATGTTAGTGAGGTGGGGACATTTCCGAAATTATGAAAGATTAACGAGGGAAAAATTGAAAGAAAAAAATGTATTTGCATTGCGGAAATACTCAAAACACCTCCAAACATGCCTTGGGCCTAGCCTTTAGAAATGCAGTTGCAAATGATTTGTGAAATTGTACTTGCATTTGCCCAAGACCTTTAGAGCCCAAAAGACTTTGGAAAGGCAGTTTCTAAACGCACCCTTAATTTCTGTACACCAGGTTAAAATCTATATGGGCACTTGTAAGCAAAGAAAGACAGCTTCTAAAAAATTACGCTATAAATATTTGTGTATGCTTGGACTTATGGAAATTAATTAATCTATTTAGTTGATAACATTTACCCGTAATATCATTCTGCAAACAATTCAATAGGCTGAAAAGCATAAAAACCCACATATTAAATTTACTTTTAAATTTATTGGTGGAAAGCATGCAATCTCCATCAAACTTTATAGTTTATAAACATCAATAAACTTGTTTGAAACTTCATTTATATCCACATGTTCAATCAAAATCTACAGAAAAATGATATGACTTCTTGGTGGGAACTTTTACCGACGCTGAGGGTTTGTATGTTGTATGCTCAGCCAAGCTTCGATCCAATCTTTGTGAACTTTATGAGAGCATTCCTTATGAACAAGTTGTCTCCTTTGGCAACTTAAAGTACACAATCCAGCTTATGATTACTATAAATCCTGTGGACTCATTCCATAAAGGAGACATTGCCACTCCGGTATGGGCTGCTGCTGCCATCTCTCCTCCTCTTTGAGCATCCACGAATGCAAAGTGTGCAACTGGAGTCTCAGCCAACGGTGGCCTTGTGCACCATGATCACCACCATCTTTGTCCTCTTAGTTCGCCTTTGCGATCTCGGACACTAGCTCGTCCCAATGTCAGGCACGTCTTTGTCACTCTCTCCACCTTAAACCATGGCCATTCCATGCATTGACCAAGAAATTCATTTTGGTCATTGCCGACTATTTTATAAAATGGGGAAGGAAATGCCCTGAAAATGAGAGGGAAAGTGAAACCAAAAATTGGTGTGTGTATCTATCAACAAATAATATATATATTTTTTAAATCTAAAGTGAGAAATAAGAAGAATAAGTAAAATCTACATGTTTAGGTTTAAGCATTATTGTTAGCTTTCAAAAGTTTCTCCACTTCATCAATTTTAATTCTCAAAAATGCTGCCAAGATTGATGCGGGCTCTAAATTGATAAACCGCCTAACAAGTTAAGGTTCAATACGTGGAAAAGCGTAAAGACCTGCATCTCAAATTTTTATTTAGACTTTTACCGGTGAAAAGCATGCAATTTCCATCAAATATTGCCGAAAATGATAATCTACTTGCTCTGTTCAAACTTATTGGAGTTTAATTAGTTTGATTCACTAATCCGAACTCAATCTTCGATTTGGAGAACATCCAATTACTCTTTAAATGATTAAGGCTGTTTTAGAAATTCAAGAAGTAATTGTTTTGACCTAATTTTTTCCACTCGACTAGTCAAATCGCCTTCTCAATACATGGATAAGTCTTTGTTTCATCAAATGCTAATGGGATAGTGATATTTAGGTTAATTACTACTCGAAATAGTCTCATAGTTTTGTATTTAAATTGTTTATATTGACCAGTGTATTGGAATCAATTTAACTTAGATGTATCAGAAGCTAATGGAAATATTAAGCCTCTTTGCATTAAGTAATTTTCTCGATCTATATGCATGAAATCAAATTATATTTTCAATGTCTTGAAGATGATTATTTACTGGGAGTGGTTTTGAAGCAAGAAAAATAATCCTGGAGGTGGTAATACTGTTTATTTTCCAAGGAAAATCTAACGTCACGAGAATTACCCTTTTGGGCTTACTCTTTGGGCCGAAGACGATGGGCCAAGAGTACGATTCTAGCATAGCAAAACTACCAGGCTCGAAATGATTTTGGAATTAGCTTTTTTTTTTCTTTTGCTAATAATTTGTTGGACATTTGTGTATTATTTCGCAAAACAATAGAAAAGTTCAATATAAAGGTTCAATATATATATACACATGTCATTTTTTTTTATCACATTTGCTGTTAAGAATAAAATAAAGGATATCTTGAAAGATGAGAAACTGTTCCTTCTGAATCAAAATCCATATAAAAAAGTCTTTCGAAATGTTTTTGTTTGCACAATTTAATCCACTGTCGTACCAATGAACAGAGCAACCCTCCTCCTCATCTCAGCCACCCAAAGCATTATGGACAGCCATATGGAACTTAAAAACTCAGTCTAAAGTGGAGATTTTGTTTATGGAGCACATGCCAAAATGCAATCTCTGCAAGAGAGAATCTGTGGAAGAGGAAAATCATACCGGACCCTATCTGTTTTCTCTATCTATGCGAAGTGGAAATGGTTGAACACATTCTCCTGCTGTCCCTGGACCCATAAAGTATGATCAACCCCTAACCTTCAATTGCAAATTACGTCACAGGGGATAACCCATTTTGATGCCTAGATAGAGAGTATAATAGAGAATCATAACTCAGTACTTTCCCTTGAAGTGGTGGCATTGATAGTATGGTGCATTTGGGTAGCTCGAAACAATGCAATATTCAGAGATTAAGAATTGAATGCAAAGGTTACTGTCGAATCAACACATATCTCGCCATAAAAAACTTCAAAAGATGGGATTTTTAGGCTTCACAAGATGGAAAAAATAAGGAACCATTAGCTTATCATACCTGGGTTGCGCCAGAGAAAAGCGAGCTGAAAATTAATGTTGACGACGCTCTCGAGGAAGGAACAAATGACAATGCCATTGCGTGCATATGCAGGGAGTTCACTGGGAGCTTCGTCACCAGTCAAGCCAGATCGGTCAAGGCCTCCACGCCAGCGCAAGTCAAAACCCTAACTTTGCTTGAAGGTCTTCGGATTGTACAGAGAAGGAGTTTGGGTAGAGTTTGTATTTAGTTAGACCGACTAGATCTGATACTGACGTAGCGTTCAGCGAATAATTCAAACAAAATCTTTATTAGAAAAACAAATCTCGAAATTTAATATAGATGATAATATTATGTTCTTCAAAAGACCCTAAAACAAGCTTATATATATATCCCTAAACCAAATCCTATTAGGATTAGGAAACATAAAACATCAAAATTACAAAATTGCCCTTAAAATTAAAACCCATAAAAAATTATTAAAAAAATAGAAAAACCCATATAAACGATCTCGAATCGCTAAAATCCATCGTTAGTCACAGCTAAAGGCGTGAGTTTTGTTCAGAACACCGATTCGCTTAAAACGACCGAATTTGAGCCCAATCCGATGTCGTTAATCGAGTTCGCTAGCTCTAGTCGCCTTTCATTTGGACTTCTTATGCCTATCCAACCGATCCAGAAATGCTTCACTTATAGATTCTGCATTATTCTCCTCCACTTAAAAAGAACTCGTCCTCAAGTTAAAATCAGAATCTGGATATAATGGCTCTATGGATTCATGAAACGGTGATAAATCAGCAACATTGAAAGTATTAGATATACCCATACTATGTGGAAGGTCTATAACATAAGCATTATCGTTGATTTTCTTACTTACAGTGTAAGGCCCATACTTCTTTTGCTGTAATTTACTATAAGATCCAACTGGTATTCGTTCTTTACGAAGAAAAATCATAACTTGATCACCTACTGCAAACACCTGCTTCGGCTTGTGCTTATCTGCTGCAGTTTTATACTTCTGATTCGCTTTCTCCGGCTTTTGTTTGACTTCATGATGCACCTACACAATCTGTTTAGCCATATGATCCGCCGTTACACTTTTATCCGCTTATTTAGGCAACTGTACCAAATCCAAAGTATGCTGAGGCGCCTTTATATAAACAACAAAAAAAGGCGACTTGCCATTAGAACTATAAATTGCATTATTATAAGCAAACTTTGATTGTGATAAAGCAACGTCCCATTGCTTCGGCTTATCTCCACAAATGCTTCGAATCAAGTTTCCCAGAGTTCTATTAACCACCTCTGTTTGCCCATCAGTCTGTAGGTAAGCTGTGCTACTGAAATTCAAAGATGAATCAAACAGTTTCCACAAAGTCCGCCAAAAATGCCCTAGAAATTTGCTATCCCTATTTGAGGTAATAGACTTGGGCACACCATGCAAACAAACCACTTCCTTAAAGAATAATCTGGCCACACTTACTGTATCAAAAGTTTTTCTACAAGGAATGAAGTGCGCCATCTTGGAAAATCTGTCAACCACAATGAAAATAGAATCCCCGCCTCTTCGTGTCCGTGGTAAACCAAGCACAAAATCCATGGACAGATCTTCCCATATATTATCAGAAACAAGTAATGGCATATATAAACCCGTATTATTAGATTTCCTTTTAGTAGTTTGGCAAACATGACATTTTTGCATATACCTGCTGATATTTCTACGCAACTAGGGCTAGTAAAATCGCTTTCCGACTACAGCAATAGTTTTATCACGACCCAGGTGTGTAGCTAATCCTTCATCATATAAATCACGAATTACCTTCTCTCGTAATGATGTTTGAGGAAGGCAAAGCTGGTTACTATGCATTAAATAGCCATCATGCACATAAAATTTTTGCACAGGTTGACCAGAAGCACATGACTTTCAAATTTGCCTAAAGTCATCATCATCTGCATAACAGTCTTTCAGCTACTCGAACCCCAAGATGTCTTGGCTTAATGTAATCAACAAGCCAGCTCTCCTACTCAATACATGTGCTACGATATTATGCACACTTGACTTGTGCTGTAATCTGAAAGGAAATTTTTGTAAAAATTAACACCATCGCGCATGCATATCTTTATTAATCCTCTTCTGACTATTTAGATACTTCAAAACTTCATGATCAGACTAAAGGATAAATTCTTTCCTAATCAAATAATGCTCCCAGGTCTTCAAAGCACTTACGACAGAATAAAATTTTTTGTCATAAGTGCTTCATTTCTGTCTCGCCTCGCTAAGCTTCTCACTGAAATAGCAAATTGGTCTACACTCTTGAGATAAAAACAGCTCCTATATCAACTCCACTAGCATCACAGTCCACTTCAAAAAGTTTATTAAAATCAGGTAAGGCAAGAACAGGTGCAACACATAACTTTTCCTTCAAAATAACAAAACTATTCTCTGCTTCCTCTCCTCACAGAAATTTGCCTTTCTTCATACATTCAGTAATTGGAGCAGCGATAGTACTGAAATTCTTAATAAATCGCCGATAGCAAGTAGCCAACTCATGAAACTCCTAACATCAGAAACTGTTTTAGGTGTCGGCCACCCTCTGATTGATGTTACCTTCGCCTCATCTGCCTCTATTCCTTCGGTAGTAATAATAAACCCCAAGAATAACAGGTTATTAGTTAAAATATTGCACTTCTTAAGATTAATATACAGCTTATTAATCTGCAAAGCTGTCAATACCTCCCTTAAGTGCATCAGATGATCCTCCTCAGTCTTACTATAAATCAAGATATCATCAAAATAAACTACAACAAATTTGCCAATAAAAGATTTCAGAACTTGATTCATAAGTCTCATGAAAGTGCTTGGAGTATTAAAAAGTCCGAAAGGCATCACCAACCATTCGTACAACCCTTCCTTTGTTTTAAAGCTGTCTTCCACTCATATCCGGGCCGAATTCAAATATGATGGTATCCATTCTTCAAATTTAGCTTCGAAAATCACTTAGCACCGTGCAACCTATTCAACATGTCATCCAATCTTGGAATTGGAAACTTGTAACTCACGATTATCTTATTAATGGCCCTGCTATCTACACACATTCGCCAACTTCCATCTTTCTTAGGAGTCAACAAGGCTGGAAAAGCACATGGGCTCATGCTATTATGAATGTGCCCATTTCACAACAACTTCTCCACCTTCTCTTTTAGAATCTCGCTCTCTTTAGAACTCATCCTATAGTGCGGTAAATTAGACAGACTAACACCAAGAATTAAGTCTATATGGGGTTGAATATCGCGCATAGGCGGCAACTCATCTAGAATCTCTTTAGGCATCAGTTCGCTAAATTCCTTCAATAAAGGCCTGACTGCTTCAGGCTGCTTTTCCACTTGTAATTCAGCCTTAGTCTCAATTGCTTGTTTCACGACCAGCATGTGAATTTGTCAAGTCTCCTTAATCTCAGCTTCAAATTTCCTCGTAAAGGTAAGGAAATTATTTTCAGCAGATTGTTTTCCTTTATTTTTCAGTGGCAGCAGCGTATACTTCACTCCAACCTTCACGAGGTTATACTGATTGCTCCTTCCCGAATACTGAGTATCTACATCAAATTGCCACGGCCTCCCAAATAACACATGACATACGTCCATATCCACTACATCATAATACAGCTCATCATGATATTTTTCAATGGAGAATGGAATTTTGCATCGTTCAGTCACCTGAATGTTTTCCGCTCTAGATTTAATCCATCCTAATGTATAGGAATTAGAATGCTTCTCCATGGGTATTCTCAGCTTCTTCACTACCTTCTTCTTAATGATATTCTTCATTCTTCCACTATCAATAACCACAGTAAAGATCTTTCCCAGAATGGTGCACCTGGTTCGGAAAAACTGATGGAGCTACGAATCATTTTCCTATTTTGCGGCCAACATCATTCTGCGCACTACATAGTTTACTTGCTCCTCTTCTTCATCTTCAAAATCATCGTTCTCACCATCCGGCGCACGGCAATATCCATCTTCCTCCTCTTCTCTCGCTGCTACGTTTACGGTCTTTCTCTGAGAGTATTCATTAGATCGGTGCCTAGGCTAATTACACCTGTAACACTTTATCGCAGCTGGTTTAGCGTAAGGATTAGGGTTCACAGTTTTCTGTGCTTGCGTTCCCTTATCTCTCGGCTCGTTCATAGGGCGTTTTTTTACTGCCTTATCTTCCTGATTTCGCCCTGTGTTAAAGCGATTATTGAAACTACCCTTCTTTACCGAACTGCTCAAATTGTTACCTCGATAATTTTCGTAGCCTTTTCTTCCTCTGTCTTGCTACATCAATTATGCCTTTATCGCCATATTCTTGGCTTCAGTTAAATTTCGTAGAAACTGCGCTCCAATTTTATCTCGAATGAAGAGTTTCAAACCATTGATATATCTAGCCACCTGCTGTTCCTCCGTATCTAATAAATTATTCCACTCCACCAATCTCATAAATTCGGCCGTATATTCATGCACAGTTTGATTGCCCTACTAGCAATGTTGGTACTGCTGGAACATAATCTGATCATAGTTAGGTGGAAGGAATTCCTGCTTCAATAGCTTCCTCATTCTAGTCAATGTTCGAACTCTATTTTTCCCTTCTAGCTCCCTCTTATTCTACAATCTCTCCCACCATGCAGACGCACCCCCCTTTAATCTACAGGCTACTAATCGCACCCTTTTCTCACTAGGGGTCTCCGTATAATCGAAAAATCTATCTATATCAGCAATCCAATCCAGAAATTCTTTTATGCCTAGACTTCCATTAAAATAAGGAATATCGACTTTCAATTTAAATTCGTTACGTTCACGATCGTCATAACGCCGTCTTCCATCTCTCCGATCATATCCTCTTTGAAATCCTCCATGACGATGTTTGCCGCCATAATCAGCACATTCCGCATTAAAATAATCGTTTTCTTCTTCTTCCAAACTCTCTAAAAACAGAGGGTGATTCAACTTGCGGACAGAAACAGTTCTATCAACAGGATCACCTCGAGCAAGATCTACACTCGGCTTTCTGTCGTTCCGCCGATTCCGATTCACATCAACGCCGAGACCTTCGAACCGATCTATTAACTCGTCAAATTGTTCTTCAAAACGACGAAGACTTTGATCGAATCATTGATCCATGCTTTCCATTAAACGCTGTTTCAAATGTTGCAGCGCGCTGTCCCCAAGGGTTGGGGCTCCAATTCCTGAGCATCGTCACGAAGACCACCGCTAGTTGCCATAGGCTCTGATACCATTTGACGCAACATTTAGCAAATAATTCAAGAAAAACCTTACTTAGAGAAAGAAATTTCGAAATTCAATATAGATGATAATGTTCTGTTCTTCAAAAAGAACCCTAAAATAAGCTTATATATCCCTAAACCAAACCCTAATAGGATTAGAAAACATAAAACATCAAAATTACAAAACTGCCCTTAAAATTAAAACCCATGAAAAATTATTAAAAAAATAGAAAAATCCATGTAAACGATCTTGAATTGCTAAAATCCATCGTTAATCATAGCCAAAGGCATGAGTTTTGTTCCAGAAGGTCATTTCGTTTAAAACGATTGAATTTGAGCCCAATCTGATATCGCCAATCGGGTCCGCCAATTCTAATCGCATCACCGTTTCGCCTTCCGTTTGGACTTTTGCCTATCCAACCGGTCCAGAATTGCTTCACTAATAGATTCTGCATCAAATACTTACCCTCACTTCCGTAGATCAGTTCCCTGGGATGCGCGTTTGCTTATCGCGGAATGCACTTCTCTTCTCGCGGGCCTTCCGTCTGTTAGGCTTGAATTCGGCCCAAGAAGCTCTAACATGGTTTGCAAATCGGGCTGCAAAAGCTCACAAGAATCGGTGTCTACCTCGTGACTGGACTTCTTCTCCTCCCAAAAGCCCTTTGGGCTTTATTATGTAAGGATGCACCCTCTGCAGGCCCCGTTGGCTAGAACTTTATGATATAAATAAAAGTCTCAAAAAAAAAATTTGCTGTCGTTATGTTGTAAAAATTTTAAAACTCTATATATGGCAGAATAAAAATCGGTGGGCCTGTCTTGGATCCTTGACGGGCTTCCGTACACATACATTTGTATGTAGCACATAAGATGAGTTTGGCTATCAATGTGGCCTAAGTGGGTTGAACCAAAAACACCCCCAAAAAAAGGTTTTTAACTTGGAGCCTAGCGCAATTGTCAAATCACCAACCAGTTTGGCGACAAAGCTGATTTCCTTTTCACCGCAATATAATACCATTCAATTCAGAACAAAAAATATGAATACGCATCAGCATCGTGACACCTCAGAGTTTTGGATTTTTCCTTGGAAACTTATATCTTTTTCTTTTTCAATTTTTCCCTTAGAAGCCAAAAAAAATAAAGACGAAAAAGGAAGAAAATGAATGTCGCAATCGCTAGGTGGGACTCGCTCAACCGGTTCACTTGGGTTGGCTTACCCAACAAATAAAGGATTGACACGCTTTGGATTTTTTTTTTTTCTGTTTGGTCACAGTTCCCAATTTCGGAGGCCATTTCCAAAAGCCTCTATATAAAAAAAAAATTATAAATCTTCTGGCCACCGATTTTTTTTTATTTTTTACATAGATTACCTGGAAATTATTGTTATTATTATTATAATATAGATTGATACTGTTCCCAAAATGGTCCTCGCTCCTCAGTCGATGGATTACCACATATATTGCTCGATTGGACCCATTTGGGTCCAATTCAGTGGTTATTTATTTCATGGAGCTTTTCTAAATATCCTATGCGATAAAGACAAAAATTTTCGGAAAATATGACCTTTGGGAGTATTGGATTTCCTGTCGTGATCCAATGACTAACAGCCCATCAAGAGATGATTGCTCGAGAATTGTAGAAGCAACATGGAGAAAACTCTAAAAGATTGTAGTCATGATATAAGTAGAGCGTCGAACCCTAACTATATGGAAAATCGAAATTAGTTCGAGATTTTTCGGCTTTTGAATTGACATGCTCCCTTCCCTTATTCACCAAGGAAGAGATACAATTTCCCTTTCTAGCAAAATATTTAGAAATAAGGTTAATACAACAGAAAACTCCAATATCACAAAAAATCCAAAACCGGTATACCTGTGATAAATTTATCCCAAACTGATTTTTTGACTATCAAAACCTCAAAGTTGTACATAGTTGTACATTTATGACAAATTTACCCTCCGTTAAATTGGATTAATATCATGAAAAATCACAAACCGATACATCCATGACAAACAGAGGGTAAAACCCCAAGTTGGTACGTTCATCAATTGAGAGAGAAATATTCGTGATATTAAACTTTAGAAATATTCTTTTTCCTTCCCACGACCCAAAGGAAGAGAGAGAAATTGCAAAAGCAAGCATGGCTTTGAATTGACAATTTGGGAGGGGGCAGAAATTGGAGGAGGACCTTGCCTTCCTTCCCAAAAGCTAAAAGGGAAAAAGACACAACAGAGAACAAGGCACAAAATCTGTCCCCTAAAAGTGGCAAAAAGAAAGGGGCACCTAGCAATTGCAAGAATTGCTACTCTTGCCCTCAAATCACTTTTTTCCTTTTGGCCACTTGGTGCGCACATCCACTTTTCGTCCTGGTTTTCTTTTCGCTAAACCATGGGCTCCATTTGTAACACGTACCCTTCAAATCGCTATAAAATCGCGACGTTTCGGATCGTGACCATTCGTTTTGGTTCGGTTCCCACTAACGCGTTCCAGATAATAGACAAAGGGCGAGATCACTCTCCCCCCATTCTCTCTTTTCTGGAGCATTCACGGTCACTTTCCCCCGACATCTATAATTGCCACGCATTTCTCACCCCAAAAAAAAAAAAGTACAAAAGCGTCGGTTTAGTGCCCTTTTCGTCCGCACGTATCGCTTGGTTAGTTGAAACGAAAAAAAAAAAAATTACTTTAACTTTTCCAACAAATTTTGCAAAATATTTTCACGAATGAAATTTTGAGTTAACCTCTAATATACAACTTTTAAGGGTAAATACCACGAAAAACCTCGAACCGGTACACCTGTGATAAATTTATCCAAAATCAATTTTTTGATCATAAAAAATCCTAAACCGGTACACATCGCGACACATTTACCTCCAAACTAATTTTTTGATTACCAAAAAATCCAAACCGATATACTTGGGATAAATTTACTCTCCGTTAAATTTGATTAAAATCACGAAAAATCACAGACCGATGGATCTATAGTAAAACTCTAAACCGATACATCCGATAACTGCCACGTGTCATCCGATTTAGCAATTTGACAGAAGCTAATAGAGAGTGAATTCATCGTAGGTGTACCAATTCAAGATTTTTTATCGTCAAAAAAATTAATGCGGGATAACATAGTTTTTTTTATGATATTAACTTCGTCTTCTTTTTTAGAAGTGTTTGAATAAAAAAAGGGATTTTTTTATTTTTTTTTTCGGATTGGGATTGTGAAAAGTTAAAACCTTTGGGTGGTGGGGCCCAGGATCCCACGCTCGGGTCCCAAGGAGAGCAGTACCGTCCGTCGAGAAAGTATTAGGTGAGTCGAACACTCCACGCCTAGGCCATACAACACACCATTCGGCTGATGACACGCGGCGGATAGGGCCCACCGGTCAGATTTTGCAGTCCCCCACGTCGCTCCACTATCGGATCTTCTCTCTCCCCTTTGTTACTCTCCTTCTTCTTTCACTGTTTCCTTCCGTTTCTTTGTGCGTTCCGAGACCATGGACGACGCTCGCGCTTGAACTGCGTTGTCACCAGCCAACCATTGACGACCGCTCACGAGCACGCCGGCGCCCATTCACGGCCGCTGTCGGCGCCGTCTGGGCACGCTATCGACCCCCCCCCCTTGGGTATCCCATCTTTCCCCCGTCCACCATGGACGGCGCTCATCCACGTCCACGGTCGTCGCTGGCATCGAGCAACGCCGGGCGGGACGGCTCGATCCGGAAGCTCGGCCAGATCTGGAGCCACGGCCGCTCGTCGCTCGCGGCCACAACGCAGAGATTATGGGCCCCAGAAAAATAAAAGAAGGAAAGGAAAAAAAAAAAATCCAAAGCTCGGCTTCCGCACCGCGGGTCCATAACGGCGGCGGTGGCGTGCTTTCCGGTACGCGGACCGGAAGAGGGAGAAGACGGTGAAAAGCGGGCGAGACGGGGGGGGCGGGGGAGAGGGGTTAACTAACGGCGGGGAGACGATGCGCAGGGGAGAGAAGTGACGGGGAAGAGAGAGAGAGAGAGAGAGAGGGGACAGATGGGGAGAGGGCAAAAGCTTATGGCGGGACCCACGTTGCCACGTGAAACTTGTTGGGGACGGAGTGTTGTCCCATCCGGCGTGACGTATTCAGCTCACCTTAATACTTTCTCACCGTCGCTTTCCCCCCTCCCTCCCCCTCCCGGGGCCCCATGGCCCCCACCACCAAAAAGGGCGGAGGAGAGGAAATTAAACCGGTGCTGTTATTTAATTAAATAAAATAAATAGAGAGAGAGAGAGCGAGAGCCCGCGTCTGAAGAAATTAAACCTTTTCCTTTTTTTTTTTGGGTGGGGGACCCAACTGAGAAGTGACATTTTTTTTTCGGGCGTGGGTACATTTAAAGCAAATCAATCGATTTTGCTGGGGGGCGGGGCCCCGCGCGGGTTGGAATCTGAATTGTGGGACGAGGAGGAAATTTGGGGCGTGGGTGTGGGGGCAGATTTGATTTCTCTCTGCACCCTCTCTCTCTCTCTCTCTCCTCACTCCTGTGTGAGTTTCGGCACTCACAGATTTCCCCAAAACCCAAAAACCATCGTTTTGGGGGGTGGGGGATGGTGTGGGGGTGGTTTTGGTCCAACCGCTCCATTATTAAATAATGCCAAAGAAAAAGACCTGTCTTCATCTGCCCATCACTTCCCGTCTTTCTTCCGTCTCTGTATCTTTTTATATATATCATTCAGCTAAACCACCGATGAATTGCGAAGGCGAACTATCATGGCGCCCGCCCATTCATTCGTTCGTTCATATTTTTTAAACGGTGAATAAAGGACAATACGACGGGACGGGCTTATTCCGAGAGCCATTCGCGAAAATTACTGACGGGTGTCCTGGAATAGGTTTAACGAGCACAAGGTACTTTGGAACGGTACAATTCCCGCGAGCATCGGTTTTCACGAGGAACGGGGGGAGGGGTGGCCCCGGAAAGCTATGAAGGGCTCCTCGGTTGACCGCGCGATGAAATGCCCCCTCGCGATAGATCCGCGGCAAAAAAATAAGCGCCTTTCGTGCCCCGGATTCGGTTCGTTGCGTCCAAACACCACCTTTAACTACGCGCGCGAGCTGAGAACATAAAATGCTTTGGTGATTGTTCTTTGCACGGTCGAGGGATAGGAGAGATCCGGCTATTCTATTTTTCTTTTATAAAAAAAAGAGAGAATTCGAAAAAACGAAATCGGACGGTACGAGAATATTCCGCTGTTTAAATTAAAAGGGAAGACGAAGACTTGCAACTTTAAGGAGTCTCGATCTCCCCCCCCCCTCCTTTTTTTTTCCACGGAAAAATCCAAAAAAAATACTTAATTATTTTTCAGTGACTTTTTCGCAACTTGGTGCTTTTTTAAAAAAGAAGAAGCAGAAGAAAAAGCGGGAAAAAACAAAAGAAAACAAAAAAAAAGAAAAAGAAAGATAGCTCGGCAATTATTATTATAAGATGACTCGGGCCCGTCATAAATTGCAGAGAGAGGGAGAAGGAGAAGGAGAAGAGCTGCAGAGGAAGACGACGACGACGACGACGACCCACAACCACCCCCACCACCATTTCGTCGGACCTCGAGAACCCTTCGATCCGGAGCCATGCTGGGCAAGAGGCCGCGGTCGGTGATCGGGAAGCTGTCGGAGCTCCTCGTCTCCCGGAGCGCCGGCCCCCTGGAGTCCGCCGTCGCCGCCGCTGCCGCCGCGGCGCCTAGCCCGAGGAGCCCGCTGGACTTCAAGATTGGGTCGCCGCGGGGGCCCAGGAGCTACGATATCGGCGGGGTCGGGCTGGGGATCGTGGCGGCGCTCGAGAAGGCCGGGGACGCCAAGATCTTGCTGCTCCCCAAGGGCTGCGCCGCCTGCGGCCCCGGCTCGAACGGATCGGGTCCCTCCTCGGCCGGAGCCCGCGCGGCGGCGGACGACAACATGGAGGACTACACGTACGTGACCTTCCACGGGCCGAACCAGTCGTTCACGATGGTGTACTACGGGGAGGGCGCGTGCGGTGGGGCCGCCGCCGGCCGCGGCGGGTGCGACAAGAGCGGGGGGCTCGGCGAGCCGATGAGACGAGCGGGGAGCGTCGGAGGAGGAGAAGGAGGAGGGGAGGGTCCAGTTCTTCAGGCTTTGGACTTCCTCAATTCTTGCCATTTGTGTGGGAAGAAGCTCCACGGCGAAGACATATACATGTACAGGTACCGCAAGCTCTTTCCTTTCTTCTTTGATTCGCGCGAATCTTCATTGGAGCTTCTCTTCTTCTCCTCTTCTTTTCTGGCCATAGATTTCATCCATTACAGAGGCCAGCCATGGTCAATCTTGGCTTGGAAAGTTGCTCCCGGGCGTGAAATCTTGATTTCTGTTCTCTGAATTCTGAAAGAAAATTTCACTAAGAACAAAAGAAATGATCAGAGATTGAATCTTCAATACAGATCCAATGAGTAGACCGTATGAAGTGCCATTTGCTGCTGTTTGAATCAGTGTGGTGTCGTTTGATCCGTGAGTCAAGTTCTGCCATTTTGATTGACCTTGTTTGACACGGAGTCTTTCAAAGTCCTCCTGGATTGGAGGAACCAATAACATTGGAGTCTCCCTCTTTTTGACTCCTTCCCACAAAAATCTGGCCTTTAGAAAGAAAGATCATCCGCTTGAATTTCAGCGAGCACCCTTTTTTTTTTTGACTTTATGGAGGCGAGAAATCAAATCAGGCTTGACTGAATCATTCTCATGTGAATTACGCAGAGGCGAGAAAGCGTTCTGCAGCGCGGAGTGCCGGTCCACCCAAATCGTGAAGGACGAACGTAAAGAACAGTGCAGATCGGAAGCGCCGAGAGTCGCCGGCCGGTCGGGATCGCCGTACTCCGAGGGACGGATGTTGTCGACCAGCATCCTCGCGATCTAGGAAGAAGTACATAATCCGGCTGCGGCTACTGCTACGGCTACTCCTCTTACACATATGAGAACATCATTAGCTTACCCTTGTTAAAGAAAACAAAAGAAAGAAAAAAAAAAAGAATCCAAACAAGTTTTTGCTCGGATGAGAAATATTTAGAGCCCGTATGAGAGAGGCACACGAGAGGGCATGTTATGCAAGAAGAAGAAGGATCGGATAAGCTGTATGACTTCACGTTCATAATGGCCAAAATGATGTCTCTCTTCATAATGCTTCTGCATATCATCGTTTCGTTCCAATGACGGTATCAGCTGCGGTGAAGCTGACACGCAGGAAATACCCCCATGGATGGCTCAGCTCTGCTAGCGATCCCAGTACGCAGCAACTAAGTAGTGGCTGCGCTGTATCTCGGAAACAAGTATGACGGTCCCTATTTCCGTCCGGTCCCTTAGCTCCATTATGCAGATCGACTTCTTCTCAACTGGAATATCACTACCAAATTTCTTGTAATGAAGACGAGGAGACATAATTTCGCTTGTACATTCGTATTCCGCCTGCGTTTGACCTGACTGATATTCACCCATAAATCCGTGAGACAACTCATTCTCTACGTAATGCCAAAAAGTTGAGGAACATGTCCGATCAAATAAGATCTGATCAACATCAAATTCTTGCGACTATGCTCCGGATCCCTCTCGAATTTCCTCACCGTGATTCAACAGCTATACGCCCATGTTCATTTTGGAGCAATTTGCCTTGCTCTCAATTTCAACGGCAGAAAAGGATTACCAACTCTATATTCATTTTCTTGATTGTCGGTACGGTATATCGATACCTTGAATGCCAGAAATGTGTTTATAACTCTATTCCCAAATTTCAACAAGGCTCTTCAGACCCCAAACTTTTATCAAGATTGAAGGTCCAGCAGCCGATTATTGTTGCTCCTCAATCTCTAGATTCTATAGCTTTCGACCAAAAAAAAAATTCTGTAGATTCTGTAGCAGCAACTCTTTATGAATTGATGACATATAGATTCGAAATACCTTACTTTGTTTACAGTTAAAGACGTTCTACTGAATTCTGTCAATAAAAATCATACGCCACTATGTGTCCAATATAAGGGTAGCGTAAGTGTTAAAGGAGAAGATGTTGAGATTCACGTGTGAAGAGTATTAAAAAAGTCTCATATCGGGGATGTGGTGTGATGTGGTTAATATGTCATAATTGGTTCATAACTCATGGGCTTAAGTTTTTTAGTGAAGGTGGATCCAACTGAATATATTGACGAGATCGAACTTGGACCCCCTCTTAGCAATCATCCTAGGTTAAGGCATCGGATTTCTATTGCGTGCTCTTAACAAATGGTTCAAAGCTAATAGTTGATCGATGATCCACACTCGATATGTATCAGTGTTTCAAGATGAAAGTGGACGCGGGCACTTTCTCAACAAAAGGATACTTGAATTAAGGTTGTAGATTTAGGATTGACATTCAAAATGAGACATGTTAATACAAAATAATACTTGAATTAAGGTGGAACAGACTTACCATTGAACTCACACCTAACGGGGAGATTATTAAAATATAAGTGTGAGTTACTTTTAAAATGTCCTACATTGAAAGAGTGGTAATATGGAGTAGATAATATGTCATAACTAGCTCATAATAATTCATTGGCTTAAATTTTTCAATGAAGGTAAATCCAACTGGATATATCAAAGCACCCCCAAGTGAAAGTATAGGATTTCTTCGAGAAATTACTTAAACTCAACTATACAAGGCAAGGTGATGTTTGAACAACAGCCAGAGTCCAGAAAATTTACAGGAAGAATTATAATTAGGCCGCGCTATTTTCACCCCCTATACGACTAATCCACTCCATTTTCCATTGAAAGACAAAATTATCCTCAATGATTCAATTGAAATTTAAAGTGTGGCCCCAAATCAATTTACTTTCCTTATTTTTTTTATTTTCATTTACTATTTAGGATCTAGTTACCATAATTAAGCAATTCATGTTTTTTTTTTGTTTATTGTGGGTAATTCGTATACATATTAAAGGCACAATGTTTTCCTTCTAATTTTTGGATTTTACTTTCGTAGAAATAAGTTTCGTCAAGTAAAACAGTGATGGTGATAAACATATAAGTACAAATTTATAAATAAGTGATCTTGTTAAAGAAGTGTCTATGTTAAATTTTTCTAGATTTTACTTGACAACGCAGAAAGAATTAATTTTCTAAGAAAATTTTATTTTCGACAAAACTAAAGTTACAAAAGTGATTGAATAGAACTAATCAATTTTGTGGTTGATCACCCATTTCTTATTAGAATTGAAAATCATGTTTTTATCGTGTTATTATTTTTTTCTCTAATACTGTTTTCCCCATTTTCTGGTAGAAAAAACGAATGCTCTTTCATAGTTGAAGTGTGGAGTATGATGAAATTGGCATCATAAATATAAAATAGAGAACGATGAGATGTATAGAAGAAGAAGATAACGAAAAAGGAGCAAGAGCCATAAACGATTTGCAAGAGCGAAGAACTGAGACATCAAAGGAGTGGAAACAACTAAACAAGGAGGAGGAAAGTGAGACCCGCAAAAAATAAAAGAAAAAAAACAGTAGATCAAACAAAATAAAATAAAAAAGAATTACTTTCGGAGAGTTGTATGAGAAGTGGTAGACCGCAAGAGGAATAATACTGTCAAAATACAACAAAAAAAAGTACCTCAACTAAAAGAGAAGTGAAAAACGCGTGAAAAAACGCGACACTCATAATTCCTCTAAGAACCCTACGACGGAGACTCTACTGGTATTGGGAAATCAACAGGCATCTCTCATTCAAATGGCCGAGAGGATGGATCACAAGCCTCCTACCATCGTTACTCATCTCAAACCACCGCAGCTACGCAAGTGCCAGTAATTCACGCACGCTTCAAGTAGCAAAACAATTGTCGAAGAAAGAAATAGCAAAACAATTCACCAGTGCTAACCACACAACAGTTACAGTCATCTCCATTTTCATAACACAAGCATTCAATCAATGTATTTTTGAAACAAAACCACCATGGGCTTTTCACGACTTGTTTGCATAATAAATAAATGGCACGAGGCACAAGCAACGAGCCACTGTAGATTTCATCGAAAGGGATCAGAATCACTCGTTAATGACCATATTTTGCTTCCCCCTTCTCCTCCAAGTGGCCAGAGCAGTATCAGCATCTTTCATCTCCTCAGAGGATGGCCGAATTATTTTCCCTTTGCCTAGCCGGGAGACGCAAGAAATTCTATATAATATAAATACCGAAGCCCCATAACTATCAAATAGGCAAATCATGTTAAGAGTCTTACAATAGAGAATAGGAGAGCACACTGTTAACCATACAAACTGCATCCACGCACCAGTACAATAAGCCAGTCCGACATCAATCGCCGGCTCTTCAAGGTTTATTCCTCCTCCCTACATGATAACGAAAAGGAAAAGAAGAAGGCCACCTCACCATAATTACTGATAGTACATAAGCTGCTGAGTAGTTGCTACGTTCTGGTATCCACCGTCATAAATTGCTTGACTAGTTCCAGCAGCGCCCATTCCCATGGCTGCCTGCTTAAGCATGTGCTGTGCTTGAGGATGCATGAGGCCTTGCATGCCAGCCATTTTGCTCAGTGCTATCTGCCTTTCGTAGGCGGCAAGCTCCGCGGCCGAGAAACCAGGCATTTGTGGGACCATTGGCGGCGGAAGAGGAGTGGAACTCGTTCCCGGAGGCGTAGGTTTGCTACCCCACGAACACTGCAAAAATAAGCACGTCCATACTATGCTATGATTTCATATTGACGTGAAGACACTGCATGGGTATCACATTACTATAACCACCAAAACTTTCCAGCAAGAATAGCCAAGCAATAAATCATCCAATGCACTAGCAACATGCAAATTCCTTTGACTTGTTTAAACATAAATGCAGTGGAAAAACTTAACAGGCACATAAAGAAAACTACTGAAGATGATTCCAGGACTGCAAAAACATAGAACCAGGGAGGATGTGTACTGCAGAAAAAAAGCCCTAATTGCAGCCAAATAAGGGCACTAGCTTTGTTCAATCAGTCCCCTACACCTAAACAGAGCCTTCCAGAAAATGTATTTTAACTCTATCACAACATCCATTTCATTACCATCCACCAAAGCCCAGTCCTCTGTCCAAGTTATTTCACTCCAAAAACATTTTACCAAAAGCTTCATGAGTGCTACAGGGATGCCCACAGACATTTCACCAGGCTCCCAAGTCAGGTAAAATAATTCCACTTGGACAAATTTTGCCTATTATTAACACTCCATTTCCATCTAAATGCTTGAAATTCAGGACATGGTGAATAAATCAAGCCAATCATATGTAAACGATCGAACATCCAACCACATTATACCACCTATAGCTTGCCATAAAAAAGACTTTCCAAAACAATGTACCTTAATTGGTTTACCACAGAGAAGCCGAGCATTGCCCATTTGAATAGCCAGCGCTGCTTCACCGTGGGTACTGTATCTAACAAAACCAAAACCTTTATCGCGTTGCACCCGAACATCCTCTATGACTCCAGCACCGAGGGAATGAAAATGTCGATGCAAGTCAGCAGAAGTAACCTGCAAGATAACAGAAGCAGTTTAAGTATCTAAATAAAAGGAATTAATCGATACAAGCCAGTCATTAGTGAGAACAGATGTAGACTGGTGGGTGTGAAAGTCAACGAAATGCAGCCAATGAAGATGTGAGTGTGCAAAGTCTAAATTTACAGCCGAGCTATTGTTCACTCGCTGATCAAAGAAAGAAACCATGGCAGTACGGATGCTATTTATTAAAAAGAAAATACATTTTCTGAAATGCTTAACATCAAGTACAGAAAAGGTAACTATAAACATGGTTACAAAAAAAAGGGAGAAGCAAATTCTTGCCTCTGGTGCAAGATTGCCAACATAGACGGTCGTGTATTGGGGATTGTTCTCCGGAGCATCATCACTAGTCCTCTCTTGACCATCATCTGCAATGAAGGTACCATGTCAATAGGTATAACAAGCATGTACCGCCAATTACATCTATATTCATTAGACAGGTATTGCTTCAGATTTATGGGATGATAAATAAACAAGTTTAATACCACAAGAAATTACTGAAGTTCAACATCCATACTAACTTCACCTGATGTTCCACTTGTTAGCTCCACTACACTTTTGGCATCTGAACTCTGCTTATCCTCACCAGAATTAGCACCTTTTGTTGCCCAGTTGCATCGGATCTGTCGACTTCCGAGCCACTTCCCTAGAGAATAAAGACAAGTTGCAGGTTCATGCAACATGAACTATTGATAATGTTACAATATCATGAAAGTTTTAAAAGCTTGCTCAAAGGTAGACTTAAAACAAGGGAAAGATGATGAGGGAATCGACAATCTTCACAATCAAACACCAAGTAAAAGGAAGCTATTAACACTGAGCAGTACAAGCAAACCTCCAATAAATGTCACCGCAACAAGCTCTAAATTTATAAACTTCTGCTAACAGCAAGTAGATGGATTTCAAACATACATAGAAGCATCAACACACAGTGCATTCATACTATTATATCTGTCATGTTAATCTTTGTCGCTTTTGCTTGCATATGTTAGCTAGCTTAGGCCACAGGCAGGTGAATATGATTGCGCGAGTCATGAGGAATATATCTCAAACATAATTAAATACAAATATGCAATCTCAACAGCAGTACATATATTGAGAAAGACCGAGTGATGTAGAAGAAGACATACCATTCATATCGTTTATTGCACTCTGGGCATCCTGCTCAAACAAGAAATTCATCATCAGTGCAAAGAAAATGATTAATGCAACCAGAAACAAACAGAAAAGTACTTCAATCAAACTGCTCCAGCACCTGTTGATTTCGGAATGAAACAAAACCAAAACCCCTTGAACGTCCAGTCTTCTGATCCCACATGACCCTAGCATCTCTGTGTCAATAAATAGATCAAATTAGTTCAATCATGATCACAAGATCCTTGCGGCACAACTGTTCACAATTTAACTAAGGAAAAGGAGAATGGGGCTTACGAGCAAGTAGAATAAACAGAGAAACACGCAAATAATGTGGCGTCTGTAACCTCTGGGCTTAGATCACCAACAAAAATATTAAAATGCCCTGCATCGAAGAGCGAAAAAGATCCAAAACCATTATCTAGAAGCCTGACTAAAAAGCAGCATAAGCCACGTCTGTGCAAAATGAGCAGCAATGAAAAGAGTATTTCACATTTATGTCAACAAACCTGATGTGTCCTCCCTCTGGCTACTAGCATATGCCCAGTTAACCTTGATAGGTTGACCAAACCTGCGAACATGGTGTTAGGATCCAGGACAATGTAAAGGTCAAGCAGTATAGTGCAACCTTTTCAACTTACAAGTGCCTTCCATTGAGAGTCACAATGGAAAGGGCAGCAGATCTCCGGTCATAGTAGTCCACAAATCCATAGGATGACTGTATACACCAGAAGTTTTATAAGCGAAAGAAATCAAAACAGGAACAACATCGATGCTTAACTGTACAGAAAGAATTTATAGAAATAATAAGAAGTCATGTACTATGAAATGGACCGTACCCGAAGCTTTGGATACGAAAGACGATTGAAGTTTTCTATAAAATTGAAAAGATCCTAAATCAAATTTCAGAAACACGAAAATTGACCTTCTCTTTCCGGATGAGTTTACACCCTTCAATGGAACCAGTACTAGAGAAAACCTCTTGAAGAAGAAGATCTGTAACCTGAGGGTGAATGTTTCCCACATACCTGAATTTCATCACAAACAGCAACAAGCGTTAAAATCAAGATCACAAGAAAAGTCGACTATAGTATGCTGGTGAGACACACTGAACTGACAAGATTACTGTCAATAAAGCCATAGTTTCTATTAGATATGACCCATTAGATTGTAGTGGGAACAATTTGCAGTACGCAAATAAGCTGAATGCTGATGCTGCTCTCCCTTGAATCGATTGTTCGCACTTGGAAACAACAAATTTGGCTGATCATTTACCTCAACAAAGGCGTGAAAGGAAAGGGGATAGCTACAAATGTTAAAAGCAAGACCAAAAAGCAAAAAAGGGATAAAACAAACTAAAAAAAAAATTAGAAAGAAAATTTCTATACAGCACTCACACACTGCGGCATGTACTTGAATCAAAGCCAGGAGGCAGATTCCCACTCAAGATAGGCTCTATCTGCAAAATAAAAAAGTAAAAAAACAAGAAGGCGAAAAAAAAAAGTACCCAAAAATTTCAAAAAGATCTAGACTCCCAGACTTTAAGTGCTAAGTCCCTCCCCACCCCAGAAATCAAACGTATCTCTCAGTAAATTATCACTAAGTAAATAATGAATGTGTGCACTCTTCACTTTCTCTACAATTTACGGCAATAAATTGCACTAAATTCCTGATATTCCTCAACCCAGATTGATTTCCCTCACTCCCCATGGACTTCACATATCGAAGAAACGGTATTAACTGCCCCAGTATTAAGAACATCAGCTTCAAATCCAAACAGTTTCGCAGCTCTAGCCTCAAATGATCAACCCCCTCAGGAACAATCCACACGCCCTCGCTCTTCAACCACTATCGACGAATTAGAAACGGTACACATGCATCTTAACTCCGAGGACCTCACAATTACATGACCAACGATCGACGCCACCAAAAAAAAAAAGAAAAAGGAAAAAAACAACAAGAGCATTCCGAATCAAAAATCTCTTCGGAACACGTAACGCGCTCGAATTCGCAAACGACCTCGATCGGCACACTAAATGCACGACCGTCCATAAAAGCGGGGAGGATAATCGAGAGCGACAACATCATTTCCCGCGACGACTCTCGAGCAAAAGCATTTTCCACGACATCGACGAGACGGCACACGCGAAGACCCCGCACGAGAGAACCGCGCAGTCGAGCGAGAAACCGAGGGGGGCGGCGGGGGGAGGGGAAACCGGGAGGAAGAGGAACCTGGGGAGCAGCAAGGAGGCCCGGATGAGGGTAGAGCGACTGCTGCATCATCGCCTGCTGCCTCAGCCTCTGCTGCTGCTGCTGCTGCTGCATCTTCGGAGCTCGGAGCTACGGAGATGGTGGTTCCTGCCGGATTTAGGGCTCGAGGAAGAAGAGGAAGAAGAAGGAGAGCGAAGAAGAAGGAGAAGGAGAAGGGGAGAATCGCAATCGAAAAAGAAAAGAGAAAAAAGGAAAAAAGAGAGAAGGAAGAAGGAGATGGAAACCCTCGGAGGAGAGGGCAGATGGGGATTAGATTACAGAGACGAGGGGAAAAGCTGTGGAGTCTCCATCTCGCGGATCTCAGCGGACCTTTCATTTCCATTAAGTCCTTTTTTAAAAAAATTTATTTTATAAAAAAAAAAGAGAGAAAATTCCAAATAAGAGCTTGAAACAATGGTCATCGGTTCCCGATCCAGTCTAGTTCCAAAATGGAATCAAGTAACGGACTAATGATTTGGTCCGGTCCAGTTCTGTTCCGACCTAATGGAATCGCTCACTTAGGATTTAATTCATATTTTATTAATTTTTGTTAATCATTCATGTCGTAGAAGTTCATTTAGGATTTAGTTCACATTTTACTAATTTTTGTTAATGAATTTATGTCGATAAAGTTTGCTTACAATTTAGTTAACATTTTACTATTTTTATGAAGAAATAAAAAATAAAAAAAGTATATATATTTAGTCGGTCAAGTCCGGTCGGTCTAGTTCACCGTTAGAATCGGAAGCCGGACTGCCCAAAATCCTGTTCTACGGAATCGGGAACTAAACCCAACCAGCCGGTTCGGTCCAGTCCAAGTGGTTCCTGATTTAGACAGTTCATTTTGCACACCTCTAATATAAAGTGCTCTCATTTTCTCAAATAAAGGTATGAAGTAGACATTGTATCAAATAAAGGTCAAAAGTGATAATTTTAGTCTCGAATAAGGGCCTAGAGCGACCATGGCAATCTCAAAAAAAGGTCTGACCTCACCATCACTGGCCAACTAAATATTTCGACTAGTTAAGGACATTTTCATCCAAAGACAATCTCAATTTTAAATTATTTTTCTTTATTTTTTCCTTTTTTCCTTTTTTTTTTGTTTTTTTCTTTTTTCTTCTTTGGTGGTCAGCGACAAACCACTAGCAATGCCTAAAGAGGGCTAAACAAGGATTGCCCTCAAAAGCAATAAGCAAGCCAATCTTGCCAAGGAGAGACCTACCTTGCCTAAGTGAGGCAAGCCTCACCCAGGCGAGGATCAACTTACCAAGGCGAGACCTGCCTCACTTAGGTGAGGCCATCCCTCGCCAGGCACTAGTAAGCTGACCCTCGCCTAGCACTCTTTGGCCATTGCCTGCGACCAACGAAGAAAAAAGAAAAAACTAGAAAATGATAAATAAATAAATAAATAAAAGGAAAATTTTTTTTAAAAGGTAAAGGACGAAATTACCCTTACCACCTGGAAAAGTTATGCCCTCTTTTGAAATTGACATAGCCACTTCAAACTCTTATTTGAGAAAACGAGGGTACTTCATGATTTTATTTGCAACAAGATCTACTTCAAGCTTTTTGTCAAAAAAATAAGGGTATTTCATGTCCTTATTTGGAATTTTTTCAAAAAGAGAGAGAGAGAGAGAAAATAAAGAGAAAAAGCTCGAGCTACCATAGAAATTTCTAATGGATTTTTATCGTAGTTTTTATTACGAATAGCTGCATGATGAACTTTTGGGTAAAATTTTCGAGGTTTTTATCTCTTTTTTTATGATGAAATCGGAGATTATAGAGGAGGGCACCGTTTATTTCGTAAATATCAATGGCTTACAAAAAAAAATTCAAAATTACTTATATAATTTAAGATAATAAGTTAAAGCATTCACTATGTTACGGATAAATTCTTATTATTTTTCATTTGGCTAGCTATTTAACGGTGAAGAAAAAAAAATTCCCGAGCTGCTTATTTTCTGCGAAATGAAAATTAGAAAAATTTCAACAAAGAAACAAAACAAAATAATGATAGCATATTGGCCCAGGTTGCCGGAGGGTGAGCCAGCCCAAGCCCCAAAATGTTACCGAAGGCCCAAATTTGTGAGGTGCCGTAGCTTGAGCCCGAGATTGGGCCCGGTCCTAATTTTATGGGCCGTTGCAAGGCCTTAGCCCAATCCTTGCACGCGCGAGGTCGGCCCAGACACAAATCCTTTGCCCAGTAAATAATCCTTTTTCATTGAAAGGTGATCACCCGTTATCGGATTCGATGTCCGACGGGCCACGTCGGCTGGATTTGGCTAGATATGGTGTCGGAGGGACTCGGTTGAAGAGTTTGTAAACTAATTTTCATTGGACGGATTAAAAACGAAAGAGTTTATTAATGGCACAAACATCATTAATGGCACTATTAGTAGTAATAGTCTATTACTACTATGTTAGGTCCAATTTTGCCGATCGCAATGAATTTCTATTCAAAAAAGAACCCGAGTCAATCGGGGTGAAGTTTAATTATGTTTACGTCGTATCTAATTCAGGGTTTGTCGATAAATTGTTCTCATGTGATTTCGCGGTCTAAAGTCATTTACTCATGTCGTGTCAAATTACGGTACTATCTTACATTGAACCACGAGAACGTCTCGTGTTTGGGCTAAATAGTCCCAAAGGAAGGAAAATTTGCTTTCGTGCTGCTTTCGAGGCTTCTACATTTGGGTTACGTCTGATAGTCCAAATTTGAGTCCACCTATTCAGTGTTTGACGACATCCTCCGAATTAAATAAATCCGGATAAAATGCCGGATAAGAAATGTGGGGCAAGGTCGGAGATAAATCTGGATTGGATAATAAAAATTTAAAATCGCTTAACCAAACCAAAACAAGAAAAACAAGTTTATCTTCTACTGATGGGGGGAACGCATGCGGATATTACGTCACCGGCCACCGCACAAGGACCACCACCACGTTAGCTGATTAGCATCACTTCCAACCACTCTGGCGATTGCCGTCGTTTCAGACCATCGTCAATCGCGTTCTGCCGACCGAGAGTAAAAAGTAGTCTAAGGTCAGTAGTAGTCTGAAGTTGACTTGGTCTTTGACAAAAAAAAAAAAACAGAAGTTGACTTGGTCCGAGCTTCACTGCTCCTGCTGTCGTTGCTCCATGCTTGTCTGGGCTTCGCTTCTTCTTCCATCTGAGAGGGGAAGAAAATGCCTCCGAGGTAACAGTGACAACTCAAGCTTGCACAATCTCTCTCTCTCTCGGGTTTTTGTTCAACCGATTGGCACCCCAGATCGAACCCGTCGGCTCTACCTCTCCATCTCTATGACGTAAACAAGGGGTTGCGGCTGTCGAGTGAGGGTTGCATATACAACAGCGACCACATGGAAGCCGATTAAGAGGGCGATGGATAGACCTATTAAATGGGTGGATCGGGTCGGGTTTGGGTTGGATCATAAATGGTCAGATCCAAATTGACCCATTAACCCATTTATAATCCATTTATGCGCTATATAATTTTCTTGATCCATACTCGATCGGATCCATACCCAACCCACATATTTAATTAAATATATGAAAATTCATACCCAAGTTGAAACGAGAGTGCAAAATAAGTGAGTGCAAGATTGAGTGAGGACGAGAGAGATGCGTTGAGTTTAAATTGGTTGTAAACTCATTTATGGCATATTTACTAAATATAACTAACACATTTATGACCCATTTACTAATATATGAGTTAAGAAATGGGATTTATGACCCATTTTGACAAATCTAGTGATGGATAGGATAGCAAACTCGAGGCACTACGAGGAGCATCAAGGTGAAGGCCAGAGCAGCTGAACACAACACAATACTTCCGAAATATTTTCAATCCCATCACAGATTGCACCAAATATATGATAGGACTTTCTTCGATCCAGAGGAATTCTAATCCTATCTTATCATATCATATCTTATCCAATCTCAATTTGAATTATTACGAACATACACAACTCTGGCAATTGATGCGGTATTAAATCAAGTAATTATGGGAATTTGAGAAATTATATGGCTTCTAATTGCTCCATGTAGATCGATGTCATGATCATATTATAATAATCGAGATGTGAGTTCTATGTCGTCCCGCGTGATGTTTCAAGAATAAGATCCGTGATATGACTTATAAGTTAAATTAAACCGAGATTTCGGGGTTTAACTTTAAAAAACCATTAAAAGTTTCTTTCATGTGGGAAAAAGAAACTTTTTTAAGTTCCAAATATGTTGACTTTGGCCCGTCTAGTGTCGTGCAAGTCCAAAAAAGGTTAGGTTGGTTTACTTTACTTGGACATTTGAGCTTGCAATTTCCTTCCCGTTCCACGATCTTCCTCTGTGGACCGATCCGACATTCCACCTAATAAAGACAACAAGACGGCATTTATGTTTTTTTCCAACAAGAAACCCATTTTTTCAATGCACGTCAAGGGTTGAGATCGCAAAATTCGAGATCGAGTTTTGGAAGACGAAGTCCTCCATTGATCTTCATTTTTGGGAGCCGGTGTTGGTTCCAAAGTCTCCCTCGACATCATCAGACGAAACCGATTCTTTCTGGAAAACCACATGCTCACAACTTAAGTTAAACTTTACCCATCTCGTCTCCCGACACTCCGAAATTTTCGACCGATCGATCGCCACCTATCGGTCGGAATTTACAGGACACTACGTATCACACGTGCAATTATTCTCCACGTTCGCTAACTATTAGGATTAGGCGTACGAACACGACGAAAAAATAGAGTAGAGACGAGAAAGAGAAATCGAAACACAATGTTTATACTAATTCACCCTCAAACTAGGGTTATATCCAATATATGATTTCACTATAATTAGCACATCTTAAAGAGATTATATATATAAGCGGCACGGTAGCTATTCATGAGCCCATACTAATAAATTACGAGCCCAAATTATAAAAGCTTTCTAGCTGCTCAGGGGTTCTGCCCTCGTAACTTCTACCGGGGCAGTCTCCCCGGACCCTGCCGGCTTGTTAGGGAGCAGGACTCTCGTGCCTTCTTATCGATGGGAAGTATGAACCACACCCCAACACTGACCACGCAGTAATGTGTTTTAAGTAAAATCGGAGATGCACGGGCGACGCTACGATCGATCCCCCGCCCACGCGACTAGGGGGTTTCCCTTTTTTTTTTCTAACTTAATTTTACAACAGACAAGAATAGAGCTATAATCATTAGGGAAACCGCAATACCACCTTTGGTTTCCTACCCTTCTCTTTCGATGCAAACACAAGAGAAGCCGGGACAAAACCGATCCGAACGAACTCGGCGCAAAAGATCCTTTGCTCCCCTAATGAGCCCGGCCACGCCCCCTCCCCTCGACCCGCTTCGCCCTCTGCCCCACGAACGGGTCAAGATTGGGGGTGGAGGGGAGGGGAGAAGGGGGACTCGCCGCCGGCGGCCACCGAAGGAGACCAGGTGATGAAGAAACGACACCCGCCTAATTTCAAAGCTGAAAGGGAGGTGGAGGAGGAAGGAGGAAAATTGGGATTCGGACGAAGCGGGTCCTCGAAATTTTTTTCCTTTTTTGACGCGGAAATTCTTTCGTCCGTTGCTATTGGTAGCGAGAGAGGAATCAACGAGAGCCTGTTCTTTGGGAAAAACGAAGTAGGATAATCGGGTGCGACCCCACCACGTTCAAACATTGGCATGTGAAGGGCCCGGACGATGCCGATGGAGTACAGTTTGGACGTGCGTGACCACGAGGGAATGAGATTGACCGGGGGCGGTGGGGGGGTGGGTGCCTTTACAGGAAAAAGTACGTGACGTGAACAATGTGATCGAAATTGGACTTGGTGCTTCCTTTTCATCATCAACTGTTTAAAGGGAAATAGCATAAAAAAAAATCTCAAATTATGCGTGACGCAAATGCCTCGAATTTTTTTTTTTATGTCGCCGAAAATCCTAAACTCAAAGACCCACAACTTTTCGTGTCAGGGAAAAATCCGAGATTATACATATGTTACATATATATATCTCATATTTCAGTTCCATTTAAGGTATTTACGTCACAATAAGCGAAATTTATGGTTTTCATTTGTGGCACAACGGACGTAATTTAGAGCTTTATGGGGTATGAAATCATTGTTTAATTAGAAAGGGAGGGGGTGGGGGGTAGAAATTATGATTGGCTTCCTATTATTGGACGAACGTGTTGGAAGACGCCCACGAGGCCACCTAACCTCTCTCGACTTTGTCGCGTAACGTGGACCGAAGCAATGGAGTGTCGGCCACTCACGAGTTCTTTTCGTGCCCTATTATTTAATGTTCCCGCCCCCACCTAGGCCGTCGCACGGTAGAAGTCCCGTGTTCAAACTTCAAAGCCGCGTGCTCTTTCTTTATATGAAAAAAAAACAAAACACCCTCGGATTATATTAATGGATATAAATTAAATTTTTTCGCTCGAAATTCTTCTTATCAGGACGAGACGGAAAAACGGGAGGCCCGCCTACATTTAATTTGGCCCTTTTTCCTAGGTAATCATATGAATTATGTCCTTTTCAAATCGGGGGCATTTCAGGCATCTTCCGCTTCCTCCCCTGTACCCCGGCTTTGACGATACCGCGCTGAAGCTGACATAGTGACATGGGAGGACAAGACAGGGAATCTTAGATCTCTGCCAATCGAGAATGCCCAACGCTCGAGACAAATACGTATTCGTACCGAGCGAGAGCGAGAGGGAGAGGGAGGGGGACCAGACCATGGGTTTCCCCAATAATTTCGATTCGTGAATAGGGAAAAAGATTACATCCGAAGGATCAAACAGGAGGAGGAGTCCTGATAGTGCAAAGAAAATAGTAGTAGCAAGAGTTAGGTCTTTAGTGACAGGCTCGCTTACATACGGCCGAGCCCCGGAGCGTAAGATTGTAGTTTGCAGAAGAGATGAGGAGCGCTCCCCCGCGGGGGCGCGGCTTTGCTAATCCTTCGATCTATATTTAGATCTATAAAAGAAGAATCCCGAAAGAGAAACTATGTATATTAATCTATCTCTTCTGCCCGTGGCGACTACCGCGTGGGCTGAGCAGCTAAGCCGAGCCACGGCTTGGTTTCCGTCGGCTTGGGAGGAGGAGCTGCCGCTGACCCCGAGCTGGTCGTTATGTAAGGAGCTCTTGCTGTTAGCCTGTAGAAATTCACCAACAAAGATCAATTTGTCTGAACGAACAGAATCTCTCGCTATAACAATCTACGGACGGACGCGTTTCGCTTAGCAGGCAGCAGGACACCAGAGAGCCCAGAATAACTTGAGTTCAACAGAAGTTCTTTCCTCAATTCTTTCCTTAGCTACCGATACCCGCCACGAGTTCTCCTCAGAACATTAAGCAGATTCCTAATCTAAAAGCTATGTATGACTCACGTGAAGGAGAATAAGAACCCGTGACTGAATAATCGCCTTGGATTCTTACCTGTCTTTTCTTTTCTCCAAGAACCGGTGCAGAGAAGCCCTCCTAGCAATTGGTAAATCTGCAAACCAGAACAGAAATGGACTAGGTGAGAATAAGGGTAAAGGCGTAGTCATAACTATAAACATATAGATCTGCAGTTATCTAGAAACTAGTCAGAAAATTACTACAAGCAAGAGGCTCAGTGGGGCGACGGATGTGCTCTTGGATCGCATTTGCACCCAGAGCCGGAACAGGAATGGGACTCAAAGAAACCGCACCCCCAGATTCAGCTGGATTTTTGGCACAGTTTGGAGCGAAAGCAGGCTTCGACTTTGCCAAGTTAGGCGTCGCGGCCACATGCTGGCTCACGGAACTTGCCTTGCTAGCTGTGAGCATGACTTCCTTTGCCTTATCCGCCGGAAAATCATTTAGCACAATCACTTGCCCAGCATAAAAAATAGTCATCTGTGCAGTTTCGGGTCCCTTCTTGTTCGAACTGCAAATTTATCAAGAAACTCCAGTCAATTGATGAACGATATTTCGCAGCAGACCTCCTCGTCGAACTCTACCATGAGAATCATACAAAAGCAAAGCTTCACCCGTAGCAATTAAGAAGCTTCAGACCGTAGAAGTTGATTAAGCATGTCATTAACAACAGTCAAGTTTCTCTAACATCTATCATCCGAAAGAACCACAACCACCTAAACCTACCCTTCCGGTAAAATCACGCTTCGAAAAAATTCCCTAACGTCAAAACAGGGAAGGAAAAGTGGGCACACCTGGAATTGTTCATCTTGGACACGTCTTCCTTGGTGGAGCCAAACCCAGCATGCTGAGGGAACAAATCCATGAACTTGACATTCCGAGATTCGGCGTCGCCGCCTTCACAAATCGGGAACAAATTCATGGTGGTCGCCGCGTGACGAGACATCCCGGGCGCACCTGCAACGTTCCGATACATCAGCCGGGCGACCAATAAATCAATTCTCCGCCTTTCATCCATCCGGAAAAGACCGAGATTTCTAAGGCCTCAAGCAGCGTACGCTCCTACCGCGGCCATGTAGGTCCGATTAAGCTAGCGAGTGCCCTTTTAGATAAGATATACAAGCGGATCTATTTCTCCCAAAAGAAGAGAAATTCCAGCAACAGGATTTTTGATGAGCACACTCTCCACGATGCAGAAATCAAAGAAAAAGTTCGACTTTCATCAGAATGCCTCGACGCGAAATTAAATGCGCACGTTCCTCTGACCGCAGAGCAGTCAAACGAACCGCGAGCGTGTCCCCATAAAATCGCACGAGATTATCGCGGATCTAGCCCTGGCCCTCGCAAGCCAGTTGGCATTGACAGTCTATCCCCAATAAGCGAATTCACATCCTCTTTCCAAGTATATCCTACCTCGACTACATCGAGAGAAATGCGATGAGCGCCGGGGCAATTCTCGAACGACGTCTCGGAAACATGCAGAGCGACGACCGAAAAGTTTCCCAAATTAACGAGGAACGAGCGAATGGTGGAGCGAGTCCGGCGCAGCACCAGTTCCTAAAACTGGTCGATTACCCTAATCGATAGCCGCAACAGGTCGATCGAGAGAGAGAGAGAGAGAGAAACACGAAAAACAAAAATCGAAACCGCGCGGCCCGGCTCCGGCGGCGGCGGCGGCGAAGCGGGAGGAGGGGAACCCTACCGGTTGCGTCGGCGGCGGGGGGCGGCGACATGCCGAGGCCGAGGTCGCCGAAGGAGCCCTTCTCCCTCAGGTACTGGCTCAGCAGGCTGCAGGTGTGGGAGAAGCTGGACTTCTCCAGCGGCCTCGCCGGGCTCCTGCCGGCGAAGGAGCAGCCGGAATCCGAGCGCTCCGACGAGATCGACATGCAGCGGCCAGCGGTAGCGGCGGCGACGACGACGACGACGGAGCAGGCGCGTTGTGGGGAGAGAGGGAAGCCGAGCCGGGGGGGTGGGAGATTCTGGAGAGGCCTCGTGGCGTGTTGAAGCGCATGTGACACAATTCGGAGGGCCACCGGCGTGAGAGCTCGGGGGCCGTATTTAACCATGAAAAGTCAATATACGAAATCATTTAAAAATTAAAAAAAAAGAGGGGGGGGTAATATCTTCCATTTTTTTAAAAAAATCGAAATTACGGATCGACGGTCAGGAACGCGTGCGGGGGGGCGCGGGGGCGGATGAGATGAAGCACGAGGAATACGTGGGGGCACTTCTCCCTCTCCTTCCTTTTTCCAGTTACTTTTTTGTATTTATATTTATTTAGATTTATGATTTTTTATATTCTGATTTTTCTTGGCGAGCAGGAGGGGAGGGAGGGAGGTTCGTCGAAGCTTCCCAATGCCGTCAGTTTTTTTTTGCCAGGTTTGTTTATTTGCCCGGGCCCTCCTATTTAAAGCACGTGCCGTTTATTTTTCCCCGATGCCCTTCTCTCTCTCCCTGTCTCTCTCCGCTGGCTAACGCCTTCCGTCTTGACGGAAGGGGCTCCCTCTATTCCCTCTCTCTCTCTCTATCTCCATCCCCTCGTGCAATTCCAACTATGCCCCCCCCACTGAAATTTTGATAATCACGCCTTCGAGAAAATGCGTTATGGGCATGAATCGTTGCGGGCCATAAATTCGCCTTCGTCGCCTCGTCATTCAAAGCGTCGTCTTTAAGGAAAATGCATATCCTGCGGGAAGAAAACGGAGCCTCAAGTGTACTGAAATGGTTGACGAGCGAGAGCGAGAGCGAGGGAGAGGGAGAGAAAGAACGGGCGAATTCGTGAATATGGATGCGCCGGAAAAGCGCGAGCGAGAAATAATTGCGCGTTTATTACGGGTGTTTATAACCCGCCAGCAACGGTCGTGCTCCGAGTCTCCGACCCAAAAAAAAGAAAAAAAAAAACTGCAGCCGCGTACAAGCAGTTGTTGCACTAGGCACTGTTATAACTGCACTGTTATCGACGAGAAATTACGGCTTCCGAGATTATTGGGAAGTTGAACTTTCGCTCGGTGACGTCCTCGATCCGTGCACCCTCTTCCTTTTCTCATGCCCGACGCTTGGCGAATATTCACGACAATTGATCATCCTTAGGGGCTTAATTGCTCGATCGCGATGTTCATCGATCACTCTTTAACTCTGTTGACGACCCTTTCGACACGATCACCGATTTTTCTACTTCCCTCGAGTTCAAGGATCCACGTCCCCGCCAATCCCTAAGTAACCGATTACAAAAAGTTGGTCACTTTTTTTTTAAATTCTAAAAACGACCTAAAATTAACTCGAGCTGTTCTCTAGCAGTTTGAACGCGGTTTGATGATTAGTTGGAAATCAACTCTCTTCGTTCCGAGTAGAGTTCGAGCTTGGATAGCTCGAGTGCGGAATAGAGTCGAATTCGAGATTGCCGGTACTCGGCTCAATAAAGCCAAATCTAACTCCTGTTATTTTAGTTAAAAAAGCATCTTATAGCCGCGGAAACATAAACAGCGCGCACGCGTACGAAAGGAGGGGGGGAAGATATTTCGCGCCTACCGAGCTCGATACCGTCGGTCGCGGCGCCGCGGTCTAGCCGAGCCGAGTCGAGGATCGGGCGTCGTGAACTATCAAGGCCGAGCCGGAGAGCACGGGGCGCTAGACTCCAATCCTCGATCCAGGACGAGCCGAATTTCGAATATCGAACGAGCGGGATCGGGTCGAGCTCGACCTCTTACTCCGTATCGGACTGACGTGGCTCGACGGCGGCGGTCCATGCCGCCGCGTCACCTCCGCGAGTCCTCCCAGGGCGGCGAGTTCTCCTAGGCGGGAGGGGAGGGGGGGGCAGCACGGTAAAAGTAGGGCGACGTGGGGCCGACGGCGGTCGGGGGAGGAGCCGCCGTCGGGGTTGGGGGTCGGGAGTAAGTAACGGCGTCAAGTCGGTGGGCACGTCGGGGCCGTCGCGGTGGGACTAGTAGTCTAGTACGACAAGTCGTCGCCAGCCGCTTCCGAATATATTTTTTTTCCCCATCAATCGGGAGAGCGAAAGGGGGGCGAAAAAAAAAGAAGAGAGAGAGGGGAGCAAGTTGCGGGTGGCACGTTTCCCCCTCGCCAACCGGATGTCGACACGTGTTCCGCGTTTCGCGTCCGGGGCTCGACAATGATTGCCCGGATCGGGTCGGCCCGAATCTCCGGGCTCGTTATAAACGTGTCGATTTTTTTCTTCCTTTTCCCTCTTTTGTTTTTTTCTACCTCCTCCTCTTCTTCTTCTTTATATATATATATTATTTATTTATTTGTTTTTTCCGATGCCCGATTTGCTAAAAGCGATTATAAAAAAATGGGGGGCGCATGGGAGGAGCGACGTATGTAATAATTGGACTAAAAACCATGGGTTAGAATCGGTTTGCGCCCCTCGATACGTCCATTTCCGGTAACTTTCTAGATAGCTATCAATTCTTATGAATTGTAAATGTTAAATGATAAAAATGGTGGAAAGTAAATGTCGTTACGATAACGGGGCGCACTTAATTATCCTATTTTCAGAGGCCAATCAGAACGCGGAAAAAAGGAAAAACCGCTTTGAATTTATCGAAAGAACTTAAACTACGAGTCTTATTTCGGAATACGAAGTACATATTTTTTACTAAGGTTTCGTTCGTTCGGCAGAAAATATTTTTCTCATTTTCCGTCGCTTGGTTGGTTTATGAAAATTAGTCAACGAAAAATATTTTCCTGATCAACAAAAACCTATAGTTAAGCTCAGCAAAGTGATTTCCGCTTTAAAAATCGGAAATCTTTTTTTTTTTTAAATCAGAACTCCATGCTTGGGCATCGAAACCTCAACATTGGTTCTCGGATTCTCGATGTCTATGACCAAGTCTCTAGTGCATGGGCCTGGGTCCATCGAGGCCGGGCTTGCAACCCTGATGCCCTTGCTCAGGTCCATTGAGATAGAGTTCGGGATTTCGACGCCTACGCCTCGGTCCACAAAGGCCGAGCATGGGATCCCGATACCCGAGCTCAGATATCCAACGCTCAGGCTTGAGTTCACAGAGGCTGACCTAAGGTGCCCACACTCGGGTCTATCGAGGCCAGGGCCAGGACCCAATGCCCATGCCCCCCCGGCACTCGGGATGGGGGTCCATCACGGTCGGACCCGAGACCCCCGGTGCCTATATCCGATTCTCCAGTTGCCCGTATCCAAGTGACCGGCGTTCGAAGAGTGTGTGCCTATTTAGAAAAATCAAATATACCAAATGACAGAAGATACATTTCTATTGTTATCTTCTCCAAAAATAACTTCTTAAAAAATATTCAAAAACATATCATATTTTTCGAGAAACGAACGGAAGCCCAAAAAAACCCCATCTTCCAGCGGAAAAAATCTGCTCTAGGTTCGGCTCAAAAAATCAATTCAATGATCACCGCCAAGGACATGCGGACAATAATTGACAATACTAATAATATAATAAGAAGAAAACCATTTTATTTCCGCTCCCCGCATGTAAAGAGGGAAAAAAATCTGGCCGGTGGGGCCCGCTGGGCTTCCGCGCTTTCCTTGTCTCTCTCTCTTTATTTTTTTTTAAATATGCCTTTTCGGGTTTTCCTTCTATTCATTTATGTATTTATTTATTTATTTCTTTTTCCTGGGCGACTTGTTGACGCCTACTTGACGGGGGGGCTCGCGAGGCGATATTGTGGATACGCGCCACGTGATCTTTCCGGTTCCCTGTAGCCCCCGTGGGTTGCCCTACCGAAACAGCCTCGTATTTGCATCTATTTACGATTTCTGCCCCCCCGACTTCTTCCCCGCCTGGCTTTCAGTCGATGATATTAATTTGATAAAGCGCAATTAATCTCCTTTTTTCCTTTTTTTTTAAATATATTTTGGCCTTTCGCTTTATTGGTTTTTCTTTTCCTGGATGCAAAGCTCCGTCTGTTTCGCGAACAATATGACATCTCCAAAAAAAAACGTTTCCCGAGAGGAAAACGATAATATTTTTTCCGGTATCTTGCTGATGCTTGAAAAAGAATAGGGGAACATTTTCAACCGTTTGGTATGGAAATCTAATTCGATTTTCCTAGGGGGAATTACCAAAAGATTCGAATTATTGATTAATTAATCAATCGATCGTTCTTTAATTTTTTATTTTCATTTTTTTTCTTTTTTCTTCTTTCTCGGCCAATGATCAGTCGCAATAAAGGGACGAGCTCGCCTTAGGATAGATGGAAATTCAATTCCCTGAATGATTTCTTCTATCTGGGTCGATATTATTTTCCTTGTACAAGGGCGATCGTTCTGCTTTTCACAAGGAATATACAATTAATCGCCATGATTAGCATCGAGCTCTTTCGCTTATTGATGGTTTTTGTCCATCGCATAGCGATAAAAACGACGAATTCGTTTGGTACGTTAGTATTTATCACCAGGGTCCGTTGAAAATGACAAACTTCCCTTAATTAGGTAGTTAACGAGTGCCCCGATACTACCTAAAGTTGAATAGGTTCTTTTTTTCTTTTCGGCTTCTCGATCCATTTTACTGCAATTTGTTCTCCTATGTCAAAAGCTCGAATAGGTCAATGGCATATTGCCAAAAATGGGGTCGGGTCAATGGCATGTGATATTTGGCCTTAATGATAAGAATAATTCTTGGCCTTCAACCAAAAGCCTTGAAGAAGAAAAGAAAAAGAAAGACAAACGCGTTGCAATCGAAATATTCCCATATTAAAAAGTGCGTTTGTTTCGGGGACTCGAGAGATGCTAATTGAAGCTCAAATCTCGATCCAGGAGAATTGATGTGCACTGAATTTTCAAACAACATTTTTTCTTTATCATGACATTTTCTGCGAAACAAAGACACCCTTAAATTCGTAAAGAACAGCGGCTCGAGTGCGCCATCCACGGCGTCAGGAAAGCGTCATCGGCTCCCATTGCAAAGCAGTGGACAGAGAGACCCTTACTAGGCCAAAGTTTGATCTTCCTACTCGCCAAAGGTGATCCTAAAGGTCAAACCGAAAGCGACGACGCCCCACCCCACTCAGCTACCAATGAAAGTCGCTGAGGAAAGTCCGGTCCATAGCCTATGCTCTCGTTCCGTGCAATATGTCTTTAGGGTTTGGACTCTTTGAAGCAGACTCCCCCTCACATGGACCACGTGCAAGCACAACATCTTCCAATAAGAGCTCGTCGGGACCTGCCCCGCCCCGGCGACTCCTTCTGGTGCGGACCGATTCGCGCGTAATATCAGCCGGGGGTGGACCCAAGAACCGCGTTCGGACTCGGGTCCAGTTCGTGATGTGGACCATCTATCTCAGGTATTTCTACTGTAGAGATAACCCGAGTTTCTAATGCTTTTGGTCTTTTGTAATCCCTTGAGATGTTTGGTAGACCATAACAAAAACTTACAGCCAAAACTAGCATCGCTAACGCCATGCTTTTATCATCATTATTATTGTTGTTGTCATTATTTATTGTGGGTTTAGGTGTTAAAGAAAACTCGGCATGCTATCCTGGGACAAGGGCATAACAATCGGCAACAGTGATTCCACCACTCAAAAGTCCCGAAAGCAAATGAAAACGATGGCGATAGAGACGAGTGATTTGACCGTATCCAAGAAAAAGGTAAAATTGAACGACTCGTTCAAATAAAGCGGGTCGATTTTCTTCTTCTTTTTTAAACTCGAAACGCCTACAGTGTACGTATCCTCGGTCGCGATGAAACGCTCGTCGATCTCGTGAATCGAATAAAGCGCGAGTTAAAGCGGGGCCCCGTGCACGGTCGCGTCCAGCGGACGGCCGTGGACGCCCCGCGACGTAGACCGTTACTCAATCGTCAAGGCCGGGCTTACGCGTCGAAGCGGGTCGATTAGAAGGTTAGACCTCGAGAGGTTCGACCGGAAACCAGCATGTGCAGATTGTGTACCTGCTTCGAATATTATACTTGGTCAGAAGCCGAATCTATCCGACGTGCAGTAACTGTGTTCAATTGTCTCGTGAATATGTCTGGATGGTCTGCGGGGGATGTGCAGCAGATGAACCCAAATGGGAAATGTCAGAGCAATAATTGATCATTTCGTGGCTATAAAAATCTTGCAGATATATCTATTCTGCACGAATATATATTTGATGAATCACGAATTCTATCGCGATTTATCTCCTGAAAAAAAATTATTTCTTTTCGCAGTAAGTGCAGCATAAGAAGCGAGTTCAGAGAGGCACGGTAGATCCCGAACGCAACGATTCGTTGATGTTCCCAAAGAAAAAAAGCAGTGGAAAACGTGCCAACTTTGGGAGGAACTCGCCCATTTGTCAACGACGCAAATTGCCGCGGAGTCAACGAGTTTGGATCCTTCTGCGGGATTGCATGATTGACTTGTTCAGCTGAAAAGTCCGTTCGCGTCTAATGTTTTTAATTGCTTTTAAATTGTGGGGTGCTTTGTTTCAGGACTTTGCATTTGTCTAGAGGCAAGAAAGGATTTGAAGAATCATGAGATGAAGGTAAAAAGTCTCGGAGCTGTGACTTATTAAGGTTTGGAGAATGTCTCCTCGAGCCTTGCTGGAGGAGATGGAAGAAGTGTGCAAGGACACTCGTGATTCGTAAGATAGAAATCAAGAGCGCGAGGGAGCTCCTCTCTCTCTCTCTTTGGCTTTCGAGTTCCGGCACAAGAATATTTGACCCAAGTAAATATAATTTCATTGGGTTCGCACTGAGTCGAGCTGAGTTCAGGTCTTCCAAAATGCCAATCTTGAGCTTGTTATAACAGAATCGAATCGATTCGAGCATGGATAGCAAACCATGACTCTCGATCCGACTCCTTAGCTTCAATAGGAGTCGGAATATGTGTGTTGGAGAGCGACCAAATTCACGGAACTTCTCATAGGTAGAGAGGTTAACACTCTACATGCTGCCTGAAACTGAGAATGATCGAAATTTCGGGTTTTGACAAGGAATGGCGCAAACGGGAATGCACGATTTGATGGAACACAAAACGGGGGAACGAAATTCCGCCATTGCTCTAGGCACCCAAAAGGGCAAAACTGAGTTACATGTATACAGTTCCTCAGATGTGAGATAAAACATCGGATAAAGCTTCGGACAGGAATGAAAACTGGAGAATTAACATAAACCATGGTTCGATTTCGACTTCCAGTGACCTAAAAGCTACTTTCCATATGTACAAGTTCAACCCCGTCGAGCATAAAAGTTGGAAAAACGACGGGCCAAAGGGGTAAGAAATGAAGAAAAATGGAAGATGACAAGTATCATGACTCCCACCCTTCCCAACAAGATACTTGTATCTCTGGCCGAAAGAAACGAGACATTTGGATCGTGTAATGAAACTCACAGACCTCTGAGAGATGGAAAACCTGGTGCCAAGAAACAGAAATCACCTTAAATATCGTAATCGATGTCTGTGATGTTCTGCGAGGCTGAGTGCTTGACGAGCTTCTCTTGCTCATTGTAAAGGTCGAGATTTTCGCAAGGGGCAGGGAAGATGGTTCCAATTACACGACCTTGGACAAACGCACACTGAAATATGTGCTTCTTCTTATACGTCAGCCCAACAGACATGTCCCGGAAAGTCACGTTTCTAACCGGGATTTCTTCACTTCCCTGGATGCGAACTGGCACACGAACTCCTTGGCCATGGACCCCGATGAAGCTTATGTGCTGAAGAGTGGGGAAGGCCTTTCGGTCATAGCCTTCATCAGGGTGCTCATTGTAGTCTGTCTTGATAACGATTCCAACCCGCACATTGTCAAACGTAACATTTCTGTAAGTTATATGTCGAACATAACCGCCCCTTCCTGGTGCAGTCTTGATCCGGACCGCACGCCTGGAATCCCACACGAGGAGGTTTTCCACGGTGACATTTGATACTCCACCAGACATCTCACTGCCTATGGATACACCCGCACTGTTACATGAAAAATATTATTAGTCGTGCACCACATAATATGCTGACTCACGAACACTAACAAAGTGCCTAAGAGAGCCTATAAGGACAAATTCTGGCATTCTATCTGAAAACTGCTTCTTCAGATGCATACTACTTTGATATTACTGATAGACGCACAATCCAGCAAGATCCATTACAACTCTGCATTCTAAGTAGTGGTAAGCGAGAGTGGATTTTGCATGTTGTAAATAATAGCATATCATAATCCATTTAACTAAGTGAAAAAAGCATAGTTTGAAGAACATAGACATTCTTGAGATCCATCGTAGACATGAAGTTTTGATGTTCTAAGAATAGACTAACTACCACTCAAGGTGATCAAATATGAGAATGTCGACAGCAAATCCAACTATGGAATTCCCGAGCATGTCAAGTCAAAATTTTTGGATGTCCTGTTCAGTGAAAATGAGCTACCTGACCATAGAGCGGACAACAAGGTTTCGGATGAGTATGTTTTTCGATGGTCGTCTGTAAGCAATTCCATATTGATCCCATCCACTCTTTATTGCAATCGCGTCGTCTCCAACACTTATATAACAATCCTCAATTACCATATCCTCGCATGAATCTACCATGTACAAAATAAATGTTAGCCTGTTATACTGATGTACTTGATGAAAAGAACAGGACAAAAACAACCCTCTAATAAAAAACTAAGCTTTCCTTACTACCTGAATTGGGACATATATACAATTGTATGCACCGTGCTTGCTTCAGAAGAATCAAATAGATGAAAATATTGATATAGAAAAGCTCCTCTACTAAGATTCATCTAACTGTTTGCCAAGACAACCGACCACGGGGTGCCAAGTTAAAATCCTAGGAAATTGCACCGAGGTGCAATAATTAAGGGCACAACACGTTAAGGTTTATATTGCCAAGCAATTTGGTTTACTTCAAATGAAAATGCAATTGGACAAGTACGATTCAACCGTCCGAAACTCCCGTGAAACTACCTCGTAGTGAAATGACTCCACCAGCAATTAATGTTATATCCCAGAAAATGAAATTCTCCGCAATAATCAATCGACGTTGGTAACTCAGCCCTGGCATCTTTAACCCAACAAAAGTACAAAACAGAAATGCATCTGGAACAGGCACTGTCCACCAACTATTGAATAGCTCAGCAACTTCTCTTCAACTTGTGCCTTGGTACCTTCTGCCATGACTATGTTTGAAGAAGTCATTAAAAACTATAACTTCTCCAATTGCAGGAATATGACCTTTTACAAACCTCTTTACATCATTGCATTTGATACCATACCAAGTGTTCTGTAAGACCTATTTGCTCAATGACCTTCCTTATGTCCCATATCACATTTTTCATTTGATCTTTCACCACCCTTTTCAACATGAATTTCCACCCTAAAATCACATCTTCTAATTGTCATACTACTGGCACACACCATCTCAAACGAACTTTCATCTTATCAACAATTGAGATACCCAAATTGCCTCTGACCTGTATTTTCTCGAGGGCCCACACTCGTCTATACTCATTTTGTGCATGTAATAGTGTTTGACCACCCACCATTCCCCGCCATGCATTGGCCTCAAATGCTTGTCCTATGAATTTTCCCCTTAAACTTTAATGGCAAGGGATATGGTCTTTTATCCCAGAAAAATAATCTAACAGAAAAGAATAAACTTAATTTGCATTAAGGGAATTTCACATCAGTTACGTCTTAAGACCACTCTACAGAGTTACAAGTGGGAGCAGCCCTCCTCCAACTTTAGAGTTTAGCTTTTGAGGAAATTACTTTTCAATGACTTTTACTAACTCCTTATCAGATGATTCATATGCACATGAGGAAAAACTATCCCTCCCAAAATTTCTCCATTATCCCCAAAAGGAAAGAAAATGAATCACTCCTACCTGACTAGACAGTCCTGAATATTTTTGACATGGCATCTTCTGCTGCCAGGGTTAGCCTAAAAAAGGTAACACTACTGCACTACCATCGGGAATTTTACCAAAAGAATCAGAAGATATTCATACCAAGAAGAAGTCAAGAAATGCTAGGAAAGGAAAACAGTAGACTCATAAGCCAATGGACAGATCAGAAGAGCTCAAAGAAAGAGGCTAGTAAAAAACAGACTCACCAGGATCTATTCCATCGGTGTTTGGGGCCTCAAATATGGGAGCCAATATAGTGACATTCTTAATCGTCACATTTTTGCAATCATATGGATGAAGTGTCCAAAAAGGAGAATCCCGCAAAGTAATATTATAGATAACTATGTCACTTGACCACATGATCTGAACTAGTGGACCCCTAGTGTGGTTAAGAAGCTTTTGGCGGTACTTCTTCCACCATGATTGGCCCTGTCCATTTATGGTGCCATTATGTCCTGTTTATCAGGAAAAAAAAAATCAGAAAGGCAGTAAACTACGAGCTCTTAAATAAAGACAGCTAAAAATTCTTCAGGTCTAACATTGCTCAAATAGATTCAAATTGAGAATTTATCAATCTAGTAACCAAGCCATGTTAACGATTCATTAGCTACTGATTCGTTAGCTTGAAGCACTTGAATTAATGATTCGCATTGGTTGAAATTGTAGGCACATGATCGTGCTCTCAACCTTTCCATCTGAGAAGATTTGCTCTACTTTTACGAGTCCTTGATTCATTTCAATGACGATACAATGATGAGAACTGCTAAACAACTATCCATACAAGGAGAAACACCAACCTGTTATAACAATATCCTTGAGGTTTTGACCATGAATCAAACTTCCATATCGAGGTCCAGGATGCTCTCTACCATAACCGTAAGAAGGCAGTGGAGGCATCAATGGCCAGTACTTCTGATCCTATAAGTAGCCAAAAAGGAAGATATACAAGGAAGTTTGATTAAATTTAGCAGATCTAGGAACAGTAGAGAAAAACTCAACCGGTAGTGATGATCTTCTTGCAACACATACTCTTTTGTCTTCTAGATTAAAAAGCATCCTATAAGGAACAAACCCCCCCTCCAAAAGCACCCCGAATATAGGCAAGTAATTTGATACTTCCGCCTGTCCTATATCCAGAATGCAGAAATACATGTGGATACCGAGGATACACAGCCAAACTAGTGCTAGCCACGATAAGGCACACATGGACTGCACTCATTAGCCTATTAAGTATCTTTAAAAAACAAATGAGAACCAAGACCATCTATAGAACCATCACAATTGTTCCCTGCTTTTAATGAACATAAAGGTTGTGGGGACATGTTGATCAATGACACAAGGAGTAGTTTGTACAGTACTGCCAAAACATTCAAGCATCACTAATCCAAGCTGATCTCTACGTCATCATACCATTCTAGAAACATGCTTCTGTACATTTTTGGTAAACTCAGTTCATAAGAGGCTTGATCTGTCAATCGATCTCGAGATCAATACAAACTCCTACAGCATTCGCAGAGATCCAAACATAAGTAGCCTTTGCTGTTTTGGACAAACAAATTCCACCTAAAGGCAGTAGCACATGTCACCTACACTCTGAAACCATCCTGTTCGTTTCCCTATAGAACCTACAGTCCTCCTCCTGATAATCCCATTCTTTTCTCAACAACATCCTCGCGCTCTACTCTTGTTGAAATAGCCAATCCAAACCGAACAAAAAAGAAGTAACCTTAAACCTTAAACTAGTTTCATGCTCGCTAGAATTAGTCAACCGAAGCTACTTGGGAAACAGAGCATCAACTGTTCGCAAAATTTCAATAAAACAGGCGCCGAGCCAACACAATCACCAACCTCAATGCCGAGTATAACCGCTCCTTCAGCGAGGAACAACGTCATGTGGCTCGTCAGATTAAACGGCGCCGTCAGCCACTGTCCAGCAGGCACATTGAGCTGGCCGCCGCCTCTCTTCCCCAGCTTCGCGATCGCCGCGATCGCCCTCTCGAACGCCGCCGTGTTCACCGTCACCCCGTCCCCCACCCCACCGAAGTCCGTCAGGTTGAACGCCGCCGGCCGGAGCCTCGGCACCGCCGCCCCCCGCCCCGCCCCCGCCGCCTCCTCCCCACCACCACCCGGCGACCGCCACCGGAGTATCGAGAGCCCCCCGGGGCCGACGGCGCTGCTCTGCCAGAGGAGCACGGACGCGAGGGCGGCGATCCACACCACGGAGAGGAGCGTCTTGTGGGAGGACACGAAGGCCGGTATCCAGCGCCGGAGATCGAGCCTGTGGTGGCCGAATCTGGCGAGGCCTAGGGTTTCCACCATGGCTAGTGACGGAGGAGCGGGAATCCGGTCGATCGCCGCGCCGGCAACTCAATTCAAACGCCCGATGCGAAGCGCGAGAGGGAGCTCCGGCATGGGTGGTGGGGGGGAGGATGGGCTTGGCGGAAATGGCTGATGGTGGGGGGAGATGTTGTTGAAGTGTTCGTGGTTTCGGTTGATCAATCACGGTCAGGTGGATTTGTTGCTGCCGTTTTGATGTCCAGAGGACGAAGAAGATGAAGATGGAGTGGATTCGAAGCGAAGACTTTGTGTTCTTCTAAATAAGTAGAAGATGTGCTTTGATTCAACAATCTAAATGATCATTAAACATTTTATCACTTTCGTAATATTTTTTCAGTTTAATACCACGGGCAAATGTATTTTAAATTGATTTTTTTTATCATTAAAGATCCCAAATTGCAGAGTTGAATGATACAGGTATACCGATTTATGGATTTTCTTAATATTAATCCAATTTAACACAAACTAATGGATGGCAGATTTATTACAGATGTACCAGTTTGGAGTTATTAATGATAAAAAAATTAGTCTAGGATAAATTTATCACGTTTATGGTCGAAAATTTAGTTTAGGGTAAATTTATCACGTGTGTAGCGGTTTGGAGTATTTCGTGGTGTTAATCCTTTTTATTTAATCAGACTTAAAATACGAATTCGAGAGAATTTAGTAAATTTCAACTTGACGAAATATTATAGTGATTTGGATCTAATTTATATTATAAACGAGATGCATTGTTCATGTATACGGAGCGGAAATCGTCGAAAGTCGTCGAGTCGAAGCCGCGTGCCGATAAACCGAGAGCCATCGTGCGACGTTGCGGATGCTTCCCATTCGGTGGCCTCTTTACCCGTCGTTACCAATTTGGTGACATCAAGATCCCGGGTTTGGTCATATACTATGATCATAGTCTAATTAAAGAACTAGACTCGTGGATTTGCTGGTTCGTTTTTTGTGTCGGCCCGGCATTTACTAGGGGCAGCTGAGAACCGGTGGAGAAGATCGGGTTAGATGCTTCGTGGTGTAATTAGCAAACGTGGTCGAAAGTGGCACGAGGAGGTCATGTAATGTAATGGGAATCTTTGCACGTTAGGTAGGAGCAGATGCGAGGTCGAGAAACCGGCCGGCCTCTTTACAAGTCCGGTGGTCCGGCCGGTTTTTTTTTTCCGGGAATATAGGCGGTGGGGAGACGGAGGTTTCCCTTTACGGGGTAGGAACGGGGCCGTCGAAACTGGACCGAACCGAACTTATTACCCGTAACGTGTGTGGCAATTGGCTCTTTTTTTTTTTTAGTACCTTTTCCTCCCCTTCATTTTTGGTGTGATTTCGTTTGGGACAATACCGATTGAGGAAGTCACTGTAAATTTGTGACTGTCGTCGTCAATGATGTCTCTCTCTCGTACCGATGCGAAGTAAGTGCAGGACAAGAGAGTTTGGTGAACAGGTGAGGGGTTACGATCATTGGGGGGGTCATCGAAGAAGCTGGGGATCGGCCATATCTACCTAAACCAAAGACGGGGACGTGTTCTTCTGATCGAATTGATGAATTCTGCAAGAGAGAGATGTCCTGTTGATTTCGGTTGAAGCTTTACCTTCGGATGTGCCGTGCCAACTACTCTATGCACACCAAATCCTATTGGGCGTTCTAAGTAAAACAAATCATCAGGCGGGTTCGGGGTCGGGCCCGGACTCGACGGGCTAGAAAGAAGTCTAGGACCCTCCTGGATGATGGTCGGGCGGCGAACCCCGGCGGGTAGGTCTATTTTCAAAGATCATGTCGGGGGGCACAACATGGATCTGTACAGATAGTAGCTGCATGCACGGTTGCTCGAGCTATAGTGCAATCATTTCATAAAATTTTTGGATTACTGGATTTCATGAATATTCATTTCAAATGCAGAACCAAATTTACGATGCCACGGTCGATGAAAGACATGTACAAGTCGTCGTCGTCGTCATCATCTTTGTTTTTTCTTAATCGGCGATGGAGCGTGTCAGTATATACCGAGGCATCGATTTTGTGGTTGGATGTTCGTAGCGACCGGGAAACCAAAAGGTCTTCCCTCCGCAAGAAATGGATCAAAAGAGACAATGAGAATCACCTACAATTACGGATCTTTTGCCCCTTCGATCTGGTTTGCTGTCCGTTGACTTTTTATAGACACTGAAACTAGGAAAGTCAAGAGGGGCGATCCTTCAACCCAGGGAAGAACACGCGACGACGGGCGACCAGAGATCGTCAAACGATGCCGAGGATTGACATACACAGGGGGAATTCTACGATACCGTAGATTTTAAGTATAATGTTTGATGCGTCGTAATTGAATACAAGGACTTCATAACACGTCGTAAAATTTATATACGGTACTACAGTAAATCGTTATAACCAAGTGCAAGATAGTCGCAAAAAAAGCAGGGTTACGATATGTTAGTGTACCCTTAGATATTCCGATCCATACATATTACACGACCCTATAAGATACAACAAAATGAATGGTACGATGATCGCAACATTTGGTTAGATATGTATGTTTATGTTTCTCCACCAGTAGTTTTAACTGGAGTAAGATCGCAACCGAGGACGGTAACAAAATCTCGAGGCTGTTGAAGTTAAGCTTGCAGTGCCAAAAGCCCTAGAATTTTCCAAATGCGCTACCATACGAGATACAAAATATACGTGGAAACCCAAGACTAAAAAAATTACAGGGAGAGAAGAGTTTCGCTATCTTCAAAAACCGGTACACGAGTGCAATCTAAAAGGTCAAAAACTACTTGGCGAGCCACAAAATCTAAAGTATCAAACAAGAAGATGGGAAGAACGAAAGAGGAGAGAACGTGGAGCTTAAGGTCAGAGATGTGTTACGCGACACCTCTCTTTTGTAGTTCAATTTCAAAATCCTAAGAAAAGATATGCGTAATCTAAAAGGCCTTGTCATCAATTCGAAAGTCAAAACTCAACGGAAGCAGTGAAAAGAAACCTTCAAATCATCTTCAGATGGACCCTCCCAATAAAAGTTGCGAGAGGAGTACAATTGTCGGATCAAAGTTTGAGCTTTGAAAAGTGCAGCCCACGGGGTAGAATTCGGCATATGGAGGTTTTGAGGAGTACAGATCCGTGTGCGCAGCTGAAAGAATCGCTAAATCCGATCTTTGATGTAGTCCATGAACTTAGGAGGGTGGTCTGTATTGTGCACATATGTACAGCTTCGTGTATTATCAACAAAGAAATATGACGTAAATGGTCCCTGAATTTTGGCCCAATTTTAATGTAGATCGCGAACTTTTAGTTCATTCAATATGGTCCTTAAACTTTGGTCCAATGTGCAATACGATTCCTAAATTTTTAATTTGTTCAATGTGATCCCTATACTTTCGGTACGTATTCAATTTAGTCTCTACACTTTACGAAAATATTCAATATTGCCCATGAACAATGAACATTAAATATTTTTACATAGTTCAGGGACTGAATTGAACATGAATTTAGTAAAAAGTTTACGGTCCACATTAAAACATCGGGATAGAATCCATAAACTATGTAGAAAAAATTAAAACTTTAAAGATAGTATTAAATAGTGAATTAAAATTTAAGCACTATTCCATGTCGTTATCCTTTTTGGAACCAACCTGGCTGTGGGTTATACCGCGGACTCCCTCCTTTGTTCCGAGTCCTGAAACCTAGTGAACCCTGCCACGTTAATGGAGGCACTTGTCCCGGTTGACCTGGTCAAAGCCAAAAACCTGCGATCTCTCGCTTCTCGCCTTCAATTCCTTTTCCCTCCATTTTACCGCACAGAGGGGCCTGCCTCTCTCTCTCTCTCTATCTCTATACTTAGAATGTCTCGTGAAAATTTGCCAGCTCCATCGCCAGCCCTCCAAGCCACACCAACATGACAGGCTCTTCCAATGCCAAATTAGAGAAAACTCCCCCGAGCAGCAGCCCCGCCGAACCCTCCCGCACCCGGCCCGCAGCGGCTCGTTTCCACCCGGCGGAGGACGACGACCGCCGCCGCCACCCCCGCCCCGCTCGGCGATGGCCGCCGCTGTCCGGCGCCGCGTCCTGCTGTGCTCCCTCCTCGTCCTGGCAACGGCCTCCCTGTCCGGTTGCGTCACCGAGGATGAGGCCCTCCTCAAGCTCAAGAGGTCGATGACCGACAATGGGGCGTTGGACTCTTGGGTCCCCAGCACGCCTCCTTGTAAAGGGTGGGTCGGCGTGATCTGTTTCAACGGAATCATCACGGGCCTCCACCTCTCCGACAGGGGGCTCACGGGAAAGGTCGACGTCGAGTCCCTAGAGACGATCAATGGCCTCAGGACCATCAGCCTCGTGAACAACTCCTTCTCGGGCCCGATCCCCGAGTTCAGCCGCCTTGGCGCCCTCAAGTCGCTCCTGCTGGTGGGCAACGAGTTCTCGGGGGAGATACCGAAGGATTTCTTCGTGCACATGTTGTCGTTGAAGAAGGTCTGGCTCTCGAACAACAACTTCTCGGGCGAGATCCCCGAGTCCCTGGCGCAGCTTCCCAACCTCAAGGAGCTCCACCTGGAAGGGAATCAGTTCTCAGGACACGTCCCGGCGATCAAAAATGAGAAGCTCACTTCGCTGGACCTGTCGCATAACAAGTTGGAAGGCCCAATCCCAGCAAGTTTGGTGAGATTCGGGGTGAGTTCTTTCAGGGGGAATGAGGGCCTTTGCGGGAAGCCTCTGGACAGGATATGCTCGGACCCGCAGAAACCCACTGCCGTGGCTGTGGACGAATCGATGCGGTCGAGCCCCACCGAGCATAAGAGCATAGACTCCTGGGTGATCTTTGGGACGGTGGGCGCATTGCTGGTTGTCGGAATGTTATTCTCTTACATATATTCTACCCGGCACAGAGACAATGACTTCAGCGTCCTGGGAAAAGAGGTCGTCCACGAGGCGGTTGAAGTGCACGTGTCGAGCTCGAAACATAGCCGGGCGGCATCGAGCAAGAAAGGCAGTGTCTCGAAGAGAGGGTCGCAGAAGGGCAAGGACATGGGGGACCTTGTGCTGGTCAACGAGGACAAGGGCCCGTTTGGGCTGTCGGATTTGATGAAGGCGGCTGCGGAGGTGCTAGGAAATGGTGGCTTGGGTTCGGCCTATAAGGCTATCATGTCCAATGGCTTATCGGTCGTGGTGAAGAGGATGAGAGAGATGAATAGGTTAGGGAAGGAGGGATTTGATGCTGAGATGAGGCGGTTCGGGAGGATACGACACAAGAACATCTTGACGCCGTTGGCTTATCATTACCGGAGAGAGGAGAAGCTTTTGGTTTCAGAATATGTCCCCAAAGGCAGCTTGTTGTACGTCTTACACGGTAGGAGGTCGTTGCTGATTGTCAGTAGCTCATCTCATTAATTCGATGTCTTCAGCATGTTAAATTCTTCAGAAAGAAGAGAAAAAAACTGCGTGGCGTTCGCCTTGATTTGATACCAAACATGACAATCCTTGAAGGCGTTCGTAATCTTAGCCTATGCCAACAATAATGACACAGAAGCTAACGATTGATGTATTCTGATATGTTTCTTCGATATTGCCTATGCTGCTCTTATATGCGTACATATCTCTGATCAGTAAGAGCATTCTTTTCAGGTGATCGCGGTATTTCTCATGCCGAGCTCAATTGGCCTACCCGTTTGAAAATCATACACGGAATTGCTTGTGGGTTAGGCTTCCTTCAATCAGAGTTTGCATCGTGTGATCTGCCCCACGGGAATCTCAAGTCGAGCAATGTCCTTTTAGGTGCGGATTATGAGCCATTGCTCAGTGACTACGCGTTCCATCCCCTAATAAACTCTTCTCAAGCTGCGCAGGCGATGTTCGCCTACAAAGCCCCAGAGTCCCTACAAAACCAGCAAGTCTCCCTGAAATGCGATGTCTACTGTCTTGGGATCGTCATTCTCGAAATATTGACAGGAAAGTTCCCTTCTCAATACCTCAGCAACGGAAAGGGCGGGACGGACGTTGTGCAATGGGTGCATTCTGCAATTTCCCAGAAAAGAGAAGAGGAAGTGATTGATCCGGAGATACTGAGCTGCACGAATGCCAAGCCTCAGATGTTGCAGCTACTCCATATTGGAGCTTCATGCACTGAGAGCAATCCCGAGCACCGAATCGACCTGAGGGAAGCGATTAGGAACATAGAAGAGGTAAAAGGTTGAGGCGTACGCTTATGTCCCAGCCCGAAAGGAGGTATCTCTAGGCGACAACATAGGATAGTTCGTATTAGCATCGCAACCTTTTATCATCATTTTTGGTGATTGCAAAAAACGAAACGGTGAGCTCTCTTAGCAACGGTTTGATCAGCATTTTGAAATCTCTTGGCACTTGAGGTTGATGAATTCGAGCGCTTCAGCGTGTATTTCTTAGGTACCATTCGCATTGACTTACCAATAGCACAATGAAAAAAAGAAACGCAGGCACTAAGGCTGAGGACCTCAGGCACGGTTTTGGCTTTTGAAAAGAGGTCAATGTCCTCCTCATTCAAGTTGTCTAATGTCTATCTTGTCCATCAAGATCAAGTTGTTTGGTGTCCGTTTTGGTCTGGGTTTGGGGACGGAACTTTGTTAACAGTTTCAATCTAATTTTCCCGGCTAATTCTTGTGGCTGGTGGATTGATGTTGAGCATTTAATCTGGAGATTGAAGTTATGTACAGGCCCTTAATTCCAAGTATATGAACAGCAGTTCGGAGACTATAGCTGCTACTGTTTTCATTTGTACAGTTCATTGATCTTTTTTCTTTTGTTGCTTTGGCCGAGTGGGAGAGTTTCGTGTTTATGGTAAGAAGAATGATGTTCGCATCACCGTAATACTCCATTCAAACATCTTCAGTTTTTAACTGCTATTTACCATATTGTTCAGACTTGCACAAACCATGTCTCCAATATATAATATCTTCTTGTCCCGGATAATGGAGGATATACTTTATCATGTAACTTGCCGGTCACGATACGACGAATCATTTCATTCATGTAGGATCCCGGCATTATGTTACGAGCTGAAACTACCGTGCTCTCTTGTGAAAATGCTCGATTTTCATTGTCTTGATTCTCAACATTCATTGAGCAAGCTCTTATGTTGTTGTGGAAATGAATGTCCGCAAGCACCTAGAACAGGCCATGCACAGAACGAGTTCGTACAGGACATGCAAGCTGCTGGGGACCAACAGAGTCCAAGAAATGAAGAGAATCTCCGATCTCTTCCTAAGATCAGGAACCCTGTTCAATCACTCTATAAACGGACACTGTTCATACCTCTTGACTCTACAATCTTTAATCTGGACCTGAGCGCTGATCCCCGGGTGCTAACTAATAGACGGCATGAGAAAACAACGACAGCAAGCTTCAAACACGTAGCTTCTGATTAGAATCACACACGTAACAAAAATAGCAAAAACTGAAAAACACAAGATAAACGCATGTGTACCTCATTGGAAACGATGAAAGTTAAATTTAAGGGGAACAAAAAAGAACAAACAAAAGAACTAATACCTCTTGTCCGCG